>JAVJGI010000060.1:30833583-30864558 GCA_035590275.1 Ibycter americanus
GAGGGGAGTGAGCGAGTGGCTGCGTGGTGCTTGGTTGCCGGCCGGGGTTAAACCAGCACATCTTTCCGGGGTTAAACAAGCACGGGTTCCCTTTGCTATTTTTTTTTATCCAAATGCCAACTCCCATGGTATTTGTATATAACTGGTAAGAGTGGGTGACACTGCACAAGACTTTCAGCAAAATCTGCTAACTGGAAAAATTCAGACAGTACCCTTAAGCATGTTTTTAGGTATTTCACTGAACTGAGCCTGACCTCTCCATCACTGGAGGGCTGCCTTAACTAGTAGGACAATTTGCTGCAGAACTGGTGCAGAAATTAACACAGGACTTTAAAAAAAAACAAAAACAAACAAACAAACAAAAAAAAACCCTAGAATATAAAATGGTAAAATGGTAAAAGATGGTGTTTTTTCTGTTCTTCATTTTCAGTGTGTAATTGAAGAATAAACCTTGGAGAGCACTCATACAGTCTAAGATGGATGGTATACACAAACATGAGGCTGCTCTTATAATCTTAGAAGCTCTGGGGACTAATGGGAAAAGATTTCAGAAACTCAAAACCTGACAGGGGTCCCGCTATGCTGTCAGTGTTGAAGCAGAACTGAAATCCCATTGATTTCAGTGGAAGTTCAGCTCAAAACCGGATGGCCTTAAAGGCCTCTACAAGTTAAGTACTTGTGTTGCAAGAAAAGCATATGTAGCACAGAGTGCTGCCAGAAGTGTGGTATGAGCCATAAGATTTTACAGTATGTAGGACAGAGTCCAGCTGAGTGTTAACAGGAGAAGCATTTTGGATAATGTAGAACAGCTGACAGAATATAGCGAAATAAACAGTGCAATACTGAGAGCTGTTGGGGAGGAATTCTTACAGTTCAGAGGAGGCAAGGTTGGCCAGCAGTCAGACCCATTACAACTGTTCAGTTTAGACTTGGGTATGGTTACGCTGTCCTTTCCGATACCTAGCTGCTGTCACTAAATGATGTTAGATAACATGGATTTGAGCGCAAGTCCCATGCAAAGGGTGTCTAGCTCTAATTTCCATCCTCTACCTTTCTCCAAAGCCATGCCCTGAGTTTGGGCAGGATCAACCCATGCGCAGAAAATAACTACCTGAAGCTGAGTTCAAACTGGTCAGAGTGGGTGCTGTGGAGAAGAGGAAAACATTTTGAAGATTTCGTAGTCAGGATGTGGTTCCCTGGGTTACAATCACACACCCACAGACAGTCAGTCCAGGCTGCAGTTCAGGAATGTTCCCAGGCTCCTTGCTGATGCTAAGTTCTCACATAACATTAGCTGGACATACTGCTGCTCACCCTCTCCAGCTGGTTAAAGTTATCTTCTCGTAGCCAACCCCCTAGCCTTAGTAACTCATGCCCCTATTGCCTCCTCAGTGACCAAATCATCCTGCTATTCCTGGTTCAGAAGCCTTCAGTGATGAGGAAACCCCTCCTTTGTGCAGGTCGCTGCAGCATGTCTCCTCCATCACATGAGCTGCAGTGAGTCTGCCTGGGCCAAATATGCCCATCAGCTAAATTAGAGAGTCAAGTTTGGGGCCTCCATGCAGAAGCTCATGTCTGGGCCCATACTGAGAAGACTGGCAGATAATTATCAGGATGGACAACAGCTTTCTCCCAAGCAGTAGCAAAACTTACCTAGAGCTTTCTCAAAAGCCACTCTAAGACTGCAAAATGAGCTTTACAAGAAACTGAAGGCTATCATGAGCCTCACTATCTTCCACTCTTTGTCTTCTCTAACAAAACTGCCTAGCCATTGCTGTATTTCTAAAAAAAATCCCTTCTGTGAAATAGACACTGCACTACACATATTTCCTCTCTTGAGCTGCAAAAGAAACAGTTGGTATACATTTTCAAGTTGCTAGCAGGTGTTTAGGCATAGGATCTCAGCACTTTACTCACATTGCCACTGTCTGTACTGAAGTTAGAATTAGATGCTTATGCAGACGAGAATGATTACACAGAAACATTTCTGTATTTCAGTTTTGTTACAAATAAAAATCTGTCACATGAATCAGTCAGCCATAAAAGGAAACTTCAAAACTTCAGGCCATGGATATAACTAATTCGCGTACAAGAAGTTTCAGGTGCTCAAGGTGAAGTGCACAGAGCCCACTAAACTGCTGTCCGAAAGCTACACACTGCTGAACTTGCAGGACTGGCACAGGGATTGTACAGAGCACACAGCAGCGTTACTGGTGAACTACTTGCCCATCTTCAAACTGTCTTAGGTGTTATATGCAAGATGGAAACACTTTTGGAAGGGGGCTAATCGTTCTTCTTTACCTATTGAATATAAATGTTATCACAACTGTAATTTCAGTAATGTGAAGGATGAAGATCTAGGTGGACCCAGCCATATCAAAAGTTTATCCAGCAGCATTACCCAGCCACTGCTGATAATAAAATGACAAAATAAATGACAAGAATCTGCCATTTATCCACTCACGGACAGTTACTACTTCCATTGTCAACTTTAGACGCAGGGAATTTGAGATGCAGTTCTAATCTGTATATACTGTTGTTTTATACAGCACAGCTTCGTGAACAAGCAGTTCTTGCCTACTACTTTAATCAAAAGCAGAAGAGCTTGTTGGTGTGTGGTGAAGAAAGGGGTAGAAAGAGAGGAGGGAGAGCACAAGTCTGGTACGCTCAACTCCAGTCACTAAAAGTGAGCATTTCTTATGCAATTTTTACCTTCACCTGTGTCAAAAGTAAACAGAAAAAGGAGGTAACATGTAGATAGATTCTGTGGTGCATATTACTAGGAAAGCTACACAAGCATCAGAGACATGATTACTTCTGCCCTTCAGTACCCTGTTTAACATGTAAATGCATTTGATTTAAGACTATAAAGTATTTAGGCAGGCAGAGTAGAATAAATGTTGCCTTGAACTATGCTCTAATATTGGACCTTTTTGGCTACACCAGGTAAATAAAACCAAGCCTAGGTTTCCTGTTTGTTGGCTGAGAATATAGCAAGTCCTGAAGGATTCTCAGAAAAAACGTAGTTTTGGCCTTATCCTAGAACAGACAGACATGTAAAGCAAATGCATTGGACTGGAGCCTGATTTGTAGGAGAGCTCATTTATCTGCTGTTTCAAACCCATGCATTTCACTGTTGTACAGATGAGTGCTGCAATGGTGCTAGCACACTTCTGCTCATGTTCGTGGGCAGTCAGGCTCAAGATCAGGCTGCTATGTAGGAAAGAAAAGCACATTTATTTCTCTAGAGGGCTAATGATCATGCAAATCTCTCCGCTTATCAAGAAAGACAGCTCTGCAAATCATATACCACAGAGTTTGCTCACAAAAGTCCTCAAATTGCAATTGTTGGGAGAAAACCAACGCTAAACTAGGCAGGTGGTAAAATGAAGGTTAACATTTGGGAGGGTTCCCCTTTCGGTATGTTAACTCTCAGCTGCCCCTCTGTTGGGACTCATATGTTAATATGATGTTTCTTCCTTCTGTCAATTGACTGGGAAGCAGTCTGACATGTGTACCATTAAGAGAGTTTTGTAATGTGTTTATTGTCACAACAATCCAACTATCTCCAGTGATGAGATTCCAACCTGTGCTAATCCAGCCACAGTTCCATGTGAACGTATCATATAGCTGGCTATTAGGCTGCTGTGTCTGTGTGTTAAGCTTAAAATATCTCCCATGAAAAAAATGATTTCTGGTTTATCAAAATGTTTGAAAAAATTGCTTTCTGTTTTCCTTTAGCTCTTAGTAATTCCAAAAACTCATCCAGTATCTGCACAACCTGAAGCAATTGAGATCTACTGATACCAGTTTAGGGCTTTTGAACATAGAAACTGATCATCTGCTTCAGTGCTCTGCAAAACTGAGGAGAAATTAGTATCTCCCCATCAGCTGTTTGTCCAAAGGAAGGGAAACCCATAAACTTTCTGTAAAGGTGTACAGTCACTCTTTCCACAGTTAATCTGTCCAGGCAGAGCAGTATCAAACCCATGCATGCAGAATTCCATCTACATAAAACCTGAGCTGGGATTAATTTTGAAATGTATTTAGGAATGTAGAATACTACATCATTTTCTTTTTGATAGTGTCCATGCTATTTACAGTTTCTTTGCACTTTATTTGGTTCAACCAGCCAGTGCATTTCAGATTCATATATGCATGTATGTCAATGGCATGGATGAAGTAGCAGAGTTCATAATAGGCATAATATTGCCCTCTAGTGAGTAATTCAGAAAGGTACAGAGTTTTATGTTAATTGAGAAAGGTACAGAGTTTTGCGTTAAAGTCAACTGTATTACTACTGGCCAGGAGTAGTAAGAAGCAAATCTAATACCTTATAGGATGATTGCTTTCATTGCATTTCATCTCTTTAGGTGGAAGAAGCATACAATCTTACAGCAGTTTTTCCCCTTACTCAGTAGTTTCTGGGAAGGGAGAATTAATTTCTTTGTGAAAGAAAATCAATATTTTAAAGCACATTGTTTTATGTGAGGAAACAATATTTTGCTTTTACCAGAGAGTTCAGAAAACTGTAATATAGAAATCTTTCAATACCATATGTTTGACACATACCATAAGCTCCCCGTAAGACGAAAGCAGTCCTGCCCCGTAAGCTTTGATTGATCCGTTTTGCTTGCAGAGACCAAACTCCACAGTGAACCAATAAAGCTGGTAATAAGAGCAACTTGTGAAAAATAGTCTCCACAGGGAGTTCATTTTTAAGCTTCTAATTTTTCCTTTAGTTTTCTTTTATCCTTGTTTCTTACTGTCTTTGTATCTTCAATTTTTAAAGTTGTAAAGTTTAAGAAAATTATTTTTTCTCTCAACAAATTATATTATTTCTTTCAACAAAACACACACAAGTTATAACACATTTTTCCAAAACTTGCCATCTTTCCCATTCTCACTACAAAAAAAAAAGGAAAAAAATTGCTAATAATTACATGGGTAAATGAAGCCATAAAGTCCTATCCTCTTCTTACTTTGGAAGATGTTACAAATTACCCTGCAACATCTTAGCCGTGAGCTTCATTATGGTCAGTGGAAGCTGACAGATTTCAACCCACAGTCCCTAGAAGGACAGACAGGCCCCCACAGAGGGTTCGAGACCCTAGGGGAAAGGTGCTTGGAAGGGCAGTTTTCCTCCTTTGTCTGTGTGATAGCGTCCAGAAGAATTGAGTAATCATCCCTTAGCAGCAATGTACCCTGTAAGATTATTCCAATTACATCTTTATCATGCTACAACAGGAAAAAAAAAAATAAAAATGCGTCTCCCTGGGCTTTTCTTGCCATAAAGCATGCATAGGACCACACTTCCATTACCTGCTGGACCGTAGTGGGATAAAAGCAACCCCTGGCTCTGCCAACCTGTTAGCCCCTCCCTATTATAGCATCTAAGGAAATGGACAGTGAGGGACCAATTCTGGACACAGCCTGACCCCTGAGCAGCTGAATAGGTGTTGTGCCAAAAAAAAAAAAAAAAAAAAAAAAGGAAAAAAAAAAAGGAAAACATGAGACATTTCAAGAATATGGTTTTGTGTCACAACTTTTCAAGGTTCCTCTAGGGACGCATAGCGCTCTGCTGCCTCATACACAGGGCTGGACCTTGGCTTCAGTTTAGCCATAAGTATTGCATTCTCAGCAGCTTTCTTAAAGAACTGCAGGCAGTTAGTAAAATAATGTGAAACTATATTATTCTGTCTATTCTACCTGCTACTTTCTTTCTCTTTCTTTCTCCCACCCTCTTTCATGTGTCTTACAATTTTGATGACTTGGTTTTAGCCTGCAAATTTACCACTAAAGCAGCAGCATGCCAGGATCTTTCTGCAGAATCCTGAGCTGCTTTATTTACAATTCAGCTAATAATTCTGCATTCTTATTGTGTTAATAATCTTGATTCTTATTTCACAGTGAAAATTCTTTTGAGTATCTTCTCATTTTGCGGAAGGTCTCTTTGACTGGAGAATGAGACACTGGAGAAGGAGTAATTCTTTTTAGTGTTTCCTTAGAAATCCTATATTTGGGTTTTAGTTAGTGAGGTTCTTTCAGCTCTCACTGTTTTAACAGGGTACAAGACACAGTACTAGTGGCACTCTGTGGATGGCATGAACACTGGCAGTATCCCATCTCTTGTGCATGGATCCACCTGCTTAACAGAAGTCCAGGGGCTGAATTAAATAATGGCATTTCAAAGTTTGTCTTACAAATATTACAGACCATAGCAACAAACAAAGTTGAGATTCTTTAAATAAACTTTTAGTTTATTTAAGTTAACTTTTAGTTAACTTAAATGTTGTTGTATCATCTAAGCTAGTTACCTATGTTCTCTTTATAATGAACAGAGAATGACAGGGAATTTCAGAGAGAAAAAAGAATTTGTTAGACAGCTATGTCAGGATAGTGAATATGTTGCAGGTTCTTCTTTATCTTCACTTTCCAGTGAAGGAACCTAAACAGTAAGCCTCGATTAGATGTCTAACTTTTCAGCAGTTGAAGACTGAGATGCTAATCCAGAGTATGTTTACTGTTCAGAATACTTGAATGGCACTTACAAAATTCTGTTCTCACAGATTCTGAACTTCAGTTAGCCCTTTCAAAAAGGTGCCCTTGTTCTACATCCCCAAACCCTAGATGACACAACGACAACTTCATATATGAGACCCGTCATTCTTCTGACCTTAATCCTATCTCTAATCTAGTCCTAGTAAGCCCAGGGTCAGGGAGGGGTGCTTGCAGGAGAATGCCATGTAAGCCACTGGCCTTCACCCAGTCTCACCAAGACCTGGGTAACAATGCAAAATGGCTGTCTGGGACTCATAACTGTTTCACCCTTACAAAGGCATTCTTAATCTTACTCTAGACTCTCTAGACCCAGAGAGGGGAAGCTGCAGAGGAAATGTGGACATGTCGCTGCCTCTTCCCACACAGTCCACTCACATCACCAGCCCAGGACCTGGATGATGGTACAAAAAAATAACCAGTAGTACATTTTGCTCTCTGAACTCTAAAAGCACTGCTAGTCTATCTAGTCCTGACCCAAGGATGGATACGTGCAGATAGATTTTAGACGAGCCATCATCTCCTTCACACAGTGCCTCGCTCCACTTCACCATGAGTGGGGCTGTGGGCTGGGTGAGAAATTTCATGTATAACAGTCCCCTCCCATCCACCCCCTCTCATGAATAAGCCTGCCCTAGCTGGGTGAGGGTAAGGCTCCTCTCCTTCCCTGAAAAATTCATCAAGACTGGGAAATGTCTGTCATTATCAGAAAAAAAAAAGATCATCTGGTCTCCAGCCCACTGTCAGAACAAGGTAAGATGGCAGCAAGGGGCTGCATGAGTTCTTTTGGCAGCCTAGTGACTCAGAACGAAATGACAGTACCTGCTCTCAAATTGCAGTTAAGTGCTCACCTATTTGTGAGATTAATGAATAAAAGGTGAATCACATTCTGATGGTTCCCTGCACCTTGTGTAGAAGAAAATGCAGGAATAACATTGGGTACCCAGTCTGTTAGACAAATGTAGAAAGTGAGTTTGGACTCTCCTGTGGCTGAAATTGTAGAAACTCAGCTTCAGTAATATTTTCTTACAGAAGCAAAAAGTATTAATATTTCTTCAAGTGAAATCACATGGTTCTGGGCTCCCCCAGAGGGACTCCAGCCGCTGCTCCAGCACCTCCCTAACCTCTGGATGAGGAGAAGAGACAATCCTGCTGATGCTCCCATTTTTGTAGCTAACCTGAGACACTGGAGAAGAGCTTTCCCTGCACAGTAAGGGATATGCAGTGAATCATTTGGATTTTGCCTCTGATATTAAACTGCCATCTGTACTTACTGTGGCCAGTTTCTCAATCTCCGCTTCAGATGATCCAAGAGAAGCCAGTCCAATATCCTAAAGCAAGTAAGCAAGCAGGCAGTGTTACACTAGTGTGATTATTCAGCCCAAGGGAGAGAAAGAGGGGAAGGGGGAGGACCACATCATTTCTAGCATGAATAGCATGAACTATTCATTGTTTTTGTCACCCAAAATGACCTTCCATGGCTTCCAGGATGCCTACCTCTCCCTGGCCCCCAGCTACATACCACTGGGAGCCACATTAGATGAGTGTTTAATCCTCAGCGTTCTCTGTGTAAAGTTAACCATGTCTTGGCTTAATGCTCTAACATCCCTGGCAGAGCTTTATAGGGAGGCATGAGAGGGAAGGACAGCAAACTGGGTTTCATCTTTACCTTTCTGTCTCTCAGTCTCTTTCTTACAGACCTTATGAGTGGGACAGAGCCGTGCAGGAAGGATTCTGTTTACTTTCATCTGTGCTCCCTGTTAATTTTTATTTTCACAATAGGAGTCAATAGATATCTCTTCTTAGCTACCCTGGGAGCCATATCATACAGCAAACAAAATTAGGGCATTTTCACCATTCATAGTCTCATGTTGAATGGAAAGGAAAAAAATTTTCATGGGATTAATTTCAACTGTGAAAATGTTTTGTAAAAAAAAAAGGAAATGTGAAAATTAATTTAATGTGAGTTCACATTGTGTAGTCTGTGTTATAGATGGGAAAAGGGGAAAGCTGAAAGTCTTGAAATTGCTGTAATCTCTTATTTCTCGTGTGTCTTCAGTTCTGGTACTGAACTGAACTGAAGAGGTTTCTTCCAGAATAAATTATAGACCACTAGGATATTTTAAGTGCTACTCATCTGAATCTAAAAATAACCAATATTTATGACCAAAATGGAAACTGGCATGTATCCAAGTTGATACAACTGAAAACCTCATGATATGAGGTGAACTGGCTTTCTTTTTAAGATATACTGACAGGGACCTACATCATGTAACCCCTCTGCTCTTATTGCCACTTTCCACACTGGCTACTGATTGATAAGCCTAGAATATGAGTTATCTTCTTCTCTCTGCTATGGTTTTGAGGCACATTCATAGTTCTGAAGTCTTTAATTATGCGAGGTCATTGAGTTCATTTGGGTCTGATGCTGACTGCTCATACCAAATAGCCTCTTATTACACAAAGAAGCCCTGTTTGCTTTCTGGAGCCGCCTCACCAGTGTGAGCAATGCTGTGAGAATCTGGTGAGTTGTAAAAGGAAAAACAACTCTAATGAATGACATGGTGATGGACACAATTAAAGTATCATGTGAGATAAAAATGTACATCCAGAGACAGAACCAGCCTGGGGGCTGGATGGCTGCTGCTGGTTAGGTTCATGTGGTGTGGGACAGAAAGCCAGGGGAACAGCGTAGTCAGTACAACTCAAACATGCAGCACCACAGAGGCTCCACTGGCATCCTTCTGCAGACTGACGCAGCCCTCCCACAGAGAAGTCCCACAAGCACTGCCTGCCCTTCCTTTTACACGATGTCCATTGCTACCACTCTCTTGGACTAAACGTCTCCCAGGACACTGCTAGCCCACCATCCCTGGAGGTTGCAACTCAGGCACAATCAAGTCTTAAAATAGCATTTTAAGCACAGTGAGCTGCATGCCTTTGACACACATCTAGCCTGCTAACCAGAGCAGTTGGTTAAACAGCCAGAACAAGCTTCTTACCTGTGAGAACTGGGCAAACTCCTTGTCAGCTAGCATGGGAACATGACCCAGTAACTCATGGCAGCAGTCTCTGGAAAACAAGGGACTTTCATGTTTAATAAAGGTTGCTTTTCTTGCCCTACATGAATTTCCCATGAAGAGCTTTAGCTGACAGACCTCCAAGGGGAGCTAGTGTGAGGGCTGCTCCACAGTAGCTGCCTCCATACCTGGCTCTGCAGGGAGCATTCCCTACTGCCGCAGAGGGCCAGCTGCCCCCCTCTACGCTGGCTATTGTCTCACTTGGGATGGCACGGGCACTGGTCTCCTATGTCACAACATCTTTGAAAGGCCTCTGTTTTGTCCCAGCATACAACAAAAGCATCTGTGCAGACTTGTAATTTCTCATGAAATGTAATTGCTGTTGTCTGGCCAGCACTTACTGGGAGACTTTCACAGCAGGGAATCAAACCCCAGCAGATGGTAACTGAATGCAGGATGAGAAGATGAAACCAGATAGTCTCCAGTCTTTTCCTTCCCCAGACAACTTTGCAAGAGAGACAGAGACCCACACCCTCTCATGCATGACTGCCCCCTCTAACTGTGCAGCTACCAGTTTCTCAAATTGTTTCATTCTGTGGACTACTGGATAGAGCTCCAGTGCCATACCCAAGAGAATCATCCCCAACACATTCAGAAGCATGGGACTGTGCAAACACATCAAACTTACGGTTCTGGGGAATGCATAGGAGAAGAAAAATGCCTTATATACTGTGTGCTTTGAAAGACACGAAATGCCAGGCTGGCAAGGAAGTCACGAGCAGACAGCAGTCCTGCAGCTGGTCTCAGCTGGAAACCTGTTCTCTCTGCAAAAGGAAGTGAGGCCAAATTTAGGCATTTCTGGGGTTAACTACATGGCACACTTAGGTAATTAGGTAATTAGTTAATTACAAGTAAGCCCTTTCAGAGGACCTTCCTGCTCTGTTGCAGGAGCTCCCTCCACCTAAGCACAGTAGGAACATCCTGGCTTATCATTGTTTACATGCCCCTGTACTGCTATGGGTCTAATTGCTGCAACATCACAGCACCTAGCCATTCATCCTACACATCTTCACCCAGCAATAATATGAGGTATGGGAGTACTGCCTACCTCAGTTTACATTTTTAGCACATTTACACACATTTATCTACTATGTCCTCCATGTCAGTGATGCGTCTGAGGTCACATATGATCCTTATGATCAAGCAGAGGACAGAACCTGCATTTTCAGTCCTGGCTCATTTATGAATTCTTGGGTTATCTCTCGCATTTCCTGTACAGCATATGTAAAAGAAAACCAGGAGTTAGATAAGGGATACACTCCACCCCTACCCTTGTCTGAGAGCACCTGGCTCTTCCCTGATGCTAGATTACTGTTTCGCCCCCTCCTGCAGACTTTCTTATTCCCCACACTGAAAGCTCTGCTACTCTGCACTGTTGAAGACAGAAGTAGATGCACTGAATGTCTGCTCCAGTCTGGCTGGTTCTTCTGTTCCTCAATGGGCCTAGTTCAACATAGCCCAGGGGCCGAAGTGGAGCATACTGTTCAACTTCGTTTCCCTTTGTGCATGCTCCACATGTGTGAACTATCTCAGCACTGGAAAAACTTGCTATCAATTTTATCTTTCTGCCTGGACTTCATTAGAATGGGAACATGCAGGAGAAAGAGCAAACAGGTCCTCATCAGAGAGAAGGGTGCCAGAATTTGGCCCTTAACCATTTAACATCAGAATTTCCATCAGTGCTTTCACCTATTTTTCTGCTCTGTTTTTTTTTTTTTCACTATTATGCTTGCCTAGAACTAACTATACAGCCTCGCAGTAATGTGATCATACATGTTTTGCTTTGAATATGTCTATAGAACAGGACAGAAGAATGCAATACTTTTGCACCATATTTCCAGTTTGTGCGATCAGTGTTACCCCAGGACATGCTGCATTACTGCAAAAGGTCTGTGAGAGACGACTACAAAATAACCAGTCCTATGGTCAGTAGAATACAAAATCTACATTTCCATGGGAAACACGTTGGTGGTCTGCAAAGCTAAGAAAATTGAAAATCTTTGCTTTAAAAGACAGCCAGTGATAATCCTTTTGAAGTCCTATATTCAAAATCTGTGTTGCATTCTCAACTCCCATAAATGACATTTCATCTTCTTTAAAGTATAAAACTACATTTTTAAAAAAATCAGAAATTGCTTTATTCTCCCTTCTCTATCCATATTCTATTGTGTCATGAGGCCTGGAAGCTAATTTATTTTATGTAAACAAACAAAAAAATCCCACCCAGAAACCAGGCCATTTACAAGATTTGTTTTGTTTTGGTTTTTAGTGTTTCTTCCAGCATTTCTTGTCTTGCTCTGTTTGGCTATTAGCACTTTTCTCATTTAAAAAAGAGAGAGAGAGAGAAGAAAAGCAGGGGGGTTGGGGGGTGGGGAAGGTTTCACTGGAAGAATTGGAACTGGCGAAACATTTGAAGCTGTACAGGACAAAAAGAGTGGACAGCAAGGAATGATTCTACCTGACAATGTGAGGGACTAGGTGGTTAGTCTAGAAGATACCATTTGCCACGGTTATCTTCTATTGCTCCACTGAATTCAGAGGCAATAGGTACAGAACTGCCTCAAAGCTGAACAGGAATAAAATCTGTCGAGATTATGTCTTTATGTTAAGCAAGCAGGGTGTTTGGGAGAATAGGCAGACCATCAGCTGTCTCCTTAGGCACTGGCCAGGACCTGGCACAAGGGTACTCCCTTGCTGCTGCTGCCATACTAAACCAATCCAGAGGAATGTGAAAATCTCAGAATCTGGTCATCTTTGGGCTAAATTCTGAGTCTGAGTGAAGTGAAAACTGCACCAGCTGAAAAATATATCAGACGAGAACCAAGCCCTAAGTAACTCAGTTTTGGAAGGACTATGAAAGAGTCTAAGGCAATTTATATTGCTTTAGCATCCATGTTGGAGGAGCAGAGGGGAAAATGAAAATTACAGCTTATGTTCCCTGAGATGCCCTTTTAAATATAGGCCAGTGAAGCAGACAGTCTGCTGATGGAACAGACTTGGCCAGCTGCCTTGAAAAGCCATAGGAAAAAGTTATCTGCTGAAGGTAGTATCTGCAAAATCTGAACTTCTATTTCATTACTGCTCAATAAAACCAGCAATCAGTAGAGACCTGAGGGTGTGGCTCATTGGACATGCTGCCCAAAGACCTCTGAAATCAAAATGAGTTGAAGACAAGGTCTCGAGCAGTTGACCTAAAGTGATCTGTAAGTCTTTATTCTTGGCCTAAAAAACTCATGTATACAGGTCTGTGCATTGTAGTGTGAGCTTGCTTGAGTTCACTGGCTGTAATTTCTTCCAGCTGTGGATGACAATGAATGCCTAAATCCAAACATCTTTCCTAGAAAGAAAGATGTGCCTAGGTTCATCTAGTTAACTGTTTAGAAAACCACTTGCCATGTTAAACGATCACATGGTTAACCATTTAAATTCCCTTGAAGTAATTACGAAGTACTTATGATGTAGAGTTCATTTCTGTTCAAACCAGCTTCACTAGCAGGCCAGCTAACACTAGACAGATCTTGTAGTTCAACTTCTATTGAAGTCAAAAGGAATTGCTTGCTTGAGTTCACAGATACTGCTGAGCAAAAGAGAAGATGGAAGCTTATCTGGCTGTGTGGGCTGGTTATAACATGACCACTTTCTCTCCTGGAGATTCCTCTCTCTCTCTCTCTCCATCCCTATAGTTTATTATATTCAAAGCTGCACCAGAAGAGGTTTAGACTGGACATCAAGGAGCATTTCTTCACCAAGAGGTTGATCAGACACTGGAACCGGCTTCCTACAGAGGTGGTCGATGCCCCAAGCCTGTCAGTGTTTAAGAGGCATTTGGACAATGCCCTTAATAACATACTTTAACTTTTGGTCAGCCCTGAATTGGTCAGGCAGTTGGACTAGATGATCATTGTAGGTCCCTTCCAACTGAAATAGTCTGTTCTGTTCTGTTCTGTTCCTATTCTATTCTATATAAAGACATCATCACACATGCTAAAGAATGGTCCAGTCCATAGAGGCAGTATTTAGCAAAGGTACATGCTGGGATTTATGTCCTAAATGGGATAGTGGGACAGTTTGGGGCTCACCCAGAACTAAGCAGTGACAGGAGGAACTGCTCTATGCATCTCCACATAGGCTGTAGTTGAAACACATCCACTGTATGCCTATAGAATTTTGGGATACACATCACAGCCTATAGTTTGGTTGAGGTTTGGTCAGTTGAGCACTGCACACCTGTAACACAGGAAAGAGCCTAAGTACACAGTTGATTGATGATCTGTGAGGAGCAAAAATTCTGGCCTTGTTGACACTGGTGGTAAGAGCCACCCAAATGAATAGTAAATCAGAAGAACCCCTTATTAATCATACCCCTCACCCAGTGGCTGCTTGGCATGAGGCTGTCTTTAACACAGATTTTACAGACCTTGCAGATGCTTCTGACTCAGTCTGAGTTTGTTACAAAGGGACCTTTGTATAATAATGTCAATCTTCATGCTATTATTCTATAAAGTATTCTGCATAGTGAAATGACCCTTATTAGAGGGAATCATTGAAGAAAAGTAAGACATTAGTTCAAAGCCCCGTATAACGGGACTAAAATAGCTTACTCACTCTTAATTGTGTCTAGCTGTAAACACAGTTCTTTTGAACAAACTTTGTTCCATCTATGCATCATCTTTTAAAAAGCCTGTAGGCTAAACTAATCCAGGTTTTCTCTACAGTTTAAGGGGGGTAGGACCAGCTTTCCTGAGAGCTGTTCTTTCCAGTTGCCTTAGACACCCATTCCAGGATGGAATAAAATGCCTCTGAAGTGCCTGAACCCATACCCAGTCAGAATAGTTCAGACAATTACATTACACTAGACATCCAGTGTTTATAGTAGATGAGCTGAAACTCACTGTGAACATCTTCCCAACAATTATGAGACGAATTTTCAGAATTTCTATTTTTACTGCATTTTTTCAGCTTAGATCAATCTGTATGGCATGGAGAAAATTTAGAACCAGAGCCTACAAAAGAAGTGAGCAGGGCCAGACTCCAGGCAACCAAACCCTGTCAACTAACATAAGCAGTACAAAGAGTATTACGACAGGATATTCTTATATTATCCTAGATTCTCCCACTTTAAAATCACCTGTTCACTTAAAGAACATGAATATCTATGATAATCAAATCAGCAACACATGATTTCTGGTGCTCCCTGCTGTCAGTTACCATGTAAATGCCATAAGGTCAAATCAACTACTTCAAGAGAAAAAATATTTATCAGCCCAGTTACTACAGGAGAGAAGTTATACTATAGTTATATAGTATAGTTACTATAGGAGGGAAGTTATACTATAGTTAATAGAAGAGAAAATGCATCAGAAAATGCATAACGCATGCACAGAAAAATTCCTACAGCTGGAGGTGATGGTGATCGTGAGAGATGCTTTCCATATGCCAACCCTTCATTCCCTTACACTAAAGGTGCAATAAAAACTTTATCATCAAACAGCATAATCTTCCCTAAAAATGGCATTGTCTTAGAAAACTTCAGCAACAGAAAGCTTATTCAAACTTACTAGCATCACCTACTGATACATGGAGCAGGTCCTTAATATTGTATTTAAATTCAATTTATTTGAAGTTCAGCCATACTTTTTATTATTTATTTCATCATAGTCATCAGCTGCCCTCCTCTCACTGGCACATCTCCTTGTCACTGAGAAGGAGCAAGGAGGCTTTAAGGACCACCTTTCTTTAGTCATTCTTGATAACAGTAGGAAATCATCTGGTTGACACAAAGTGCGTGGCCTTGGGAATCCATGCAGCCTGTGGCCTCATAAAAATAATGCAGGAGCCCTTTCTCCCCTGCCCCTTGCTAGTCAGCCCCCAGCTAACAGCAGTTAGGTCAGCCTAGCACTATTGTGTGTCCTTTCATCTAAGGCCGTATCTTCATGCATTTACAGACTACCACCACAGCCTTTCTGCTCTCCTGTCAGCCACACAGTACGTACCAAAATTTAGTGGGACCACAGAGCAGAAAGAAGCAGTGTTGTTTCACGGCAGCTGCTGCCAGACTAGCAGGACCTCCTGGGAATCATTCCCTCTATCACATATTGCCATCCTGTCTCAGGCATCAGAAAAAAGGGACTTGAGAGGTATGTACCTGTACTTGTGTTTGGGATTTAGAAGCAGCATAGCTATAGAAGCATTAAATGCAGACAAATCCACAGAACACCTGTGTGTGGAAATCATGCTGGGCAGTGTGCTGCAGCAGCTGTACTGCCACTAGTATTGGAGTTAGCTGGTCAGTGCTACACCAACTGCAGCCACCCACAGAACAAACACAAACTTACAGCTCGGTCCCTAGATATGCCTGGTATTAATGCCCTGTGCTACAGCTCATCTTGCACGAGGGAACTCTACAGCTAATCAGCTTTGCTCATCAGCTTGGGTCCTACAAGGTGGTTTGCGTGTGTATGTGATGCATGAACATGCCCAGGAAACCCTAGAATAAACCATGGTTCATAATAACTGACCTTTTAAAAATCTGGACACGTCCTGAAGTTGAGGTATGTTATCCTCTTGGTAGACACAGTGTTTCTCCAGCTGCTGGAAAGCATCCAGGTACTGCATACAGGCATGAGTAGGGTAAAGGCTGCTCAGCTTCCTGTAGACTTCCCTCCTGAAAAGCAAAAGCCATATAGTATGACCCACCTCAATAAAGCAGTAGTTATCTGCCCTATCTACACATCTACAGAGAGACATAAACCGCCAGAACAGGCAACAGTCTAAAAACCTGAACTCAGGACACCTGGTGCTTGGAAGCTGGTGCCTGGGTGGATGTAGGAAAACATAAGGGGTTTGTTTCACTTTTCCTTCAGAAGGTGGGTTCTGTTCAGCAAATCTGGTTTATCCCTTCCTATACCCTCCTTTAGCGTAACAAGACTCTAATCCTGATTCAGAATTGCTTAGGTACAAGGGTGTTGGAGGTACCAGGGAAATCCCAGGGAGAAAGATACAGCTGTGGCTCTCTGTGTTGTGCAGTTTAGGGATGGAATGAGCCAGGTATTCACTCTCTCTCTCTGTTGGGGTACAACTTGAAATACTGGTCCCTCCACCTCCATGCTGAAGCCTCGCCTATATTTGACTCTTAAAAACCTCCTACTAAAAAAGCACATTTTCTGATACTGAAGAGTAATATCTGGACAGGCAAAGAGGTTTATACTTTTGCACTTCAAAATGCCTGGCATGGCCCATGTATTTGAAAGACATGCCAACTTCTTGAAGCATTTAGCCCATTGTACAAAAAGAGACCAGCTGAAGAAAAATATATATATAACCAGATTTGGGCACAGGCTTCAAGCTTCTCCCAAACTTGATGGTGCTTGGATTTAGAGCTGTGGTGTGGAATATATTTAGCTGTTGCAAAATAAACAAGTGGTAATAGAATGGCAAAGAACCTTATAGAAATGGTTATTTTTGTTCAGACATGGCCCTAGGGTGTTAACAATTTTATAAACATTGTTTTATGAAAATTGAGATCATTCTTGGAAATGCTGGCTACGGAAAATGACCTTTTGTTGTTTTTGTATTGTATTTTTTTTTGTGATGCTATTGTTGCTATGGAAGTGATAGCCAGTCCCTGGTAATGGCTCTCTTCATTTGTATGAATGTCTTACACAGTTTGGGAGTAATGAACCAGAATGAAGGGGGGGAAGGAAAACCTTAGGAGGCAAAAAAATTAAAAGAACAGAGGGAAACAGTGGCTGCTGTCACTATTGCAAAAGCCGCAGGAGACTGGGCCATTTCCATAGAAGAATTAGGAAAAAATGAGGAGGACTAGAGTTCAAGTGTTGCCCTGGCTTGTTTCCCCATAGAATACTACTGACTTCAGTGGGATTGCATAGGATCTGAACCAGTACACAGTTCATCCCCAGACTGGAGTCTAGAGAGAGCAGGCTTGTTTACACTTTTGCACATATAGTCTCTTATCTAAGTATCGTTCTACTGTGTGTCCTACCACCAATGGCCACAGAAACGTAGGCAGTGTCTGAGACTAGTGATGAATTATCCAAAACTAAGAGTCCCTCCTCTCTCAGTACTTCTAAGGCAATCATCTCAGTTCACTCCGAGGTCAATAACAGATCAGCAGATATTTCCAGACAACAATTTAGCTTGCCTTAACGTAGTGCCTCAAATAGGTATAATGCCTCACTGTACGAAGGTGCTATCACTGAAAGGACCGTTACGCTGCTGCTTGGTGGTACTTCAGTCCAGAGATGGAAAGGAAGACTGCTGAAAGTGTGGTCAATGGAATACTCTAGAAGGGTGCCTCACAATGAATGATGGAGCCAGCTACTTGAAAGATTTTAAAGGCAATGACCTTATTTTACATAAATATCCTTCTTCTTTTGGAAAAAAAGTGGCACTATTCAGCTTTATTACGAAGATGTGACAGGTGCATCCCCATACTTTTCTCCTAGATTCTCCCTTTTTCTTACGTAGCTTTTACACATAAGCCATCTTTTATAACTACTTAATTTCAGGGCCTTCCAAGAAGCCTGCTTGAAAACAGAAACTCAGATCATCTGTACCCTCTGTTTTCTGAAAGTCATATTTCTTCACTTGATTAGTTTTCATTTTTATAACCATGTTGCTACAAACTGAAGGCATCCAACAACTCTTCCGAGTGAACACCAAGGGAATTTAGTCTGTGCTACAAATTTCCCGTTCAAGTGCACAGTGCTCAATTAAGTTGTGCTGCAGTGCAGCTGGCTTCAGGGCACAGCCCCAGGGGGCTGTGATAGCCCTTGGGACGTCTAATTTTGGAAACAGCTTTACATAACAAGGCAACCTGGATTTCTGGGGCTGGCTCTTTGGGGAAATGGGCAGATACTGCTTTAAAGGTCTATTCCGTTACCACAGTGGGACTAATTCTAGGAGGAGAAATGCTGGAATGACGGAGGTTGGCAACAAAAGAGAAAAACAGGAAAGAACACAAAATTAAATTTTCTTAAATATGACATTCCCACACACCATCCCATGCCAAGATTGTTGGCTGGTGGTAGCAATCACGAGCATGACACCGGCCATCAATCTTTGACAATTGAAAGATGCTATAAAAGTCTCTGAGCTTAATAAAAATGTGACTGCCTGGATGAGCTGGATGCAAGGTTTCTATGTGATTGTGGGTAACAGCCCTCAAGCTTTCTATGGCACAGTAGATTTTATTTAAAATAAAATAATCACTGAAAAAGATGGGATGGCCTTGTGGTTGAGGTTCTGGCATGAGACACCTAGTGTATGGATTTAATTCCTGGCATTGACATAAACTGCATAATTTTAGGCAAATCACTTAAGCTCTAGCTTTTTCAGTTCCACAGTTACAAAATGTGGTCATCATTCTCCCTTTTCCCACCTTTAGGCTGTCTTTCCATTTCAATTGTAAACTTTTCTGATCAAAGACTCTCTCTTATTATGTGCACATGTGGCACCTTGCACAATCCTGTGACTCTGCTCTTAATTGGGACATTTTGACATATTTATGTTTGTATTATCATACAAATGTGTAATGATTGCTGCAATTTGTTAAAGTTACTGGGAGAAAGTGGAAACAGAGGTATATGAAATAAGAACTCTGCTTTCTTTCAAATCTGCCATATACTTCACATAAAGTCTGCAAACATACTTTGAATGGAATTGATTTTGTTTGTTTGGGTTTGGCGTTTGGTGGTTTTTTGTTTGTTTGTTTGTTTGTGGGGGTTTTTTTGAGTGGCAAATCTTCAGGAGAAGCAAAGCCCCAGTGAAGAAATGCTACGCTCTGGTATCATATGATATCAAAGGCCTTTTTACAGTGTAAATAATGTATGCTGGAAGGGCACTCCAAAATTTCCTTTGCCTTCAGTTTGAGAAAATGATGCCTATACATGTTAACAGCAATGAATACTTGCAGGAGAACAAGCAAGGCTGGTCTGTGCTATGAACTTTGGATTAGCCACACCCTGTGACTGAACTCTCATCCTGCGAGTGGGCATTTTCTCCTGGTAACAAACAGATTTGGAAAGGTGATATTTCTGTCACCATCATAGCTATGGTTAATTAGAGGTCAGTTAGAAGAAGCTACACTGTAAGCTCCAGGTGTTTTCTGGCTTCTGGTATCTGGATGGGTTTGGCAGGCAGGGAGATGGTTCAGAAAATGCATTTTGCTCTAGGAATTGAATAGTTAAGACCAGCCCTGAGAATGGCTTTCTGCAAAACAAATGATCAAAAGGTGACAGTTAACCAAGGAGTAAAATTTGAGATGGATTAATATGGTTTCAAATATTAGAACTGTCTCACATTGCCAGTCTTTCCTGGGACTGCAGTGGAATGGCCCAGAGGTTGGATTGTATAAGTAACAAACTCACCACGTTGCAGTCTCCTGTGCTGTGTACTGGATGTAAGGCAAAGGGTCCCCTCTGTAATGAAGAGAGGAAATAATGCATGTGTACAAAGCAGGTTTCAGGTTCAATTTCCAAGTATTATTTTCATTGCCTGCACCATGAATATTTGCTGTAATGAAGATTGAAACAGCAAAATAGTACGTAATTAACAACCTATTTGTCTTGGTAGGTCCTAATGTGTGCATTTTCTCCTCTGTTCCAGTGTGCACAGGAAACAGTGGGATATGGTAAGAAAGGGAGCCATGTTCTGCTTTACAGAAGAAAGAAAAGGCCTTCAGGCTTACCCTTACCTCTGCTGAAGGCAAGCTAGCAACCCAAACACAGTGTGTGCCTGGAGGGTCCCTCCCTGGAGGATGTGATCAGCACAGTATCATGGCAGAGAAGCAATCATAAACTCATCAGCAGAAAGCTACCCAGGCATACACTGCATGGTCACCACTAACTTCTGTGATGGGCGCTCATCTCTCCTCTTCCTCACTGCTGCTTCTTCAGTAGTTCTGAGTCAGTTCAGTGTGTGCTTTTGTGCTTGGTGCTGCACTAGCTGTAATAGATGGTGGTGGTAAGAAAACTGTACTCAAATAGAAATCTCTCAAGACTTGGGAGATTTCACCAGTTCTTGGACACCATGAGGCTGACAATTCACAGCCAGTTCTGCCTATACATCTGATTGACTCTGTCAGACAGCAGCGTGATTCTGAAGTTTTTACACATAAAAGAAGAAACATTTTCAGTATCACCCACATGAGACCTGAGAAATTTTTAGGGTTTTAGGTAGCTAATGTACACGGCTAGAGACGTTTTGTCAAACAAATAACAAAAATAGTAAATTGCTTTTCTTTGTCAAAAATGTTCCTAAACATTGTTCCTTATAGTTCCTTGAAACAGATTGGCCCCAGCTCAGGAGCTAGTCCTAAAAGGTACTTCAAAATTGAAATAAAAGAGTTATATTGAGAAATCACCTCTGGTAGGTTTAGATTGGATATTAAGAAAAATTTCTTCACTGAAAGGTTGGTCAAGCATTGAAACAGGCTGCCCAGGGAGGTGGTAGTTGTTAAAACACACCTAGATGCAGTGCTTAGTGACATGGTTTAGTGGTGGACTTGGCAGTCCTGGGTTAACAGCTGGCCTTGATGATCTTACAGGTCTTTTCCAGCCTAAATGATTCTATGATTCTAAAATAGAGTGCTGAAGGAGATGTGAATACAAACCTTAATTTTTTTTCTTCAGGTATATTTTCTGTGTTGTGGGAGAAGTCTATTTCATATGGAGTGAGAGCTTCTGTGGCTGAATTCTGTTTTCTAAAAGACATCCCCATTGACACATTGACAAAAGATTAAGTCTCTGGTGTTTCCTTCACATAAAGATGTCTGGAAGCACATGTGGACCACTGAGGTCTCTCTTCAGCAGCCTTGTACTTACATTCTGTAATTAAAGGCAAGGTCAGCAAAGAACTCCCTCCGTGTCTTATACTCCAGGTCAGCGTATCCCTGAGTTAGAAAATAATTCAAAAAGTTTAACATTAAGAGAGATTTGCAGGCATTAATAAATTTTCTAACAGAAGCATTCAGAAAACATAGGCCTCAAATAGGTTTTCTCTGAAGCAATCATTCTTAAGCCTTATGAACCAGGTAAGCCAAAGTCTGCATTCAGTTACATCCATGACATTTTGGTGAAAATCTGGGGCCTGTGACCAGAAAGGAAAGTAACATGGCTTGGTGGGAAGGTTTTGGAGTTGTTCATAAACACTATATCACAGACCATTACACTTACCGTCAAATCTAAACACAAATCACATTAAAAATGGAATTGAAATAGGGGTGTCACTTCCACTGGGGATGAGCTGAATCTCTGAATTATTTCTTTCCTGTGCTAAGCATGAAGGTTGCAATATAGGGCTCTGATGGACATGATGGTACCAAGCCTAGTACCATCTCACCAGAGAAATTACGCTGCAGCTGCGCAATATCCTGTGCTTTGGGCAAAGAAGGGGTCCTCACTGGCTAAAAATCATTAGAGCCACCACTGAATCTGTAGACAGTACAGGCTTTCAGCTCAGTGCCCCCTTGCCCCTTTATTACCATGTTATGACAAAGATAGATGCAGTGCTATCTGTTTAAAGTGGGAAGTTTACTTATTAACTCCTGGAGTTTTCTTTTTGCCCCCTCAGTGCTGACTAGAAGTTGAGCTTCAAGCAGGCTTCTCCAGCTATTAAATATGAATAGAGATGTGGAATCAAATTCCTTTGAATTTTACATCATTCATAATAGGAATAAAATCTGAAATTTGGTGCTGTGTTACTAATATAACTCATAAACAGTGTTGATCAGCATCACTGTACAAATATTTATTATTCTAAAATATTCAGAGTTTACTGGAACCACTTTGCATACTACAAGCCAAATTTCTCCCTTAGGTTTATTCACATAATTTTCAGTGTAGCAATAATACCAGTAATTCTGCAGTTAATGACTATTGTGTGCGTGAATCTGAGGAAAGAACTGGATCCTGAGAACATGTTTATTTTTGTCATGTGTTATGGATAATTATGTTCATTCAGATGCTACCCTTGCTTGTCAGTAGCTGTAACAAGTCCATGCAAAACACATGGAAAAGCCATTGGGCCAGATTAGCATTGATGCTGTGACCTCCCAGCTTTCTCCCTGCTGTTTCCAGGGCTCTGTACGCACTTTCTGAGCAGCAGGAACTTTCCTGGGGGACCACTACAGCCAGTGCCAGGGTGCCCCAGAGACTGGCGTTGCAGTGTCATCAGTTTGCTTTTCTGGCCATTAAAGACACAGTAAAGAACAAAGTGAAGCTGTTGAGATGGACAGCCCAAACTGTCTATTTGGTAGTAAATGTATATGCAAAATCTTTGCTGAGCTACCTGTACGTCAGCATATTTGGTACCTTCCTCCAACCTGCCCATTTTTGAGCCATGCTCAGCAGCACAGTAAATGAGCCCACGTTGTGCTCCCTCCTGCTGCAGACAAATGCTTTTCAGTGCCTGAGCTAACTTGTTTCAAGCTTGTTTAGGTATTTCTACATTGCACTGCATCCTGCAGTTAGATTTATCCCCACTTGGTACTTTGGTAACTCTGCACCACCGATACTTTCATCCTCTTCTGTGCTCACACCTTCTATTTGGCCAAGTGGGAGGGAAACTTAATCCAGGTCAAAGAATTCCCAATGCGCATTCATTTATCTCGTGAGGAACAGCCTCAGAGCTAGCTTAGGAAAATTACAAATGCTTGGACTGTTTCTATCAGAAAGATATGAGGAAGAATGAAAGATGTCCTGGTCAAAGAGGATATGAATGAAAGATGTCCTAGTCAAAGAGGATATGAAGCTCTCCTAGAGCGTTATAGTTTAATAAGTGATTCTCAAAAATAGAAGACAGGCTTGGAAAGTTTTTTGTACCACACAGAACTGTACATAGTTAATAACATTAACCCTCTATAGGTTAATAAAAAGGTCTAAGTAGAATTCAGACATTTAGAGAAGGGAATGACAAAATCTTGTGGATTCTGTTGACACCCATCTAAATCTTCCTTGCATTTTTCAGTGCAAAGTCTATGCTTTTTTTCCTTTTCATGCATCACTTGTACGTGGTGTTTAGCAGCACATTTCACAACAGTTCTGCAGCCTACCTTGTCAATCAGCAAATGGCCCTTTGGAGTCTCTTTTTTGTCTGTACCTAACTCATATCTCGTCTGGACTAAAGTTGGAAAACTTTGATGAGAAACAAGTGTTTGTTCCTAGTACTTTGCCTTGCTATTATCATTATTAGAGCAGGACTCTACAGCATATTTTTCCTCTTCCTTGTCTTAGAGTTTCTGCTTGTGGCAAGACTACAAGTACACACACACAAAACTGTTATGAGTAAAGCCCTTTTTGCAGCCCACTCCTAACCCAGACCTACTGCCTGAATCCAAGGGAAAGCCCATCACAAACATTCTAACAATATTTTGCAGAGTAGTATCAATAAATACTGCCAAAATCCTGGTTCCAAGAACCTTGTGAAAAGGCAGATGTAATTAGGTTTATAATCTTTCCAACTTGCTTCCTATTTAAACTTTAAATGCCTACCTCAACTGAAATTGCTAGACCTTTTGAGCTTCTCTGGCCACATTCAAATCACAGTTCAGGTATTATATCCATTAATCAGTGCTGCCATGTATTTCTCTTATTTTCTGTCTAGACTACTTTAGCAAGTTTAAGCACAATACTCCCATCTGTGGGATCTGAGGATCTGGTATTTATTAGTGACTAGCTCTTTGCCACTTGTCCTCGTTACCATCCTCTGTACATCTTGAAAGAGATTGCTGGCATATGCAAAAGTAAAAATGCAGATATGGAATATCTGAAAGGTCAAAACATGGAAAACACAAAAGGCAGACAACTGAGGAACTTGACTCTTACGTGGACCAGCTAGTACAAAGTGGGCATACTTCAAGTATATTAGAGTGAAATAATAAGAGATTTTTTTAAACTAAACAATGACATTTAAACTCATGCTAAAGAATATGTTGCATAGAAATTACTTCAGCATGTGCCTGATGTTAATCATAAGTAACTTGGTGAATCAGGGCTCATAAGCTTTTCTCAGTATTAAGTTACACATTCTGCAGTCCCTAATTCTACTGAAGATCAGCCTTTATCTAGCCCTTTATTTTTTCTGTCCTTTCCTAAGTATTTCTTTCCTCCTGAAATTTTCCTTACAAAAATTTCTCTACAGAGAGTTTCTGTTTAAAAAATCAAATAACGGTGACATGAAACTTACAGGGTGAACATGGTCCAAACTGGGATCATACTTAGTGATCAGGTGGTGACACTTGTCCAGATCTTGGATTTTTCTGGGGAACCAGGGCACTGGAGAGAAAGCAGCAAGATTTAAATGAGAGTGGATCAAATAATTTTTAAAAGACACAGAAAATAAAACCTGTGCTGAAGATTACAAGCTTTCTTTTCATCATTATCTAAGAATATTCATATCTACATGTCACTGTATGTCAGTAGTTGATTTCATTTGCCAACCAAACTGGCAGACTGGTTGAAAAATAATCTGAAACTTATTTGCAATGATAATCTCTCAGTTTTAATTAGTAGAAACAATTTTTAAAGACAAAAACATTTTCTTTAGGCCAAATTGTTTTGTTTGACACAGCACAACAGATTTATTTCTGCATTTTGGATTTAAGAAAATATTTTGATCTTGTCTAAAAAGTAGTCAAATTTTCATACCTTTAAGAATGAAAACAACATTTTAAAAAGAAAACATGAAATTTCTAGAAACAAAACAGGCCAAGAAGTATCCTGACTTCAAGTTTTTTCCTTCTGGTTCTTTTTTTTTTTTTTTTTCAGCAAAACTATTCTAGCATTAGCTGAATTTCCAAAGTTTCCTTCCCCTGAAGTGAGGACCTTTTCCAGTGACTAAAATAAAATAATGTGTGCTTATTTTAATTTAAATGCCAGCATTTATAACCAATGAATTAAAGAAATACGGAAAAAAGACAAAGTTGGTACTGCTTTTGGAGGTCAGACTGATGCTGTAATCAGACTTAGAGTCTTATAGCTCAGAAAAGGTCTGTTTGGGGTCACTTTAATCCCATACTTCACAAGAAACCAGGCATTTCTCTACTGAACAGCAAATTTAGCTTTAGCTCTATTATTTTACCTCCAGGCACAGCCAGTTCACAAAGGTACAAAGCTACAAATACACATTGGTGTTGGGAAATCCCAGTTCTTTCATGAAGTTATGGCCAATTCTGTGATAAAAAGGAAGAAATACTGGTCTGGTAGATGTCTTACATCTACCCAGAATTTTTTGCTGAGCCTTTTTCTTTGGCTGTATCAGTGGTTCTGCATGCAAGATGCCTGTCCCACCATCTATGGCCATGTCTCCTCAAAACCTGTAGCTGATCATAAGTCCTGCAGTGTATGTCCCCATACACATCTTGCCTATTCCCTATGCGGTCCTGGGAAAGCACAGAGAGACTAAAGGAGAGGAGAGGAAAGGCCATGGCAGAACCCTTGGCCTGTTCACAGAAATGGGTGCAGCTAATAAAACAGGGATAAGGTTGGCAGATGCCAGTCTGGCTGCATCTGCCTCTGCTTCATGGAAGCTGAGAAAACCATTTTTTTTCTCAGCTGAGTACCATAGTTAGAGTTAAAGCCACTGCAGGCAGGGCATTGTCTCATCCCCGTCCTTCAGCAAACTGCCTGGGAAGACCTGTCTGGCTCACCTAAAAACTACAAACTAAAAAATAAGAGGTCCATATGGGAAAAAAGATTAATCCAGGAGCTAGAGACTCAAGTGACAAGGGTAGCCAAAACTTACTTGCATCTTCCCAGTAAAATAATTGCTGAGCAGTGAGCATGTCTATACAACTTTGATATCTCCTAGTTACCAATATGTTTTCACAGGCATCTGCAAACCCCACTAGAAAGCGAAGCTGCAGCTACCCTCTTTCAACAAAATGCACTGTTGTTTTCAGTACGATATACCAGTAAAATGAGACATTAGCCAATCTTAGACCTAGCATCTAGCTGAGCTGAAAGTCCTCTGACGTGTTAGCAGCCCCCAATTCACCTCAATAGGACCAAAACATGAAGAGCTTTAATGCCAAAACCTCCAAATTCACAATTCTCACTGGTGCCCACACCTAAGGTGTCTCTGTGGGCCACAGATACCAACTCTCCAATCCTCTCATCTTGAAATCAAATGAACTGCTCGCAGTGCTGCTGAATTCTGGGATCTGAAACACCCAGAAAAGACTCCTCACAAACTAAGGAGTGCTGTGTGTAAGTCTGAGCTAACTTAGAAACAGAAAGACCCTAGCCATTTTTATGGCAAGTATATTAATTCTAGCATCATTACATCCAAAACAAGCCTGATTATTTTCATGATTGCTGGTCAAAACCATAAGAAAAAGGAAAATATGAAGAAAATTATGTCCCTAATTTTCCTTTGCTTTAACCTTAAACATACCCTCTTTTCACAGTCCTTTGTTCTTACTGTAGATGCCAGTCCCAGCACACCTGAAACTAACTGCTGAGCACAAACCTCTCAACTCCCAAGGAAATCTTAAACACTTCTCCAGCTTCAAAACCCTCTGTGGCTCTCCAGTTTCCCTGATGATGGTCATACCCTTCTGATATCCCCACAGTCCCTGAGAACAGCTTGGCACAGACTGCCTCTCATCATTAGCCTGAAGCTGAACTTCAAACAGCACCCAAAGGTGTCCAAACAGGACTGTATTAGCTGAAAGGGTTCTGGGGGTTTCTGCCTGGCCTTAAGGGTGGGAAACCCCATAGAAATTCCGTGTTCACAGAACTCAAGCTGTGAGCTGGACCTTCAGCCTTCTCATCTGCCAAGGGCACCTCTGGCATCTTCAGAATTGTATTAAAGGTGTCTAACAGCTTGTTATATCCACCCATCCCCTACCTGCCTGTAAAAAGGAAAAATATGGCAAACACTTCCCATCCTGGTGACTGGTAGGGATGGTGGATGAAATACAGCACAGGCTGTGGAGTAGCCACTTGCATCACTTTGCCGGATGAAATACTGCCCCTAAAGTGCAACTTCTGAAGCTGCACAGCCTCCAAACAAGCTTTTCATGTGCCAGATGTCTGATGCTCTGCTACTCCAGATTTGGCAGCAGGTCTGTTCTCTAAAAGAAGCTCATGTCTTAGTTCTCTCAGCCTGCCCAGTACCTGCAGGACCCTCTCTCCCTCTTGCACTCTGGAAGCTTCTTACAGCTTGTTGCATTTAGCTCCTTTCTGTGAAGGAGCAATCTACCTCTAGGCTGTCCTACTGCACCCAGATGGCAGTAGCTAGGGCACCATAACCAGACAGCTACTGCTTCTTTTAACAAAACAAACACAATACACTACAAGTAAATGAAATATTCAGACCCCCTGCTATATTATCACATTCCCATCAAGTGTATGTGCTTGCCTTGGAGCAGCCAGTTCTCTGCACAGCTCTCAGCTCTAAGCACACAATCTTCCTGTCACTGAGGAGTTTCCAGTTTCTCCTCAGCTTCTTGTTTTTCTGGTCTATCCTTCTTATCTCCCTTTTTGCTGGAACGCTTTTCTCACCTCAGTTCCACTGGCTATGATGAAGTGCCTCTCTGTCCACACCCATGGGAATGGTCCCAATTCAGAGAAAACTGTCGTGCAGTGAAGAAAAATAAATGCATGCTCACCTGCTTTCCAGACAAATTAATTACTATTACAAACCTAAAGCTAAAAGAGTTAATCCAAAAAGAAACAGAACTCTTACCTTTCTCTTCTCTGCTAGTTTTCACGTCCTCTGCCACTCTTTTTAAGGAAGTGATAAGGATACTAACATCAGCACTGTGAACTTCACATTGAATGAAAACGTCAAAATCATCAGTAGAGTTCTTAGGCTTTTTGGCTCGTCTAGTTTCAAAGTGATGGATCTGAGTTTCAAACATCTGCAAGAGCCAGATGTTCATATGATGAAGTTTCTCCAAAGACTGAAAAGCCACATAAGTCTAGATGCACTTCTACAATGCCTTTAAAAGGTAACTAAAAGAGGTATTAACAAGAAGTGCATGTTAAGCAATGAAGCCTAATAATGCCCGGTTTAGAAAGTGCTAAAAAAATACAGGCAGAGCTAAAGATTTAACACTGTAGAATTAGGTAGAGATAGATGGAGATGAAAGATGAGATACTGTTGACTGTAGTCTGTGCAAAAATAATAAATGAGTGGATGGCTAACTTAAAACCCTGGCAGAATGAAAGCAGATCTATTGATATATAACAACACCATAATCACAAAATAATTGCGAACAATTAAAAATAAGTAATAAATAAAATACTTTTCTTCCGAGTTATTCATTTTCACAGGTGAGAGCAAGCCCCTGGTAGGGATACTTCAAATGCCCAGAATATATAATGCCTGTATGGTTTACAGCTCTTGCATTCTCTGTATCTCCTGCCAAATATGCAGAGGAAATTCATTGGCTTCTAACATCCCCACAGTCCAAGTGCTTGAAATGCCGGCCTGTTGTTTAGTTGTGGCTGGCCACCACAACTGCTAGAAAGAAATAACAGATTGGGCTCTAAACAGCCCTTACATAAAATGGTGATTCTTCTAAATGACTGTGTCCTGCTGCTCCCTCCCTCCAGAGCACTCTCCTCCACCTGGAGAGGCCAGCCAAGCTCTCTGAGCAGCTGTAGCAAAGCAGGGACAATGAGAAAGGGGGGAAGGCAGGTGGAGGCATATGTCAGGCAGGGGGCAGGAGAAGGGTGAGAGAGGGGGAGATGCAGAGATGCAGGCAATAGGGACAGAAGAGAGGGCTGCATGGAGGAGGGGAATGGTGAGATCTGTACCTCAAAGGCTTTGGCTGCCTTAGAGAGCTCAATTTTCCTCACATTGCAGAGAGTGAGGGTCAGGATGAGAGTGGCTCTGTCATCCTCCCTGTTGGAGTCCGGGCTGCCTCGCCTGTTCAATGGCTCTATGCCATGCATCTCCTTCTCTTTTCTGGCCTCTTCCTTTTGGCCTGAGATCCCCACCAAGTCAGTCTTCATTGGAAGACAGGGGGGCGGATTGCAGTTCCCGGATGCTGAGCAGAAACTGCCTGAGGATGTGAGTGCTTGTCCCACAGCAATGGCCAGGGGATGTGGTAGGACTGGAGGTGTGTCTATGCAGGTAGTGAGATCAGAGCTGCCAGACAGCAGTGAAGCAAGCTGGTTGCTGCTGTGTTAGGTGTAGGGACATTTATGTTGGTCATGCCAGGCACATCAAGGGAAACAGCCTGCGTAGGATCTGCGCAAGAGCCCAAAAGAACCCTCCTCCTCTGGGTAACTTCAAAGCACGGCCCTCCTGCTCTGTTTGAAGGTGTCTGCAAGCCATTCAACCCTGGAGATGGGCTCCTTTGTGGAGTCCGATCCCCATTTACATCTCCCAGTCTGGACTGCCCTGCACAGTGTCTGAGATTGCCCTTCCTTCCCACCCCCTCTTACCTCACTGGCGCCCTCTCTGCATTGACCATGCCCCCAGGGAACCAAAGGGGCTCTCCCCCCACACCCTAGCCCAAGCCAGGTGGTGTCCCCTCTGCACAGACACAACAGTGGGAGTGCCAGAGAGACCTGAGCAGAGTCAAAGTTCATTGCCTACTTCTGAGCTTTTCCTGACCACAGGATCTGACCTGCTCTACCCCAGCCCTACAGGCACCGAGTTTGCCTCAAGGCTAAGTTCTTCTGTTGGGACTTGGTTTTGTCATGATTTTACTCCAGGAAGTAGTGTCTCAAAAAGCCCAGGGTCACATCTTTCTCATAGCTGGCCGGGCAAGCTCAGGGGAGATTCAGCTCTGCTCCTGCCAGGGCATGGCATCTCTTGACGTCCACAAACATATTTCCAGGTATGAGCACCTGTATCTTCATAGCCCAGCTTGCAGTGTGTGGAAGGCCTGTGAAAGCCATCTTGCAGCTCCACAGAGAAGACCGCCGCTCTGTCCTCCCTTCGCAGATGCAGCTATTTCTGATGTGCCTCTTAGCTGGTCCTGGCTGGGTCACACACCCCAGTGCTATATCGCTCTTGCCTGCTTCCTGGCGAGGGAAGATACAGATAATGTAACCAAATTTTGTTCTCCAGAGACCATGATAGCACTGTGGTTCCCCTCAGCCCAAGACAGAGCACTGGGAAGGTCTCAATTTCCCCATCTATTTCCTGGATAAGACAGACAAACCCAAGGTGAATTTTGGACCACCGTGCCCAGGAAGCCAGTCTCAGCATCCTGAGGAGCACCAGCCCATCCAGACCTCAGGCACTGAGGGCTTTGCAGGGCACGGTGGGTGTCAGCCCCGAACTGTCCCGTGGCCAGGCCCAGCCAGGGCCAGGGCCAGGGCACTGCGGGGCTCAGTGCCGCCCGCGGGCAGGGCAG
>JAVJGI010000060.1:30864636-30907295 GCA_035590275.1 Ibycter americanus
GGCAGGGCAGGGCAGGGCAGGGCAGGGCAGGGCAGGGCAGGCCGCTGTCCGCGGTGCTGAGCGCGGCCCGGCTCCGGGCTGCAGCACCCTCTGCTCTGCCCACTGCCCCACGCCCCCCAGCCCTGGCCCGGCTGACGTCCCAGGGGGCTCTGGGAGGGCAAGGAGCCACTTCAGAGGCAGCTGAATTTCAGCTTCAAACTGAACCGGGCAGGGGGAGAAGAAGTGGGGTTTAAGGGGGAGCAAGGGTCTTCCCACTGCCACATTCCCCCAGCAGTGGTGGCGAGGCTGGGCACAGGAGAACAAGGTGAGCTGGGTTGGCTATCTGAGTCCAAACCTGGCCTTTGCCGCGAAGGGTGGGTGCATGCATCCCCACGTCCAGGCCACACGCATGGCACAAACAATAAATGGCAGAAAGACTCCTAATACAGCTACATGTGGGCATGTAGGTGAAAGCCCTAGGGCTCAAGATAGATGTTTAAGGCACTGGTCACAAATAATGGCAGAGCAGGGACATCAGGCTCCTATGGCTGTTTTTATACTCTATTGTTAGAGTCCCGTCTCTATATGTTCCTACAGCACTAATCATTGTTCTGTGTAGGAGCTGAGGTTTTCTTTAGACCCAGATTGGACTCATCAGCCAGTGTGATAGCTGAAGAAGCACAGGCAGAGCTTACAGCACAGCTGCAAGCTCTGGCTCTCCAGGTGGTGAAATTTCCTTGCCTATCCAGTGGACACTGCAATACCACCTTGAATCCATGCTTGGGACAGGCCCAGCAAGGTCTCACCCATCATTTAAGTTGCCTCTGCTGAGACATCCCAAAGTCCTGCTTTCAGCACTTCTGGGGACCACTAGGAGTACAGAAGGAGAGGTCTCAGACTGGGTGCTGCAATTCAAAGGGTTATGCAAGGACTGGAGCAGAGTGTGTCATCTTTTCCCATGGGGACAGGCAGCTTCTCCCTGCAGAAGCTGGGACTCTCCCACCACAAGAGTAGGCTCATCCCTTCTTGTGCAGTCCCTGAGATGGGTGATTTAGGTGGCCATGGATGATCACCACAACAAACCTGCCCATTTTTGACCTGTTACCGTTGCAGATATCTCCACCCTGTATGAGTACTGTGCTATTCATTTGAGATGGATACGGCATTAATATTTCTGTTTATTTAGATTAATTTAAATGGTTACATTTGAACATCAAAAAAGTCTTCTTTGCCAACTGCCAGTATGGTTTGAAGCAGCAAAGAAACTGGCTTTTTGCACTCATGTGGAGTCCTCCTGTGCTTAACCCCTCTTTCAGTAATTTCTGCATCCTCTGGGGAATAAAGTGTCCCTTCTCCATGGCTGCTGCCAGTTCTAGGCATCTTAAGACACCCAGAGGAGACCCTGTGTAACCTGTGTTGACAAGCCCTCCCTCCACACCATCACTGACCTTGGCCAAGGTCACTGAAAAGGAAAAGGATCTCATGAAAGAGCTTCTTTGATCACCTGAAACAGAGCTGGAGATGGGGACACTGATCATAGTGGGGTAGAAGAGAGGAAGGTTACTTAAAAGAGTAGCTCGGAATAGGCTAGTCAGAGTAGCATACAAAGACATATAGAGTATGCAAAGGTAGAACAAGCAAGGCTTTGTTGTACATTTCTAGGTAATTACACACATCAAGAATATATTTTTTTTGCTTCATTATTTGGTCTGGATGTGTGATAGTCAACCAACTCAAGAGAGCCTTTTTTGAGTTGAAACACACCTCAAATGGACATTCCCCCTTACCTGGGTATTTAATTCTGACTAACTCATGCAGTTACCTTACAAGGAGGAGTTGCACTGGCCAGATAATGCAAAAAACATTTTTCTACACAACTTTCATTTTATTTAAGCATGGAAATAAGAAGTCACCTATTAAGAAGTACTATTTAAAATTCAAGTTATTTGTACTATTTAACATATACATGCACAAGCTAATTTCTTCTGCAAGAAAATCTACTTTCAATATATTTTCTCTTCTTTTAAAATACTAAGCATTTAACTTTTTCTCATCTCTCAGTCTTGCTGAACAGCTATGTTATGCTGCTTTGGCTGGAGATATTGCTCATTTAAACCTGCATTAAGGGACACAGAATCACACATGTGACATCAATACTCTAACCATTCCATTTGTACATAAAAGACAACCATGAATCATGGGTTCTCGGTATCCCTATAGATTTACTGCTTCTGTCAGTCATAACAACAGCCAGAAACAGAGGAGCTTGGAAAGCTGTCTGAGGATTGGTTTGAAAGACTTCATGCTTGGGATGAAATTGTCTCTTTGTGGTACACAGTTACCTCATGTGTCCTATTATATTAAGAGAGAAAAATATGGGCTACTTTCGTGCTGAAAATACATGCCAAGCAGGATTGAAAGATATACACAGGCATTGTCATGAGGAAAAAAAGGAAGAAAAAAGATGCAGAAATAAAAAAGCTTACTTCAAAGCACCAAAATGATACCATTTTGCATAAGTATATGTCTATTGAAAAGGGTTTCCAGCTGGTATCCTTAGACTAATGTTATTGCCCACATAAATATAATGGAAACAGCTGTACTTTCTATCTTCCTAAAGGGTGATGCTTACATTAAAGGTCCATTGATTTTCAAACTATAAATACAAGAGTAGTACAATATTAGGTGTGAGACTCATGGACTTTCAAATCCCTCTCCACCTTTAGATCTTCTAACAGAAATGTGACTCCTGAATCATGTTAGTATCATGATGCAGAATTGTTTCAAGGTGGAAACAGTGTTCTGGTTAGCTTTGCTCCATTTTGTTCCAATGTACAAGTGCTGATCTCCTTCCTCCTTCAACTAGGGAGCTACAGGGAGGCATTACACAATGTGGACCAGTCCAAGAGGGCATTTAACTGCTTTGAGTGAAAGTTATCGGATAAAATACAGAAATAGCTTCCTGAACAGCAAAGCTCTTCTGCATGGCTCAGCCATTGGGTTAAGCTGGAATCACCCTTGTTTCCATTTGCTGCCTCAGTTGAGCTATACTCCAGGAAGAATAAAACTGCTTTCATTGAAAAGTTAAGATTAAAGCTCAAGTGGGAGAAGGAAGAAGACTCCAAAATGTATCAGGAGCTGTCTTGAAAGACATCATGTTTGGGCCTGAATGCACTCAGGCTGGGACACAGCTAACCCAGGTCTTTCATAGCTTTCATGGGGACTCTAGACACAGATAGACACAGTGAGTTAGGAGTTGGAAGGCTTTGATGTCTTCAGCTGCATTGTAAGAACCACTTCTCCATTTCCAAGGTGTTGGTATCCACCTTCTGGATTGTGAGCCCAGAAAGTTTGGAGACACGTTGTAGCAGTGCTGAATAGAGCACTCTCAGAGAAGGATACAGGCAACACAAGGTAACCTTCACACATCAATCTTCCACAGTGAGTAGCTGAGTATGTCTTAAGAGAGGTCTCCCCTTTCTGTAAGCTGACTGGTCCTGAATCAGCTCTGAACTCATGAGGTTACACAATATTACAGCCAGCACAGCTCTGAGACTGGACTAATAAGGCCTTGAAGCCTTTTTAATACACCTGCATCGTTTCTTGCTTGCACAAAGTACTCACAAACTGACCTCACGTACAGCTGCAAAAAGCCATACAGACTTACCTTTAGGTAACTCTCCTCTGAAGGGGCTTTTTTGCGGGTACTGTATTGAGGCACAGACTCCATGCTCTGGATAAACAGCCTCAGTGCCTTGCTTAGGGACTTTACTCCGCAGACCAATGACATATCACAGCATAGAGCAGTCTTGGCTTGCACAAACCTTTTCAGGATTGGTGCTTGTGCAAGTACAGTATATTTATACACGGTGATAACTCTTTGTTAATAAGGCTGCAGCACATTTGCTGTCTTTTCTGCTAGCATGTGTGCTTTGGATCAATGGCAACATCACATTTTTAGGAAAAAAAAGTAATGCAGGATAGAGGTGCTTGTGTATAAAATAGAGGTACAGAGGTCCAAGGAGTATATGCAGACCCCCGAAAGGTGTAGAGTTTGGGATTCCATGGGAACCTTGCATAAATATGAGGGACTGAGGGGAGAATGACTGTGAGAGAAAGCAAAGCAGATAAGTCTTCATAGTCATTGCCATCCTGTCCCTGGGCCCAGCGTGATAATGCAACCTCACAGCTGCAGCAGACTATAGCTCTGCATGGTGGAGATCTCCCCCTTCTGCTAACCTTTGGCACAAGAGATATGGAGGCTTTCCCCAGATTCCTAGAAATAAGGTCATTTTTATGCATTAGTGAGAAAAAATGGATTAGTGTCTGAAGGCCAAAAGAGTCAAGGGTCACCTGAAGATGTCTATTTCTCTGCTAATCTATAGTAATTAAGATATATAACATAAGCATTCATGCAGTACACAGGAAGACAAAAGACTGAGGCTAGATGAAGACACATTTGCATATGGCAGCTTCTAGTCAGTAGCCAGTGATTAGCAAGCTAAGTGAATCCTCATTTTATCTTCTGGAGGGCATTGCAAAGGATCCCCATCTCACCTGCAAAGGAAATAATCAGAGCAGTTAATTCTACAGCCAGCACATTTCTAACACTCTTGTATATATTTACCCCTTACATCCATCCCCTGAAAGAATAAGGTCAGCAAGGAAGTGCTGGACTGGTCACATTTATTAGGGTCTTATTGGAGTAACATCTGCAGAGCCAGCCCTTTACCTTCATCAGCCATACAAGGATGGCTCACAGGATCAGGGGTGCTGGCTCTCAGCAGGTTAGCAAATGTTAGGGGGAAAATGTATCAGGAAAAAATCCACAATGGCAAAGGAAATTTTGTTAAAACCAAGCTTTTTCTTTTCTTCCTTACTGAGAACAGCTACAGCCACACATCAGAATCCATCACAAGGCCTTCTGGCCATTCCCAGCACCTCCACTAAAACTGATATTTCAGATGCAACAAATTACAGTCAAATTGAAATGCTATTTTGAAGCTTGGCTAGAATTAGGAAGCAGTTTTTACACCAGAAAAGAATATGTGTGCTGCTTTGACTTGGTCAGGCTCAGAGTATTAAATGCAACCAGACAAAATCTGCTTTGTGGTTGCTATTTCTGTTCCAAGTTTTGAGGAATTCAAGGCAACAAATCTGTAGTTCCTTACTGTTGATAGTGTCAGCTAAGTTCTTCAGCTGCTTTGCATTGTCTAAGACTTCAATCCTCTGAGTGTAGGGATTGTACCGAACAGAGAAAGGACGAGGGATCGTTTGAGCAAATTTCCTGAGGCAAAAATACAAAAGCACATATAAACTCAAAAAGCTCTTTTTTCAGTAAGTCACTCTTTTCTTGGTGTGTGCGTTTGTTGATGAGGGGAATAAGAAAATCTGTGAGAGGAAATAACTGAAGTTCCTGCTGAGTCATCTGAGACCTACAGCATTCAGTAACGTTCTTGAATCTGCCTTTGTCCTTACCACCTTTGTTTTTTTCCCAAACAGGATTAATTATGCTATTGGCATGGCAATACTCTTCCTGGTATAGGACAACTATGTAGTTATTTGGATTTGCCAAACTTGAAAACCTCATTTTCCTTTCAGTAATGCAAAATATAGGAATTCTGATCCAAGCCTGCAATTTCTGGGAAAATAAGGTCAGGTACCTATGTCATCCTGGCATACCAAGGAGCAAGAGGAGTGTTAACTTCTGGCATTGTTGGTAGTGGCTTCCAGGTCATTGCAAAGACAGGACATAGTCAATGGAGTGAAGCAGCATTCTTGCCACTCCTTATTTGCAGCCTTGCCTGCTACAAAATAGTTAATTCCATGGCAGAAACATTAATATTTTGTTATCTTGGGAAAACATTAATTTGCATAACCACAGAACTGTGGAAAGGAGATCTCTGAATGAGATGAGATGGTCAGAGCTATTGTTCCAGCTCCTTGTAGACTCCAGCAGGATACCGGCTTATATATCTGCTTCAGATTGCTGAAAGGAGGAGAAAAGCATGCAGGAGCTGATTATGGAGCCCAAATATACAGACTGTGACTTAGCACGGTAAATCCCATATGCCCAGAACAGTGAAATATGCTGGATGCTACCTCCACATTGCTTCTTCAGTTTAGTCCTAATTATTATCAGCTAAGGCCATTGTCTCAAACAGAGTTCAGTGTGAGCAGGGTGCAAGGTGTGACAGTGGGAAAAAATTGTCATCTATGATGAAAGTATTTAGTGGCATCTGTCCAATTTTTCTAGGGGGGGAGATGCACGTTAGAAGACAGTCTTCCTAAATCTCAGCTGAAGGTAAGATCCTAATTAGAAGATGAATGCCTTAAGCTGAAATATTTTGGGTCAACCTCAGAATAATTTTTCAGGCAGGTTTTCTATTACACACAAACTCACATGTTCAGGTGCAAGCCACAAACACAGGCACTGGACCAACCCCAGACCTCTATATCAATTTAACCACTTTTCTAATTTGGTCACTGAAACAAATAAAAGAAGCTCCAAGATAGTTTGTCTAGAGTAAGGCAGCAGCTTCTGCTTTCTCAAGGAACTTGCTACTCAGAGAAGTATACAGAGAAGATGGAAACTGTGCGCAGGATATTAATAGCACAAACCAGAAGAGAAAGCCATCTTTCTCAGGTATTACCCCAGAGAAAAGGCAGAAGGAGGTGCTGCAGCCTTATGATGACTGAGGAAGCAGCAGGGGAGGTAGCTGGGAAGACCTTGGAGCTGAGAAGCCTGGGTCAGCAGAATATCTTGGGTCTCAGCATGTGTTTATCTGCGAATGGAGGGGGCGGGGCGAGAGGGAGAGGAAAGACTGCAGGTCTGGGACAAGTCCCTGTATGACATCTCCAAGTGAAAAACCTGTTGAGTGTGAACGAAAGCTAACCCCTAGTGGCTTGACTAACATCCAGAAATATGATGGTGTTTAGAATAGAAATATTGTTGTGAGGTGGAACCTAAGCTGAACCCCAAACACAGTCTGAGTCATTCTTGTTTCAAGAACCAGAACTGAACCTTGACCATTATTTCAAAGTCTTGTTGAACTGGAACTGAATCTGTATTTGAGTCACAGATGACTGCAAGATTTACTGTGTAACCCCATAGTCTTCTAAACACACTGCTGGTAACAAGCTGGAGGCTCTGTATGAAGCTAACCACACAGGCCTCAGGGCTGTGGTTAGTAGGCTTGTTTGGAGTTTTGTTTAGCTGTAATAACAATTATCTAATGGCCATGTAGCTATTACCTAATTTGTTTTAGTTTTGCTTAATTCTGAATAATTGTGTGCTATAATGCCTATCATCAGTAACTTTATATAGGCAGGAATAGCAAGTAGTTGCATCGTACATAGCAAACTAAGTCTGACCCTGAAGTAATGATGCAGCATAAAGGAGTACCAGCATGGGTTGATAACAGAGGCCTTAAAGGCGTGAGCATAGGATGATACCAGTGGTCCTTGGGCTATCAACAACTCCCCACTAGTCAGTTACTTACAGTAAAGCAAACAGGAGCTGAGAAGAAAAAAACTGTTTTAGAGGAAACAAAGGGGACAAAGAAGAAGTATTTGACATAAATAGTAAAGTCAGAAGTAACACAGATTTGCAGACCAATGTAGAAAGAGCAAGATGTAAAGCATGTTAAAAACCATTAAAATGGCCCTGAGAAACCTTGGGCTGAGGAAGAAAAAAAGGAAGCATCAACACTATTCACCTCCTCACAAAAGAGAGGAACTTCATTCATGAACATCACAGTCCTGCTCTGAAAACCTCAAGATGATGATTACTTGACAATTCCACCCCCCACCACAAGACTGAAACTGTTGAATTAAGACACAAAAGAAAGCGTAAGGGTGAGCATAACTTCAGAGGAAAATAAATAGATACTAGGAGGTTTTTTTGTACAAGAACTTTTAACTGTAGTATTGTTAAAAAGATTTGTTTTGCATTAATGAAATAGCTTTGACTCTAAGTGTTAGTATCATTAAAATTCAACCAATAATAATTTTTTGTTGTATTTTGGTTGTACAGATGAAACTCTTAATTAGACCAACCACAAATTCTTGATTTCATGCATAAGGTATGTTCCCCTTATTGCCCATAACAAGATTTTGAGTGTAACAGCTGCTTAGTCTCTTCAAGCATTGCACAACTCTTTCTAATGCCTCTCAAACTATTACTGTCAACCCAAGACCTGTTACGGCAATCAGATCCACCGTATTGGCAACGGACAAGAAATTGAGTCTTTGTGGAATGACTGGATTACCTTAGCTTTTCTTTCGCATCTTTAAAACTTTCAGCAACATAGTAGACAGGCTGGAACTCAGTAACAGGGTACTTCTGCACAGCAGTCTTCTCCAGGACAAGAGGCTGAATCTCAGGCTTACTTGATAAACTATACTGTGAGCAAAAAGGTAAGAAATTTATTGCAGTTTAAAAGTGCTTGAATTTGCTGTGAAAGAAATATAGAGCTACTGAATGCCACCCAGTTTCAGACCGAAAGAAGTTGCTCCTGTGGAACACGTTGACAATGTCACTTACTAGGAAAGAAGCAGGTATGAGTTGTCTGTGTACGTATACACTGACACATGTACTAGAGCTCTTCAATGAAGTACCACATTTCATGTTATTAGTATGCAAAAAGTAGGAAACAAAATAAGGATCTGAAGATATTCAGAAGAAAACTTAGCGCGATTATAAACATCTTTGAAATGTTGTTTTATAGAACACACCTGCAGCTCCCCAAATGAAGACAGCAGCCCTGCACCATACGCCTTGAGGGAATCACCTTCCTTACATAGTCCAAATTCCACCGTAAACCAATAAACCTAGCAAGAAAGTTAGACAGAAACATATGATTCCTTGATCAAAAAGAGAAGGTGCACATCATTGATTTGAATATATTTAGAGTTTGCATTTCTACTTAAAATGTTGCCATGTGTCAAGTATCAACTGTATAAATACAATAAATGTCCCCACAGAATGAAATTCTTCTCCTGAAAGGGGCACAGTGCTAGACTCATTGTGCCTGCAAATCAGTTCAGCTCCCTGACAAATACAGTTGTGTTTTACTGTGCTTACATTTTTCAGCAGAGCAGAGACAATAAAACTACAGCAATAAATTTCATTTTTTCTGGCCAACCCAGTTGAAGTTTGAACCTTAATTGATAGACATTTGTGTCCTGTTTCACACAGAGGGCATCTAGCTGCAGTAGCAAGGGGAAATGGGTTACTAGTGCAATATTGAAGGAAGATGGTGTGTAGCCCAGCTTGACGTCTTGGTCTATCATTTTGAAGGGAAACCTGTTCTGGCTCAGAAGAACTATCTCATCTGTCAGAAGCAGCAAAGATGATGGAATGCTTTTCCCAGGTGAGTTAGCAGTGGGGACACTAATCTCATAGGCATATCCTTGTTTTTATTTGAGGTTTACAACTCTGGGTCTCAGTACTCTCAGAGTAGGATTCAGGTGAGCCACACTGACTGCAAAGGACATTATCTGCCTGGCAGCATGGAAGAGAAGACACTTGCAGGTAGAACAGCTGCTGAAGCTGCCTGCTGAAATTTCCTGTGGGGATGTAGTCACATGTAATCTCTTCTTGCCCAATATGTTTGTGCTGGAGGAAATCTTGTCTGGGCTTCTGTGTTTAATCACAACTGCCACTTTGAATAAGGGGTGCCAAAGCTTCTTTTTCTTCAATGCAACTGTTTCAGGGTGGGGTTTTCCAACCATGGACTTCACTATGTTCCCATTCAACTCTATGGGAGTTCTATCAGTGACTTCAGTGGCAGCAGAATTAAGACAACACAGGGTGTTTCAGAAAATTGAGCCCTCATTTATTAAATTACCGTAGCAAGTTTCTCGATGAAATCATCTGGAGCTCCCAGAGATGCCAGTCCAATTTCCTGTAACAATAAACCATTATTCTTCAAGCTGTTTATTGCAGACATTCTTAGTGTCTCGTCTTATGTAATTTCTCACATTTTAAATGTTACCATCACTTACTACCACACACAAATGTTTACAGGACATGTTCCTATCGTGCAACATCAATTTTAAACCAGAAATCTCTCCAGAAATGAACAAAGGGTCTTGTCCAAATGTCATTTACAAGGAATCATCCTTTGTGTCTTGTACAAAGCCACGGAGGTCAAATAAAATTTTCCTCTTGTTTTGACAGGCTTTTGATCAAGTCTACAATGCACATCTGAGGGAATGAAGCGGTCAAAAGAAAGTAAATCAATCACACTCACACACCTTAAATATTACTCTTTGTTTTGACGGGCCCTGAATGCAGGAGTTTTCCTGGAGCCTTGAATGAGTTATTTTTTCTGAATGACAGGCCGTGATTTGAAAGAGCTTATTCATACCTTGGGAGCTAATGGAGACTTTCCTGGGAAGCATGCAATAGCTGGATTCAGAAGACAGCCACACAGACTGTATATAAGCAGGTTCCTTTCTTGGTTTACTTCAGTGAGGACTGCACAGTGCAAAAAATTAGTGCCCCCCACATACATACCAAAAGCATGGGAGCAGCCATCACTATGTCAAATCCTAAGAAGCCAAGGTGCAGTAGAGCTTCTCTTGAAAGAAACCCCAGTTCTGGGAAAGGGCAGAGGGCAATACTGAGTGCTTACTAACTACAAGAAGTCAACTTTTGTCTTTTGAGCAGGATGTTACATCAAGTCCATTTCCCCCTCCTTCCTTCCCTCCTTTCTTCCTCCCTCTCTCCCTCCCTTCCTCTGTCCTTCCATCCTTTCAGTCTTCTGTCCTCTATCCTTTCTTTGTCTCTTTTTCTTTCTCTTCTTGTCTTTATTATTCCTTCTTTCCTTTTTCCTTCTTGCCTGTCTGCTTTCTTTCTTTCTGTCTGTCAGTCTGTCTGTCTTTCTGTCTTTATGACTTCTTCTCTTTCTGTCTTTTCATGTTTTCTGGTAAGATGCAGCCAAAAGTATACTCCTTCACCGAGGTTTGGCTTCTTTTCCAGAGTTATTAGCACTACCAAAGCGAAAGCTCCTCTCTGGCCTTCTCCCATGCTTGCAGCTGGGACAGTTCCTCACTTTACTCGGCCTTTTCTGTGGCTTCAATAGAAAACAAAAAATATCCCCACTTCCTCTAACATTTGGTCTGCATGGTGGGACAATAATTCATCTGACTCATGAGCCATTTAACTTTGCTCAGAAGGATCAACATCTACAAAAAGTTTTATAGATGATGGTTTCACAAAGGGTTTGCCTGTAAAAAAACAACTCCACCAAGACAGACATTTGGAGTTTGAGTGTATGAGTTCACCAAAGTGATCTGTGTCAACATTTCAAGCAATAAATAAATCAGCCTCATCCACTCTTACACAGTATGCTAAAAGGTAAATCCACCCCACCCCTCACAGCTCTTGGTTCATCCTCTGAATTAGTCTCTGGTGTGTTCAATTATATAAACAGTATAACCACTGAGTAACTTACCTGGGAAAACTGAGCAAAACTGGGATCAGCAAACAGAGGTACATGTCCTAGCAGCTCATGACAAATATCACTGCAGGAAAACATGACATCTTTAATAACTTTATTTTAGGAGATTCATTCATTCATCCTTTCATTTCATGATTTCATTTCATTTCACTTCATTTCATTATTTCATTTCATTTTATGATTTCATTTCATTGCATTTCATTTCATCATTTCTTTTCATTCTTTCATTTTATTCTTTCATTCTTTCATTATTTCATTCCTTCATACAATGCTGGATGAATGCCCCAGAGTCAACACATAGTCAAGAGTGCAGTGCATTTGCTTGTACCAACAAATAAAGCTCAAGACTCACAGGAAAACATTTTGCTCTAAAACTATTCTTGTAATGGAAATGCTTGTACACTCCAGGGTTTTCAGTGCTTTTATCATCATACATCCCTCAGAGGAAGGATGATACATTATTTGTTTTTCCTTACAGAAGAAAACCATCCATTCAACTCCCTGCCCAGCTCAGGAAAGTCCAGAAAGAAATCACTCCACCGAAGAGAACATGGACTTTTTCATCTTAAAGACAAGAAATCTCATTAGATGAAGCTCAGGCTACTCAAACAAGTCACCATGGTGTCAACATGTACCTCAAGAGCTCAGCTCCAGTTCCTGTTATGGCCCAGAGCCTCCCACTGACAGGTGGAAGTTTGCTCTTCCTCAGGTAGGACTATTTTCATCACAAGCTGAAGTTGGTGGCAGGAGAGACATGTTTGGGGAAGAACTCACCTAGGTACTGCTAAATTTTTCAAAGACAGAAATGATATGGTGAGATAGAAAAGGGAGAGGGACAAGATGATCCCAGGAGGTCCAGGTCTGTGAAAGACATTTCAGCCTGGCTTTGTGCAGAATGAGAATGGGGCAAGCAGAAACAGGGAGGAAAACCAGAAGAATGAGGGATAGAAAAATGAAGGGGGGAAAGGAGGTTGTTGGAATTGGTAGGAAGAAAAGAAATGGTAAGGGAGAGGAGGAATAATTGCAACAATACGAAGCAGAGGAAGAAAACTGTTTTGAAAACGTCAAGAGGAAAAGGACAATGGACAGGGACAGAGAGAAACATTATAACATAAACTGAAAAAGAGAAGGGATCAATGATCTGGGCTTCCTCTCTCTTACTGCCAGAAGCTTGCTTGCAACATGTTGAGTCATTCCTGCACTAGATTCCACACCACTATTTAGGTGCTAATAGCTGAGCTAAATTCCTTTGTACACTGTTCTCTTGCGTCCCAGCCACTATGCAAGCATGCCTTCAGTAGCAGAACTGTCTCATCCACCCCATGAGAACTTGCAGATGAGGATGTAGCTTGCTAAAAAGACTAGAAATCTTCCAAAAATGTTTTCAGAAGACAGAAGTCATGTGGCTGCTCTCCATTAGCTCTGTTCCCAGGAGTGCTCCCCACATGGCTATTATAAGTTGGGCTGACCCTGCTGTTAGTCTGCTTCAACTTTACACTTTTTCTATGCCAAAGTACTTACGGCTCTGGTGTGTACATGGGTTTGGACGCATGGCGAATATACTGCGTAGAGTGGAATACTCTGAATGCCAGCCCAGCCAAGAAATCCCGAGAGGAGAGTAAGCCTGCAACAGGACGCAGGCGAAATCCAGTGCAGGCTGAAGGGACAAAAAAATAACATCTTAAAAACATCTAGTGTGCTTGATTTATCCTTATCCTGACTCCTCACAGTGGAAACATTTGTTAATCGTTTTCTATGCTCTCATGTTAAACAGTTGAATTGTGAAAGAGCAGGGAATTTTCTACCCATGTATACCACTATCACAGTATCTGAGCATCTGTACCATTGAACACCTGGAAGTTTTAGAAGGGGTACTATAGGGAGTCTGTGATAAAGCAGGGACCGCTTTTCTGTTTCTGGAAGCACCACCCCCACCAACAGCTGAGGCCTTTCCTTTGATCTGGTTCTTTTATATGCTTCAAACTTACTCTGCAAGAATTGTGAAATATCTTCAAGCTGGGGAATGTTGTCCTCCCGGTAGCCACAGTACTTCTCCAGCAGTGGGAACACGTGGTTGTGCTCGTAACAAGCATGAGTTGGATAGAGACTCTTCAGCTCCCTGAAGACGGTGCCCCATGTTTTCTTTTCTTCTTCTGTGTAGGTGACTCGAGGAATGGGTTGGCCACTGGGAAGAAAATGGATACCCTCCATAGGAGCAACAGAGAAAGCGTCCTATGCCACCATCATCATACTCAGGAACTTTACATGGGCTGGCCAGGAGCTGATGGTGCAGGTGGGGAGATGCCTTTGGTCTGCCATGCAGGTGTGAAAGGAGCCTCACTTGCTCCTAGGCACAGGCTGGGAAGGACTTTACTGACCTCAACTGAGATACTGGCATTTAGACATCTCCTTGCATCATTGTGGTAAAAATAAATTAGTGAGTATTTGTCTTATCAAGATGTTCTAAAAATATTTGCTGGCTGTTGGTTTCAATTTATTTGCATTTCTACATATGGAACAGCTGTTGTATTTCTTGCTCTAATACACATTACATTAGTTATTTTTGTTACAACAGGGAAACCATCAGCTCCAGAAAACTCTGTTTCTTGGAGGAGCAGAGAAATTCTTATCAGTGCTTTATACTTTAACAGATGCAGATTCCAGCCACTTTGACTTTTTCTAATGCCATAAGTAATTTTGAGTCAAATCCCACCCTCAGGCCTCCATGTGCTTATATCATGTTGAAGCTAGCAGGAATTAGACAACCACAAGCAATGTAGTTTGGCCTCCCGTGAATAGTCAATTCCTTAGCAATAATGATAGGGCCATAGGTGAATCCAGCAGCTTTGAAAAATCAAAGGGTTGTAAGTAACTTAATAGGGTTAACATCACTTTTGGAATAATGCTGGAGCTTTCCAAGCCCCAGAGATTCATTGTTAAACTCTTGATGACACCCCACCATCTCCCACTCCCTTGTTTTTTCCTTAAGCCTCAGGGCAGCTCCTCTGGAGCACCATCATTTTCTGTCTCTCCGTATCAGCCCTCCTTGATCTGTGGAGCTTTAAACATCATGTTGAATTATGAGGATTGCTGGGGGATTGTTCCTATAGCACTCCTAAGTAATCCTAAACCACCTTCCAGGGCTACAGGGGGAAGCCATGGCTTAAAAACCTTTCAAGTTTCAATTAAAAAATTTCAAGGATCAACAGGGCCAGAAGCAAAGGAAGGCAGAGGGAAGAGGCAAGCTAAAAGCAAAGAGAAGTCAACAAAGTTAAAAATCCAACAAAAACAATGAGTAAATGTATTGGGAGAGAAAGCAAAAGAGCAAAAGCAAAGTAGAAAAGCAAACAACAGGAGGAAAGAGGACAAAACAGGTGCAAAAGGAGGGACACAGTAGTGGATGAAATTGATTGCAGGAAGAATGCAAGACAAGCAACCACAGGACCATCTCACCTTTGTAGCAGGGTAGCACATTCACAAGCTAAGCACATTTGCCTTTTCAGATACTTCCCATGAAGCCTGACAACTTTGGTTGTCCTTCTGCTGCCCAGTTCTCTGCATCTCTGCCCCCACATGCTGGAGACACCCCCTCGACCTCTCCTCCAAACTGTAGAGTCTGAAAGGCACGTCCACCAGGTGTAGCACCCGGAGCAAAGACATCACAGGTCCATCTGGGCCTTCCTAAATCAACACCCAAAGTCATAAAAAACACATGCCTTCTCACCACAAGCCCCAGAAGACCAAACATGGGCTTTCACACCCTACTTATGTCTCTGTTACTGAAGGACCTAATCAGAAAGTCCAAGAATTTCACATAAAAGGTACTTTTGGGACATAAGTCCGCATCTGTACAGGATCTGTTTCTAATGTGTCTGAGGATCTGGATAGCAGACTAAATATTAGTTACATCTTGTAATATAATGGTTTCAGCTTGACTGTTGGGGAGAGTGAGTGGTTAACGTGTTTTTTGTTATATTTCTACGTAGGATTTGGTGAAAGGCTGCAACCTAGAGACCAGAATTTGCTATCCATTAAGCAGGAAGGTAATCTTCTGTGGGATACCTATAAATGGACATTAGATCCATCCACATCTGGCCACAAAGTTTTATCCAAATTTTCTAGCTATAAACTGGACTCCTGACATTTTTCACCTGAATTTTTTCACTTTCCATCAATCAGTCCAATTTTGTCTCTCATTTTGTGATTAGACTATTAGCTCTTTGGCTCAGGGACTCTCTTTTCATCACAATCCTGTGCAAAGTGAAGCCCTAAACGTACAACATATGTTACTTTATCCTTTACAATCACAATTTTTACCAGTCTCAGCAAGAATCAGGCCCAGTAGTACTGATATAAACGTGTGAGTGGCTCTGGGAACAGAATTTTATCTACTCCAGATCTGATAGTTGAAAGCAATCAAGCAAGCCTGTTCTAACTGAATTTATCATCTCTATTCATTTATTTTTCTTGGGAAATGAGAGCCCAAATTGCTGATTGCAGCTGGGTCAGACATGATAAAAGTAGAGTATCAGGCTCTGGATTAGCATCAGAACCGTAAGTTATTCATTATTTTAATAGTATATGCAGCTCCTGCTTTAATGTAAATGATAGACACTCGTCCCTTAGCTCTGATTTAATTGGGAGAATACCAGAAGAGGCTTTATTCAATGCTCAGGTCTTTGTAGTAACAACAGAGTCTGCTGCTCAATTAGACAACAAAGCCAGGGAAGAGGGGTGTTGTGCGGAAAGGAGAGAGGTGATGTTCTCTTCTGAACATGTGCCTGGAACAATTTACTTTTGTTTTACTGTGATTTGGGATAAATGCATGAACAGGAAGATTTAAACACATGGCAGAGAAAAGCCAACAGCAGGAGGATGCTTGTGGAAAAATAGAGATTGCCAGCAGGGTGAGAGCCTTAGGAAGAGAGCAGAAGATGTGGGCTTGCTTTCTGCCCACACACTGAGCACTCACTGTCTGTAGTTGTAGGCAATATCTGCAAACTCCTTCCTCCGGGCCCGGTACACAGGGTCTTTGAACCCCTAGAGAAAAATAGCAATGGTCAGTCCCTGCACAGATGGTGAACAGGCTTCCTCTCACTGAACACCCTGAGGCACGGGTGGTGCAGTCTAGAAAGTGCAAGAGGGTGAGTGGGGAAGCTGTCTCCATCCTGCCCAGCTCCACTCTTAACAGGGTACCACTCCTTCCCAGTCTGCAGGGCCACCAGAGCAGCCATTTAGCCACAGATTCCCAGCATCTCTTGCCCACCAAGTCCTTTCATTTTCTCGTTTCTGCTTGCTACAATACAATAGAGGGAAACATACTCCTTTGCAGCACCAACAAGGTGCTCCTTCAAGAGCAATACACTGAATTAACAGCACTCAGATAACCATGTCCTGGTTTCTCATGAAGCTTGTTGCAGTTCCTGGTACAGCTGGGCTGATTTAGAGGAGCAGAGTTAAAATGTTCAAAACATACTCATCGACTCAGACTTTTTAGGTGAATTTTCAGCATGAATCACATTTAAAGGTGCTCATTTTCAAACTGCTAGAAGAACAGTAGGACCTTAGCAGGCCAAAAGCCCCATTTCCACAACAAATTCAACCATTTGAATGGATTTGATTACTACAGAGAATGTCTAATAGACCTTTTAGTTGGGAGCTTGACCTTTGCAGCTGATTACTAATAAAACCAGGGGTAAGAAATATAACCTCTAAAACTTCATCTAGTATAACTTTTCTCCTATCCCAGTGTGCCTGCTATTTAGACTAGAAGTTCCGCGGGGCTAGGAGTGTCTTCCCCATCTGAAGTGGAGAAATGTCCTTCCAAACTAGGACACACTTCTGCAGGGCAAACAGCAACAACTCACTGAGCACTGCAGCAGTTCATGAATGCATCTCTTAGTGGTACACAGCACAACTGGACTAAGGGGCCATGAAACACAACCAAGTAGAGGAGGCAGTTGAAGTGAGATTGACGTCTAAGTGTAAGTCAAAAAGAGGCAGCCAGTGGCCTAAGAGATGCACTGTCCAAGACTGACCTGCCGTACAGGTATTTGTGATAAAATCCTATAACACTTAACTGTTAAAAACATGGGCTCTAATTCTTTTTCTGCACCTTGTGTGCTGTTACACCTATTTACCCTAGCAGCTGGGTTTCCTTTTCAAGGCATAAACTGTTCACTAACTAATTCTAGGAACTGGAGCAGAGATGCTTCATTCCTTTTAATACCTTTTTTTGTTTGTTTGTTTCTTGTTTCAAATACAATCTTGGTCTATTCCAACATGACACACAAGGGGGCCATTGACTCAGTGTATCTCCTTTCATTCTGCCTTTCATATGACCACACTGAACATCATGAATCATTGTACATGATACATAACACATCTTGAATTAAGCAATAAGTAGTGAATGACTAATCACCCCATCTCAATTAAACTAATAGCAGCAATTTTTGTTGTGCTGCATGTAATTTATTTATAATCACCCTATCTCAATTAAACTAATAGCAGCAATTTCTGTTGCACTGCATGGAACTCAATGTGTTTTGACAAATGAAAATAAGTTGTTGTTTGCTTGGAGAGGGAATAGAGGCAGAAAGTATTCTTGTATGTGGAAGAGCTGAAAAAACACTGAATAAATTTTTTTATCAGCTAAGCCAATGAAGCTTTCTGACCCTATCATTTAAACCACAAACTTTGAAACAAGGACCTTTTCTTTTGTTATGTCTCACCATACAAGAATCATGTCAGATTTAGCAACCACATAACAAGGCACTAAGCTCGGCAGCGTGTATGTAATCAAGGATCAAAAAAACAGTCTTCCTGTCTCTGGGCTATGATATGTTCCTTCTGAAGTTTTTGTTGCTAGTAATTCACAAAACAAGTCTGAAGTCACCACATCATAGCCACCTGGGAAAACTAGTGGTGTCTTTGTGGTGGCACTGTGCTCTGATGACTGCTATGACTTTTAAGGTCTCCTAATATTTGCTCAAATCAAAGCAAACTTTGGTCTGATTTACTTCATAACCAGAGACTGGGCTGATTCTAACCCTAGAAATGTGGTACCCTTCTTGTCCTATACCATCTGAGACTTAGTCTACTAGATCTGCCTTAAAGCAGTTCAAATGTAAATGAGAGAAACATCTGTCCCAATAACTAGAAACATGTCGAAAAAATAAAGCTCTGTTTCTTACAGGATGATCAGCATCCAATTCTGCTCCATAGCTTAGGATCTGATTGGCAAACCTGTCCAGCTCCTGGATACTTCTTGGGAACCATGGCACTGCAAAACAGAAGAGAAACAGAGACTGGTATGTTGCTTCTTTGTTTGGTTTGGGGCTGCCTTCTGATCTTTCCATCTTTTCATCATAAATACAAATAAACATACACAAGGGGCTAAATTCTTTGGGCAGCAATGGCCTTCCCCTGTAGCAGGAGGCAAGAACAAACCTTGCAAGATGTCTTGAATTTGTGGCTGTTTTGCACTGGTGGAAGAATGCAGAGCATCAGAACCATCTAGCCCTTAGAGAAGAGCTGGCTTGTAATGTTTATGATTTTCTGTTTATTATTCTGGCCTCTTGGCTTACCAAAATGCTGGAATTTTTCAAGAGTATCCTTCCTTTTACAGTAGCTGGAATCAGCCATTTCAAGGGGACAGCAAGAAACCCCACAAGAATGATACAGGATTATTTGACCCTCTGGAAATCCCTTTTCAAGACCTACTTGATGGCCTCACTTAAGCTTGGATGCTGAAATAAAATGATAAATGGCACCCTAATACCTCAGGCTAGCATTATATTACTGCAGTCTTTACACAATAATGCATTCATTTAATTAATATTCTGGTCCTGGTTCCCTATTGCCTTGTAACTCACATACTATACACACTGCCTACAGTGCAGTCAGAATGTGAAGTGGGGCCACATTGACTACAAAGCATATAATGTCTATGTGGCCCTCCCTTTATAGAAGGACAGAAGTTGGAGGGAAAGGAAGATTAACAGGTGTTTGCCAATTCAGCGTGTTCAGGGACGGGAAAGCAGAAGGCAAGCGTCTTCATGTCAACTGCACTACGAGGAGAGGCTCTTTGCAGCTCACAAGGTACCTGGAACAGTCATCCCAGGTCAGACCTCCTTCCTCGAGCCACAAGCGTACTCACCCAGTGGTCCAGGCAGTCCCCTGCCCCATGTCCCCTCAACAGCACGAGGCCTGGCACACACATGCAATGGCTATACTAGGCTGCAGCCCCCTCTTCCATCTCCTCCAGGAGGATCCTGTTGCATACCAAGCCTGAGACCCTCTTGTCAGCCACGACTGGGTCTGGCCACCCCAGGTCTCTGCAACACTGAGACAGGGAAGCTCAGTGGAGGGAGCACAGAGACTGTGGAGCCTTTTCACTCTCTTGTCCCATCATCACTTCAGGAAGACCATCAGTAAGTACCACCACTAGGTACCACTGGCAGCTGGGCACATCTTGGAAGCTGCCAGTGCTACTGGGTTCAGCTTGCTTGGGTTTCCCTTCTGTTGCCCCATTCTTACATTTTTGGCCCTTTGACCCTAGCTGCTTGACCTTTTTCTTTTCCCTTCCCTTCTGTCTGAGTCAGAGACTACAGACATGAATTTAATAGCCTGTGATGAACGTCTCACAAATACAAGTACTCTTCGAGCCCATGCACACATCTTCCTCCAAGAAACTCTGCAGCACTGAGCTCTATCGTTTCTTTACATGTGATATGGAAAATTACTCCCTTGTTGTCACAGCACTAGAGGGCTGCAACAAGGCTTTTACCATCCCATACCAGCCCTCTCATGCCTCAGCACCACCATCAGTTTCACACAAGGTTTCAAAGGTTCATCTACTGTCCATGCTGTTTTTCCTTCCTCCTCAGCCCAGTCCACACTGCTTCTTTTCTCTGCTGCGTCCAGGTTCTTCCTTCTCCAGGCTCCTCTTCCAGCCAGCCTCTCCTCATCTGGGCTCCCTTCTTCTCTCAGCTTCTCCCAGGGCCTCTCCTTGTCTCTCCTACCTCCGGGCATTCTCTTTCCTCCTCTCTTTCTTCCAGGTACTTCTCTGTGCTATTTAACTACTTAGCAGGGAGAAGCCACATCTGCACATTATCCATGTCAGCCAACCCACCGCCCCTGAAGCAAGCCCACAGCTGTATATTATCAATGTTAATTAACCCACCTTCATTCCTCTACAGTTCCTCTACACCTTGTGTTTTAAGCTTGATTATTTCATTTGATGTTAATTAGTTCCTGCATACAAACATCCTTTACTGTTATTCACCTTCTCCAGGCCACCTAGGATTTTATAGCTCCATGTCAGATCCTCCATCTGCCGTCCATCTTCCTGGCTGAGGCTTTGCCTGTATATTTCAGGCACAGAAACCGTGGGCTGTCTTTGAGCACTCTCATCACTTCTGTCTGCACCCCTTCCAATTCTACCATACTTTTTGGAAGGAAAGGGCACAAGACCTCCACCTAAGGTTTTATTTCATGCCTAGGCCATGCAATTATATCCCATATCGTCCCCACACTAAGCACAAGTCAGCAACATGGACTTTAAGGCTAATACCACACAAAGGTCTGTTGGTCCAAGCCCAGGGGCTCTCAGCAGTCTGTCCACGAATTGTTTGCAGTTCGTTTAGTGATTTTCCTGCAGATATGGCTGTCGCTTGCTCAGTCAGTGCTTGGAAAACGGCTCATTTCCCTGCATGGCTCTTTGCTCAGCTGGGAGCACTGCCACTCAGCCATACCTCCCCATTTGATTTTGGGTTTTGTGCCAAGCGAACCTAATCCCCAGCTGACAGCTGCTGCATGAGCTTCCTGCAGTGCCTTGCTGATGGAGTTCATCCCCGACCTGATGGACCACCTAAGGATAAGAGGATCACTCTGTCTCCAGGACTTTTCAGCCTCGCTTTCTGCTGAGCCTGACAACACGAAGGGCACTTGTGGTGCTGGGTTTCTGCGAGGCACCTGCACAGAGGGGCCAGAGCAAAACCAGCAGGTTTACAGGCGCACTTTGGGCGGCTGCAGCTCAGTCCCATGCAGAGTGCTCACTCCCCTGACCTACTGTCCCACCAGCAGTCTGGCTCCATCCAACGCTCCTGCTGGGAGCCCTCGGATCTTTTTCGGGCAGGCCAGGGAGAGCAGGCAGCCCGTGGCTGCCAGCCGGGGCAGGTCCCGGGCTGCAGAGCCCTGGTCCGGCGGCTCGGCAGCGCTCCCGGCTCTGCCTCCCGCTCCTCCTGCCTAGCAGGAGTGGGCTCTGGTCGCCCGGCTTCCCGAACTGCACACCCTTCTGCTTTGCCCGAAAAAACAGACCGGAACAAGTCACTAGATGGCAGCAGCAGTCCCAGGAAGACCTTCCCAAAATGACTTTTTTTGCTGGGTGTACTGCTAGCTCCCTGTTTTCTCTAAAAATACTCTCTCACCTTGCTGTTTGCAACCTTGCTGCACCTCCAACCCCTTGAGTTAAACTAGTCAGAGAGGGTGTAGGAAAAGGTGTGTTTGAGTCCTAGAGAGGAGTCGCTACTCACCTGTACCATGTGAAGGTTGAGCACTCCCAGCCGTCTTGCCACTATTTTCTAGACAGGCAGCTGGGCACTGGGTTTATCTTCTAGCTCTGCCACTGAGCTTTGTGTAATGGTGGGGGAATTGCTTCACAGTTTTTTGCTTCAGACTCCCCAGTATCAGCTTGGGGTGAGGCACACTGATAAATGGTTTTTGATTAGGTGCTGGAAAAAACGCTGTGTGGCAGCCCCACAGCAAAGGATTTGTCAGTGTTAGAATGAATAACAGCTATTCTCAGGCATGCACCATGACCTGAAGGGTCCAAGCTGTGCTGACAAATTGGCAGGGGCTGAAGTCCGCAGTGGATTTCAACAGTGATGTCTGTAGGGCTTTGCTGTCCTCAATCAGAAAAGCCTAGGCAGGCAGGGTTTGAATCATTGCAACTCCAGGAAGGGCTAAATCGGATATATAATAGTGACTTACTTTCATTAAATACATGTGATTCTCAAAATCCCCAAAGCATTTAGTGCAGAGCTCGTGATAAGCTCTGGGACAGACGGGGGCTGATGCAGTGTCAGTCCCAGGCATGGAGATGGACGGCTTGCTTTTCCCTTGCACAGGAGCAGCTCCTTATCTTTTAGGCATGCAGCCCCTATGGGTACCTGATCCATTTTCAGCAGATCTGTGCCCTCTTCCCAGGTCCCCCCAGACTCCAATAGTAGCTAAGAAGGAAGCTCTGAGCTCGTGCAGCTGGATGAAAGGAGCAGACTGTGAAAGGAAAATCAAGAGGATGCTTAGTGCCATTTACACCAGCATAGCTGATGTTAGGTCAAGTCCTGGAAAGTCCTGAGCCTTCTCAGCTCTCGTGGAAACAAGAATCAAAGGTCCTGAGCACAGCCCCAGGGCAGGCACTACACCAGGTCCATACAGCCCTCACACCAGGGGTCAGGGTGTAAAAGGGCTACTGGGTCTTCTGCCTAGCTGTGGTGTGTCAGAAGGCTGCCCCCAGCCCTCCTAGCAACTATATAAAAGATAAAATCAAATTACCCCCTGGCTGAATCTATCCCATATTTTGTTTGCAGCATCCTCCTCCAGCTTGTTCACCAGACTCGCTGTCTGCCTGCACAGCCATTAATGAATCGCCAGGGCAAGCTGCTGCAACACTGGGCCTCTGTGAAGGTCTGAGGAGCAAACGTGGGCTGATTAGTAATAAATATTGATTTGTCTGTAAGTGAAACAGCAGCATTTATGGGATCATGCTGGACACCCAAGTGGTGACCAAATTACCATGGGGTCAAACGCTTAGCAGAATGCTAATAAGCCATTTATATGAAAGGCAGCAAAGCAGGGGTAGTGAGGACTTCTGCAGACCTCCTCCATTCGGACCATTGTGAGGAGGGTCAAAGACAGGTCTATGCAATTTATAGCAGTTCAAGGCCCAGGTTTAGTCCTTTTTTAAATAGTCCCAAATGCTTTGGCCAGCCTCAGGGTTTAGCAAACAAGGCCCCTACAGAACCTCAGCTCCCAGCCTGTCTCAGAAATGCAATAAATTCTCTGCATTTCCCTAATTTTGCAAGAAAATAATATTTAATTCTTTTTACTCATGGGCTCCAAGTGGACTGCAGATACCCAGCTCATTCCCAAATAGAGCCATGAAGAGATGCACTGTGTTTTCACAACAAATCTTTCCATCTCTACAAAGGGCTTTCAGCCCAGTGACTGCTAGCCCATCTCATCTGAAGCTCTAAAACTACCTTTGGATTTAAAGCATTTTGCTGGCCAGCTGTCAGCTAAAATTACACTGTTGATCCAAATCTGGTATTCGTAACTAATAGGGTGTGTCAAAGGGAAACCAAAATTACATTTTGCATTTAACTGAGGAAAGACTCTAAAAGCAGTTAGTGACCAGACAAAAAAAATAATAATTAAAAAAAAAAAAAAAAAAAAAAAGAAGAAGAAGCCATTGATTTATCCCTTACCAATAAAGCACATACACACGTGTTTAACACTGAATGGTGCAGAAGGGCAGAATACAGAAATTTCCTCTGAGTATCCGCAAAGCAGCGCCCCAAGCATAGCACTGTATGCATCTTACAGGAAAATGAGCAAAACAGAAGGTTTTTTCTCAAACCATGAGCAGGAGCGAAATGAATCCTTAGCAAGGAAGGGCTGAGAGCATCTTTAGGCAGCAATGAAAGCATTGTTCCCATGAGAGCCCAGACTACCTCCAATAGAAAACCTTCCCAGCTTTTACCTGCACACTGAGAAGAGTGTGACAATATCCTTATAAACCATATTTCTGAGATTTTTGCTCCCTGAGGGCATATTGCTCTAGTTCTGTGTTCTAGGAATAAAATTTCACAGAACTGCATCTGAAGATTATGACCAGACTTGCCAGGAGGATACACTTGAAAGGTAAACTGACCTAAAAGGCACCACGAGGCCTGTTATTTGTTAGTGCCATCACTGATAAAGGACAGAATCTTACCACACTTCCTACAACTCGGGCTGCTCCCATTTCACTCTGCCCTTGTAGCTGCCTCAGCCCAGAATTTGCCACCCACAGTTCATCCTCTAAGTAGGGCTTGTTCGACCTTTCAAAATATGGCTCTTTGGGATTTCAGCTTGACTGGACCCTTACTACTCATGAGAGAAGCTGAAATTAAAAAAGAAAAGGAAAAGGGAAAGGACAAAAAGAAAAATCAATCTTCCTCTCTTTTCTTGGCAATAAGTTGCTCCCACTTTATACTATTTCTGAATTACTGAAACTAACAAACACACACAAGTTATCCTCTCAGACAGAAGGGGATCAACCCTCTTTCTGTAGCACTGACAGGATAATCTAGCTCAAAAAAACCTTTGATCAACACAGTAACATTCAATGAAATCCTAATCCTGCAGGTGACCATGGGAGTTTTGACTTCCGTGAGGTCAGAATTTCATTCATAAGCTCTTCTTGGATTATACTGAGAGCTGTATCTCTATCCAACTCCGGCCTATGCTTATACACAACTTTATTATAAAGTTTATTATTAACTTCTTAATAATAATTAGAAAAGCAAAAGTAATGGCAAGCCCTGCTAGCTTTCTTCTGGAAATAAAAAAGCCTCCAAAAGAGAAGCTCTTTGATTTGACGTGATCATAAATCACCTAATCAACCTTTTGTCCCTTCATCTCATGAATGGAGAGAACTGACTCCAAAGAGTATCTGCCTTCTTTTTCATTTTCAAATGTAATGTCATGGGTAGGACACAAAGGGAACGGTAAAAGGATTACCAGCACTGATCTCAGGAAGGTATTCATGTCCTTTTATGTTGTTCCTAGGAAGGAAGAGGAAGATCCAGACCTAAAGTATTTAAAGTCTGAAATCCTATTAAAATCACATCTGTTATCTGAAGAGGCATTTAAGTTTGTCTCAGACTGGATGCTGGGCAGCCACCACTGTACTGAGCAGCCTCAATTCCAGCAAATCTCTGAGAATTAGGAGCATGGACAACTCACAAAATCTTTCCTTATTTCCCTCCAAGTGCAGAATTACAACTGAGCTCCCTGGGATTTCTTACAGAAATAAGAGCTATTCCTGCTCCCACCAAAGTGGGTGGCAGGGTCTCTCTAGTTTCAATAGCAGGAGTGAGAGGCATCCACAAGCCCAAAAAGTAGAGAGGCAGATGGATGATATTGTACTTACATGTACCTGTGTGACAGAGAGTGGAGACCAGGAGGGGACGGTCACCCCATGAGATTTTTCCTCCTCTCCTCTCAGCCCAAATGTGCAAGGATGCCTTAAGGACAGAGTTACAGCAGCCAGCCAGCAGCCAGGGTCCACAACAGCAAAGTCAGGAAGTAAAACCAAGTGTTCAAAGGGACATGCCAGCCCTGGGGAACGCAGGAGGGCAATCTGTCCTCTGTCCCACAAGGATGCCACCACTCCATACCAGGCCTTGCACAGGACTGGGTTCTTGTCACCTCTGTTACACCACGAGTTTTGTGCCAGAGTGATTTGTGAGGTCCCAGAGACATATGACAAGTGACAGCACTTCACCATCACTTTTTGTTTTGTTATGCTATCCTTTACCATCAGTTCCTACCTGAATAAGGAGCATCTGGAAAGCAGTTGGACTTTGTGTGAAGGATCCATCGAATAAACAGCAAAGGAACAGCAACTGGTTTAATAAATAGTTAATTAATTGCTCACCAGAGCAGTAGAATCCTTATAGCCCATCATTACATCTAGGTTTTATCTAATCTACTGGAGACACTCCAGAGAAGAGCAGCAAGACCAGCCACAAGCCCAGAAACCAGGCTTCCTGATAAGGGAATTCTGAGGTTGGGCACCATACTGTCACCAGAGACTGAAAAGGCTGGTCTAAAGAGGAAGAGTATCTTCTGTTCCCAGTGTCCAAGGCAGGCAGGGGGAGAATTCACCAGCTCTCAGTGCAGTAAATGAGACTGGTCAGAACAGGGCAGCCCCTCAGTACAAAGCCACAGAGCCTGGGATATCTCCACTGCTCAGGGCAGATGGTGATTTAGCTGTTCCTGCCTTTTGCCAGGGGACAGACCACATAACCCATTGCAGGACTTTGCTCTCCATCTCCTGATTTAATATTTTACATCTGTTTTTAAGATGCCTTGTCACAATCGTAATGTACTCACCTGCCAGTGCTGGCTTTATGTGGACTGACTCTGAATGGACTCATTATACAAGATGGCAAAGCCTGACTGGGTTCACAGGGTCTGTGTATCACTTAAAAGTTAAAATAGAGCTTATTTTCACCTGAGAGCTCTCTGGGAGAAGTGCTCAAGATAGGGCAGTCCCTCAGCTGGGACACACGGTGCACAGGCATTGTAATTGTCCCCAGGACACCCTCTTGGTGACCTCCCTGGGGACTTCAGAGAGCCATCCTTCCTCAGGAAGGTGAAAGGCAAGTCTTCAATAGATGACATTTTTCCACAAAATGGTACTGTAGAGGCTTGACTTTACTGGGTACTGAATAGACACAGATTTATTATGGGGACAGGGTGGGAGGGAAAAGGAGGCAGATCAAGGCCTGGATTTCTCAGGGGAATTGATCTACCATCTACAAGCCAAGTCCATGCATACAGCTGAAGATTTTTCTGGAACTGCTTGCCCTTTTAAATTGTGATCCAATTTGTGTGGGGGTTTTTGAATCAGGGTAGACAGTAACTAGACAGGTGTAACGCATCCCACATGAAGATGTTGTCTCTCTTCCTCTAAGTTCCTGTGTGGGCAGAGAACATAGGAAAAGGCTAAAAGCATACAAGCCCTGCAGCAGCTTCCAGTGCTTAGTGGTCCAGCGGCTTTGGCATGGTAGTCAGAGATTCAGGGGACATGTCATTGGGTTTGATAAACTTATCTATCTGCATTAAACATGGTGGTATGGGTCCCAGTTGCACCCATTATTCCTTCACATCACACATGTATCAAGAACTGTTGCAGCACTACAAAACTACCAGGCTGCAACAAGGCTTTTCTGTTTCATACCACCAGTCCCACACAAGGTTCCAAAAGTTCATCTACTGTCCATGCTGTTTCTTCATCCTCTTCAGGCCAGTCCACCCTGCTTCTTGCCTCTGCTGTGTCCAGGTTCCTGGCTTCTCCTCCAGCCAGCCTCTCCTCATCTGGGCCCCCTTCTTCTCTCAGCTTCCCCTGGGGCCTTTCCTCATCTCTCCTACATCCCTGGGCTCTTCTTCATCCAGCCTCCTCTCTTCACCCGGTGCTTCTTCTGTTCTAGGCTCTTCAGTGCTATTTAGCTACTTAGCCCGAACAAGCCACAGCTGTACATTATCCCCATCAGCCAACCCCAGAAGCAAGCCCACAACTGTATATTATCAATGTTAATTAACCCTCTACAGTTCCTCTACAAAGAACAAAAATTGCCACCCTGCATGACCTGCCAAAAGTTGTATATATAAATGCTGCCTATTATTTTATAATAGAGCAGAGACTGGGAGCAGAAAATAGTTGTACCTACAATTTTCTGCACCATTGCTTAGGGATTTACAAGTTGAGCCCTTAGCCTGTAACTAATCATCTTTTGATCCCTGCTAACTTCTGCAGGTAGTGTAACAAGCTACTGCAATGAGGCTGTCTTTAAGAGACTGTGAGTGCTACCAGCTAGCCAGGCAGATGACAACATAACACCATAACACCAGTTCCCAGGAGACCTAGTCAGAAGCAAGGCAAAAGATGGAGCATGGCAGTTTACACTGAGAGAAAGTCTCCAAGTGCAAAAGCAGAGGGAGGGAAATGTAGCCATACAGATCCAAGAGGAATTTCTTTGCTATAGGAAAAAGTAGTAATTTGAGTATGTGATGTAAATACTCCTTATCAATGTTATCTTTGTCCATGTATCCTTACCAGTGTCCTTCTTCTTTGTTCGTGAAAGCTCGTGGACTGTTGCCCCTATATCATTTCTCAAGGACTTGATGATCTTGTCCAGCGCTGGGACATTCTTGCCTTCCAAGTTAATGAAGAATTCATACTCATCTTTGTTGAGACGGGAAGGTCGGGATTCAATGTGGGTCAGGTTTATGCCTTTTTCCTATGAGAAAGAGACATTTTGGTCCCACAGGGTTTAGGGGAAGAAATATGACATAAAGACTAGTTAAAATTCATGCGTCGGTCATTTACCCATACTATACAATCCAAATAACTCAAAAGTAGAGACTTGCTTATGGTGGCCACTGGACTGAGGACTTTCATAACAGGGAAAGAGACAAAAAGGAAGAAAGGATGCGACATTCACCCTTGTGCAGAACACCAGCATAAAGACTATGCACTACACAAGCCTTTGAAAAAGGTGGACAGCAGGATACAAGTTGTAAACAGGCTTCGTATTGTAAATCATGACTCTAGTATTGCAAGTACATAATGGGAGCTTCTCTGCGTGGACAAGAACATTTCCTCAGGATCTACATGGGAAGTAGGTGTTCCACCTGCAGAGAACCCTCTCAGGAGAAAGTGAATGCTGTATTTATGAGCATCTTGAAAGGAGGTTGGAAAAGCAGGCAGCTGTGCACTCTGTGAGATAAGCTTCTGCCAAGGTACTGCACAGTCACCTGCACAGTTTCCAGGGCTGTAAGCAGGCGTTGGGCAGAGATCCAATGGGAAATGCAGATCTACACCAAAAGGGTAGTCCAGGTTTGTGCAAATAAAAACATGGGTGTTTTAAATCACAGAATCACAAAATCACAGGATCAGAGTTGCTGAGGTTGAATGGGGCCTCTGGAGATCACCTAGTCTAACATCCTGCTCAGCAAAAGAAGTCTTTAGCACGGAAATTCAAATTCCATCTCACCAAGTATCTTCACTGAGTAGCAGCAGTGCCTCCTAGCTCTGAAGAAAGGGATCATTGGCAACTATAGTCTTGATGACTATGGCCAGTGGGTACCTGACCTTAGACATGCCACCATGCCAATGTGTAAAGCCACAAGTAGCTAAAAATCCTATTTTTCCAGTTACTTAAACACAAGTCCATGAAAATCTACCTCAGTTTAGCTGAACTCAAATATTTTCCTGAGCACTGTAAGTTGATATGAACATATTACTTACCTTTTTTTTTTTTTTTTAAAAAAAACTTTTAAACAGATTTCAGTTGGTGGTGACTTTACCACCTGACATTCCTGTCAGGCTCACACTGGAGCTGTGGCCAGGGCATGCCATGGCCAAGTCTGTGCTCCTCAGGGGGTGGGAGGAATAGACAAACCCCTGGAGGAAAACTGGGCCTGAAGCTCAACTGCAGAAGACTCAGGGGAGCTGACGCACGGTGCTCAGCAGCCCCGGTGAAGCTTTTGTTTTGCTGCTTTCAGGCTTAATACCCCAAACTACATGGGGTGAAATGATGGCTCTGCTGGTGTGAGCATCAAACCCACTGCTGCAGTGGGGTCAGGATTTCATCCACAAAGAAACACTGTGAGGATCTACTTGTGACCTACAGGGAAAAAAGAAAGAATCTTTCCTTCTGTACCTCCCTCTAGTCTGAGCTTCTCAGGCCCTTTAAGGTTATCTTTGCTCCTCTCAGTGCTTGCGCAGCGCAGGGGGGCATCTGGCCATCAGCGGCAAAGGCCTCATTCACTCGGCCACAAAAGGCAGTTTATTACTTGGTAGGAAGCAGCATGCGTGTCATTCCCCTGTTTCCTGAGTGCCGCACGCTACAGATGAACTCAAATTGTTTGGCCAGATACCAATACAATAAGTTGAAAAGGTCAAAAGCGCATTCACCAACTGCTGCTCTTGAAAGATACTGTCCTCGCAGGGCTGTCTGGGGGAGAGAATGGTCGCCACTGTCCTGGGCCCCAAGGACAATTTGTTTTAGGCCTCCAAAGCCCCATTTCACAAACAGACGACACATTGTACCCTCGGCTCGGTGAGACGCTGGGAGGTGGGGCAGCCCGGAGCTACCAGTTCGGATGACTCCGGCTGGGAGGTTTCTGACAGGCAGCAGGCGCAGGGGGCTGCCGGCCCCTTTGGCCCTGTCACGGAGAGCAGTGTGGTGACATGGGGGTGGCACCTGGAGCCCAGGGCCCTGCGGCTGCTCTGTGTAGCCACTCGCAGAGGCGGAGAGTGGCTGTTAAACCTCCCCCTGTCAAAGGCTCGGCTCAGGCAAGCTTAGGTGCTGCTTTACTTGCATCTTGCACTTGTATGTCAGGGTGTTGTACCCTGTCTTTGTGTAGATTCACGGGGAAATGGGGTCCTGGGCCCTGACTGGGCTTTCTACGTCTTGCAGAGGCTGCAATAACACGGACCTCTCTTCAGTGGCCATTATCCACTGCTTCCCTCCCCCACCCAAAGTGTTCATCCCTGCCCCAGCATCCCTCCCCTGGACATGCAAGACCTTCTTTGAGAGATCACACAGGTACCTCAGCTATATCCTTTTTTTTTTTGGCCAGGTGACTTTTCTGCTGTAACAGCTCTCCAACCTGGCTTAGTAAGCAGCTGTACAAACATCAGTGCCCAGAAAATGGCGGGAACGATGCAAGTGTTGGGAACCAAGAGACAGGCTGCAGGGTGGGCACAAGACATGCTTAAGGCAGTGGGAGCAGCAATGCCTCTGAAAGTATTGCCACAATCTAAGAGAAAATAGGAAGGGGAAAAGAAAAAAGGAGAAAAAAAAAAAAAGATGGGGAGAAAGGAGCTCATGGAGACAGTCACCTCCTTTCTTAGACCTGAGACAAGCAGAACAGCTTCTCACAGAGTGTGAAGCTGGTTTACTGTTTCTTTGAGGGGTGGCTGCGGCTCAGCAACATGCAGAGCCAAGCTGTTGCCTCTTTGTGCCAAGGCTTCAGGACCTCACAGCAGAGAAGCTGAAGGGAGAACCCTTCTGGTGACTGTTTTCAAAGCAAGAATTCAGCAGCATACATCCAACTCCTGGAGAAACATGCTCTCATATGCTGTGTCTTGCTACTAAGCCCCTGATTTCAAAATATTTACAGTGGCTGTTACTGGAGTTGCTTTACAAATCTCAATTTCATTCTAGTCCGACTACTCCATCTAGTGTCTAATCTTCATAGTTTCATATTGTTCAAAACTTTGTATCTTCAGTATTGCCAACCCTTGCAATTGCATTGGGTTTCTCACAGTGGTCAATGCTTTATTTAAAGCTCAAAGTTCTCGAGAAAAATGGTTACCTGAGGAAGGAAAACGGGATTTTTGGGGTTTAGTTGTTTATTTTGAGCAGTTTTCAATCCCTCTTTTTTTTAGTAGAGCTTGAAATCTTGACAAAGTATGCCCTCAAAAGACAGCTAACAAAAATTCTGTATTTATTCAATGGGACTTCATGATTTCTGAGCTATTTTTTATTGATGGAACCTAACTCCTAACCTAACTGGTTTTGGAATGTCTGAGCTGTCAGATGTTTGAGGCTGGATACACACCTAAACTATTAACATTGGTCTCTTCTGCCCTCCCTATTTTACAGCTGGTAGGAAGCAGCTGAGCCCACAGCTTGAGTTTAGACATGCCTTTGCTGAATTCATCCCATTATCCGTTGCAGTTGCAAAGAACTTGCAGCAGGTTGGTGCTTCCCTGCTTCTCCTCAGGTTTATGACCTGCACAGAGGTTGAGTCTCTCCTACATGGACACATCCTATCATACAACCATGTATCTTCTGGTGTGCTTCTGTGTTGGTAGAGAAGGGGTAGCTGTTCACCCTGCATTTATTTCAAAGCAGTGTACTAGGCCATTTCTAATATACTTTTTAGCAAGTATTAACAATTCAGAACAGATTTTGCCTTGAGGACTGAGTGTAGCATTAGGTGTAATACCTGATGGAGATCACGGGGTACAGTATTGCCAGATCCCTTGAAGTCAGCAGAAGTCACTCTGAATTTCTGGATTTTTTTCTTAAAACCTCCACTCCTGGGGTGAAAGATCTCAGCTCTCGTTATTTGAATATCCAAGTTAACTGTATCTCTATCACTTCCCATTAGAGAAAGAAGTCTCAACACATGTTCTCAGAGCTCAAAAAACAGGTTAGCACTAGGTCCATTTTGTGTAAATCATGATTTTTGAATGACAGGGCTTAGCGATACAGGTATCAGTTTACAACAGAGGCAATGATGGACACAGGAGAAGATTGCCCACCTCCCTGCCTGCCTTACACCACAGTGCTGGATCTCAGCCTTGGCTTGCCCTCAGAGGCTGTGAAGCAGCTCCAGCCCCTTCCCCAGGTTATTCCAGTTATGCCATTCTGACTGAGCATCTCCTGCTCTGCAGATGCCCCACACAGCAGGATCAAACCAGCCTGGTGTTACACTACATTGGCAGTCTTGTAGACATCACTGGCAAAAGAATTTAGTCCTACCCTCGGAGACTTTAATGGCCTGATCATTGGAAAAGAAAAGTTGCGTTTTCATAGCTGCATGGTGGAGCTTTCAGTGGGGATGGATACACTCTGGGACTGTTATGGGCTACTACTTCCCATGGCATTCATATGTCCTTCTGTTTACATGTTACTAAATACTCCTGTATATGGTTGCTAAAATTAAGTACAGCTGTGAAATCCATCTGCAGCTTGTTTTCACGATTGTTGTCATTAAGTAAGTTTGGCTTCATCAGGAGATCCCACATTGCTACCAGATGAAGAACCATTACAGTGCTGCTAATCAATATTTAGCGAGAACTTGAGTGAAATCTCCCAAAACAAGGATTTACTTGCACATTCCTGATACACACAAAAAAAAAAAAGTTGACATGTTCTTTTAACCCTTGCCATGGGCTAGTCCAGGGCTTCCTGAAGGAGGACACTTTCAGAAGCACAAGTAGAAACCCAGTGCCCCATTTTCACAGACTGGGGGAGTTAGGATGTTACAGCGATGTCTTCAGCCATGGTTTCCCAAGGTAAAGGCAAAGGCAGCTGTCTGGTTCAGCTTTACCGTCCCAGGGCCTGCTTCTCAGCTGAAGACAGACCTTCCCCATCTTCTCCTTCACATCTGCTAGGGTCTTCCTCACATGACAAGCTCACAGAGTTAAAGGGACCTAGAGCTGGCCCCTGCCAGCAAACAGCTCCAGAGGACAGCTGGCGCTGGGGTAGCCCCTGGTGTCCATCACTCTGCACTTCTGCTCCAACCTTGAACTTCAGTATGAGGCATTCAGCATAATTTAGCCACAAAACATGGAGCAGGACAAATCAAAAAGCATATGTGACAGCATGTTGCACTGCACGAGCACCTAGCAAGAGGGCACGTCTCTCTTTAAACTCATGTTGGTTTACTAGATCAAGGATTCCCGCTCTCCTGGCCCTGGAAAGAGGAGAGCTCAGACCAAGGACATGGACTTGGGGCGGTGAGTTCAGGGGTAATAAAAGATTGCAGCTGTGCATATGCATACTATGATGACAAAAACAAGTCTCTTGGTAGACGCATGCCTGGCCTGTTCACCTATCGCTGCAGGCACCTGCAACACACCCCCTGGCCAAAGTGACTGCTCGCTTCTCCTCATTTGGAACCAACCCAAAACACTGCAGAGCCAATACCTTCCCAAGGGACAAAAAGATAACAGTTACTTTGAACTTCTGTTGAATAAAGTAAGCTCCTAAACAGAAAAAGAGCACAGTCATCTTGGCTGGCTCTGAAAGTGCAGGATCTCATTTAGCACAGCCTGTTACTCCCATCCAGTCCTCCCACGGAGCAGCAACTTGGTCCCACAGAGCAGTAACTTACTCTGGGAGCCAGAGTACTACTCAGTGCAAACTGATGGGGTTGTTTTTGAGCTAGAACCCTACACGCTATAAGTAAACCACTGACGGCTGGACCTTGTGCTGAAGTCCTGCTCTGTATTTGGGAAGGTCGCGTCAGTGAAGAGGTGGAAGGCTCCTCTCTGAGAATGGTTTGAGCAAACTTGTAATATATACCAACTTTATATTTGCCATATACTGCAGCTGATAGGTCTTCTACTACTTGTAAATCCATCAGGAAAAGAACTTCGGAGGAGATTAATGTATTCACAAATTCATGTGGAAAAATTTCAATCATAACTGAGTGCTATCCTTTTTACATATTGAAATGTTTAGTTCTGATATTTGTAATGATGAATTTAATTTTGGAAATGCCGGTATTTGAGGGGGGACAAATTTTTTCTCACTTTTTTTGTTTCAGAATAGACTTTGCTGTTGTTTAAAAAAGTGATGTCAATTTCAGTAGGCTTCTATCACTACAGAGAAAAATAAACATTCTCATCAAGTGTAACACTTGGGTTAACCCAAAATGCTCTGCTTTGTTTTTTCAGTTTTGATAAAAAAACTGGAAGATCTCTGTCTTTTTCTTACCTGAACTTTTTTATGTGTCCAGTGAATCAAAAAAACCAATTCCACAATGCCTATTCTGTCTTCCTGATCTTAAGCATGGTATTTTACTTATGTGTGATGTTCTGTTTCAGACCAAGGTATTTACTCAAGTTTTGGCTTCCTAGCTATCATCTTCTGTAATAGCATGAGACAAATAAACAGCATATGTCTGCACCAAGCACTGCCTTAGTGTACAGTGGGTCGTATTATAATGAAGTTGGAGTAAAGACTCTGCTGGTGGGTTTATGCCGTCTCTACAGCCACCCTCAAGCCTGCAATGAGGACAGAGGTGTTGCCCAAGCAGAACCCATAAGGAAGCTGTATGCATACTAGAACAGATAAAGATTATGGACAAATAGGCTTTTCAAGAGCAAAATAATTTGGTTTGACAAGCAGAAATTGAATCTTTACCACATTCCAATAAACACACAGAGCAGATAGTGTGGAAGCAAAGTGGATTCAGTTTTAACAATCTGCTTGTTGCTGGGCATGATTGAGCTGCCATTACATTACAGCACATGTCAGAGCGTGATTATGGCCCTGCAGAAACTGCCTCTTCACAGGGAAGGTGGAGAAGGGACTGCAGAGACTGTATTGTCAACAGTGGCATAAGGCACCCTGGGTACAGAGCAGTCCAGAACGAGCAGATAGATGCAGCCAGGCCAGGATTTGCAAAACAGAGCACCGACAAGAGCCAGGGGTCAGAAGAGCTTAGGAGCCTGCTGAGGTCTGGTGTTTGGGTGGGAGGAGAGTTCTTTCCCAGTTTCACACACAAAAATAAGCAGCACTCAGGAATACACCCCCAAAGTGGATGTTGAACCCTTCCATAGACATAGTCTGGGTTTGCTTTTAGAGGCAGAAATGCTTTCAGCTTAAAAAGCCATATAGCTTTTCTCTAAATATGCGCCTGTCTTTCTGAGGGTTCAGCCCTTCCTCTATACAGACTGCTTGCTCTTTTTGGACAATGTGCATTGGCCCATTACTGAAATACATTAGACAGAATATAAATCAAGAGTAAACATAAGAAAAAAGTGAATATAATCAAGTACATTTTAGACATAAAGCCAGCAGACAGAAGGAGCTGAGTACACAGAGGAGATTCCTCAGAAAAAAGCCTTCAAGCTACACAGGAAAAACAGCAGTTGTCACTGTAGCCACATATCTGTGTGCAACTGGGACCTGAACAGAAAACAAGAATTTGGGTCTTTGAGCAAAAAACAAACATGCAAGCATGCAGCACTCTGACAACTGCATGAGCAACCCTGAGGGATATCTGAGTAGGACAAACATTAATGTTTCTCCAAAACACATTGAAATTCTCTTAAACTTGGTGTCTCAGTTACAGGATGTAATTCTGTGCCGTGAGCTCTCTCTTTGTAGCTACTGGCCTTGTGCATTCACCTACCTGGATATGAGGCTCCCCTACCTTCAGTCCATCCTGGCCCACAATGGGGACTTCATTCATCATGAATGTCATCATGAATAACTCAGCTCATCTGTGCTGCGTTTGGACACTACTTCCCTCCCTAGGAGGTCTGTCTCCTGGATGAGTACAGATTACATCTGGACTGGGGAGCAGCTGTGGTGCTTGATGAACCAGCAGTCCTGGACCTCCTGTTATTCAGATGTAGGGTGAGGCTGGAGCACAGCACAGCTCCCTTTGGGCTCTTGCTTCCCATGGAGATCAAGCTGTGGTGAGGGGTAATGCCTAGCCAAGTTTCACACCAGTACAGAAGTAGGGCGTGGGCAGGATGTGAACCTGGGAGTCAGGAGCTGCTCCTGCATTCTGGGCAGAGACACAAGACTGACTGAATAGCCCTCCTAGAGTAACAGATTTTTTTTTTTCTCCAGTTCTTAAAGCAAGGAGAGGATGAACCTCCCCAGGTCCACACAGACACCTCGTTTACAGAAAGGCAGCCTGGCTGCTGATGGCATCATGAGATCTCTCCTTTCTTTAGGCATCCCTTTGATTCCCTGTGTCTCAGTCTGAATCTTGCTTCCATGTTTTCTTCCCTGTCTTGAGAGAGGATTTATTTTCAAGACTTTCACATTTACAGCTCACTCAAGCCTCCTCCTCTCCCCTTCATCTCCAGGATAGTTTTATAGATTGGCTAGAGAGGCAAAAACCTCAAAGCCAGTGCTGGAGGCACCGTCCCTTAATCACTCCAAAGCACAAGCTGGGAGGAGGAAAGGGCTGAGCTGTGCTCTCCGCCTGCATTCCCACATGCAACTGCCCAGAGAGACCCCCAACAGGCTGAGCAGCCCCCAGCCTCAGCAAGGATCAGAGGGGCTCCAAACACGCCACAGAGCCATCAGCACCAGTGGCCACACAAGATCTGGCCCTTCACGGGAGCTGACGGCTGCAGGGCCGTGTCCGCTCCAGGGAACAATCTGATTGTATTTTGTGGCTTTTGTGTTTTCCTTTTTCCTATTTCATGTGGTTGTGTGAGGCAATAATGGCCAGAGCAGCAGTCCCCACATCTCCTCCCTGTGCCACACCTCTGAGACAAACTCAGTGCGTTTCCCTGGGTCAGTGCCAAGCCAGCAACAGAAACCCTGGGGACAAGCTGAGATGTCTCCCTGCCCAGAGAGGCCCACCAACAGAGAGTCTGAACTAACTCCTGTAGCTAACCTGCATCTCTCCTTTGATTTTATTAAGCAGGTAAAGGGTACAAGAAGAAAAAATCCTCACAAGTTCTTCCTCCTTGTCCCCACTCTTCACCTGCATATCACCACCTTCCCCATCTCTGCTGCAGATGTCACTGAGCACAAAGTCTGTGTCTCTGGGGCACCATGGTTATGGCCCAGGTGGGAAAGGGTGGAGGTTATCACAGCCATGCATGCGCGTGTGTCCTACACCACTGTACACAGGGCAAAGTCCTTTGTGCTGAGTTAGAACAGCCCAAGGGCTGCTCTGGTTTACACGCCCCAACACTCATGAATTCACTAGTGACAGCCCTGAGGAACTGAAGCTGCAGGTCAGGCTTGTACTATTAAATCCCCTTCCTCCAGCCACCCATCCATTTCCCTACTACATTGCCAACAGCATGCAAAACTGATAAAAGAACACCTATGCCAGGTCCCTCGTCAAGCCTTCATACTGGGGGAGGCTGCATGTTTGCACAGAAAGAATTGGCTTCATTGAGATGAGAAACCACCCAGCCACCAGTGCAGACATGGGGCCACTGAGCTCCATGCTCTCAGATGTCATCAGGGTAACTGGGGAAAACCATGACTGAGCCAGTCTCGTTTAGGTACCTGCTTTTGGGCAAGAAAAGTCACATCCAAGAAGTGGCTACTTCCCTCCTTCCTATACTAGTTCCCCCACAGATTTTCCTTTGCAGCTGACAGCAATTCGGTTAGTAAACAGCAACGCATTTAACCAGAGAATATCAACAGACTCCCTAATGCACTTACAAACATGCACGCCACCGACATACAGACATTTTGCAGGACTGTATTACAGTGGTCAGTTCACAGATTTAGGCTAGCTCTGCTGTCATTGGTATGAATTTCCCTTCATCTTAATGAATCGAATATGTCCTGTAACTCATAACCATTTTTCATTTGTACTAATAGCACACAAACTTTTCATTTCCTAGTCAGTTCAATTTACTAATGGAAAGTATGCAGGCCACAACTTTTTACAGAGTTCTATAGAAAAAGCTGCTTTCAGGCACAACTATTATATGATGATGTTCTAAAAAAAAAAAAAAGTCACAAAACCAATATAACAGCATATTTACTTGGGAGCACAGAGTAGGCAGTTGTTTGTGTTGCAACACAACCACCCTGAATTGCAAGGATTTTGTGCTTTTTAAACAGGATCCATGACATCTGGGAAATATTTCTGCAAGAATAAATAGGCACACAATGTCCTGAAAGGTAAAAGGGTCCTTGCTTTCCCAAAAGTTTTCCAAATTAGTCAATACAAGTTGCTGAGTCCCTTTTTGGTGTAAACAAAGTGGTGTCATTTTGATGCTGTTGTGTAGGTACCCTCTAACCCCTCTGCAGAAGTACCACTGGTAGGAGATGGTGGGCTTATATATATATCAGATTTACTGAGGTGTACAGGGGCTAAGAGGGTCATAGCTGCCCCCAATAGAAATGCTTCGTGCCATACGTGCACTATGAGTCACACAGCTCACATGCAGGTTATATTTGCCTTTCTATACATATATACACATATACATCTACATACTCAGATGTCAGTCTCAGGTTATGGCCCAACTCACTTCTACCTCTCACTTGAGCAATTACAGTGGAATATTTCCTTCCTAAATGGAGAAAATGCATTTTTTTTCCACCTCATATCAGTTAAAAGTAGAGGTTTTAATTTAAAAGTTTGAAAACAAATTTTAACTTTCAAAGGCTACTTCTGCTCCAAGACTTTAAGGGATTTTAACCCCAGAAAAGAAATGCATGCCGCTTTCCCCCATTATGGTGATGAAACGGAATCACAAACATGACCACAAATACCCTGAGCAAATGTTGCTGCACTGCAAAACTGTAAAGACCTGGTCATGTCTCCTGAAGGAAAATATTTACCTCAAATGTGCGCAGCACTTTAGCCAATGCTCCAACTTCTTCTTTCAGAGAGAATATCAAAGAAATCACACCATTTTTATTTGAGGACTCTTCAATGTACATAGATTCCTGAAAGAAAAGAAAGCAAACAAACAAAAAAAAAAAGTTTTACATTCACCATAGGAGTCAGTTTTGCTTTGCTCCATTTCCCTTTTGCGTGGCATCAGCCATGTAAAGAGAGTATAAAGTTGCTTTAAGTGGCAATCAAGGCAACTGTTGCTGTCAGAAATAGGGTGGGGTAGTCAAAAACGACATGACAATAGCCTAGTATCATCTCTGCCTTGCTTCACCTCTCAAGTGTATCAGGCTCAGGGATGATGGGAAACATTCAGCTGCAGTGCAAAGACCTTCCCTCAGGCTTTCTCTTCGTTAACACTCAGGATTAAGCAGAGCAAAGTAGATGAGCTCTGTGCAGAGATGCAGGCAATGATCTATGTTTCCCTTCAGTTCTGCTTGTACCTTCCAGTTAGCCCCAGGTAAGGTGGTATTCATAAGAGGGATAGGAAAGGTGGTGTAAAAACAAAATAACACTACAACAAAACAAAACAAAACGGGGGGGGGGGGGGGGGGGACTGTTGGAACAAACATTTAGATGTTTCCTAAAACACACAGTGCGTAAAGACTCCGGGCAAGATGTGTTTTCATTTATGTTTGTTCCCTTTCTCTTATTGATTTTCTGCTCTGCAAATTCCAGAAGGCATTTTCCAGTATTCCCAAGCAAGTAGAATGGTTATTTTAATTATTTTCATGGTTCTCATTACCAGAATGTCTTAGGATGCCTTAGTACATGTGTTTCTTTTCACAAAACGCCTGTTAGGTAGGGAAGAGCTATTTCATTGCTTCAGAAGCAGGAAAGAGTCCTGGAGCGGGGCCAGATTTTCAAAATTATCTGGGTACCTGACATGGCACATACATGCTTGCTGAGATTTCCAGAATCATTTAAATTTTCTGATGTCAGGGTAAATTTGATGCACAACTATTGCAAACTTTTGGAAGTCACATTAATGCCTTATTTGGTGGTGTTGGGGGTGGAGCAGTTAACATCTACCGGCCTTGGGCAAATTGCCCCTGGTTGGTATTTCACCGATCACACCAGAGATCTGCAACACAGTCAGGTACAAGTCCTGGGCCAAAACTTCACTCAAGGTATCCATTCAATTTTTCTTCCTGAAGATCTGTATTTTCGGTCAGAGCCTGTCCTCATTATAGTTATTGCTTAATTTAATATATAAATCAGAGTCTCAGTTCCCAAATATTGTCCTTAAACAGAAAGTCTTTGTAGCAGACAAATTAATAAGCAAATCCAGCTGCCCTAAAGCCATAAAGTTCTTGGTGGGATTACATTTTCTGAGGCAGTGTTATAACAAACTGCCTTCTTCTGTAACGTAAATAATTGCTGATTCTTCAGGCTGTCTCTGGGGTGCTGCTAACCTCAGAATTCATTGCCAGAGACTAGCAACAGATTTTTCTATCTGGCTTTATTACTAGAGGTTGCAAAGGTTATCCAAATGTTTTCTACCTTTATGGGGAACCTCTAGTAGGAACTGTAGTAGAAATACTGATTTTTTGCACCAGAGGGAAGACTGACTGTGTTACATCCCACAGCATCTCTGTGTCTCCCAGGTCCTCACCCAGACAAGAGGCCAGTCCAGCTCTTATATGGTGGGGACAATAAGAAAAGTAGTCAGAAGCAATGTGGCAGCTGGTGTAAATTAAACCTATTTACACCTCAAGCAACCACAAGGGAAAACAATGACAGGAGCCTGTCAAAAGGCAAACCAAACGTCAGTAGTCCAGACATTTTATGGTGGTGTAAACCATACCGTTATCTGTAATACCATCGATGCATTGCTTTGCCCTTCTGTTTTCCCTCACCACAACCAAAGCTAATCTCAAGGACAGAACTGTGCTACATCAGGGTCTGCCTGACAGACTGAGAATTTGGTTTTCATGGTCTGCACTGAAACTGCTTTAAAAGCCATGCAGTTATGTATTTAAAATACTCTTGCCAAGGCATGTTGTGGGGACCAACTTCTATGGCAGGTTGACTTGAATCTGCATGACAAAGGAAGAATTTGTGGTTTGGAGACCTGCAGGGGATATAATGCAAGGTTCAAGTCCTGCAAGGTAATTCTAATGTTAATTGATCTCTTTATACCATGAGATTACCCAAAAATGCCTTACAAACCTCCTTTCCAACCCCAATAGGTTCTTATTGGTCACTAGCCTTGATGTGTGGAGATCAGCCCCTTTTGATCTGTCCTCACTCATTTTCCCGCTCTTGTATATTGATTTATGTTGGTGCTTTAAAGTAAGACACGTTGCAGTAGGGAATAGGCACTAATCCTGCAAACAGAGCGATACTTGCTTAACTTCTTGTACACCTGCATATGTACTCAGTTCACTGGAACATCTCTGTACAAATGTTAGTTCATGCCTGAGTGTCTGCAGAGATGGCAGCTTTCATTGCCAGGGGAAAGAAGAGTGAAATGGTTGTTTTCCTGGTACCCAGTTCTTAGCAGTATATATGAAGGCAATATGCATCAATACACACTGGAGACAATATACATCAACATATACACTGGAGGTAATACCACGTCATCACAATACACATCAACATACACACAGGCATTCACATTTATTGCTGAGCTTTTTGTAGTACCTGTACATAGTTCTGTTGATCACGGTTTATTCATTCTGAATTCTAATTCTAATTACTTGGTTTGCAACATACAGAGAGGAATTGCAACTCTGAGGTAGTTCTACTGTTCTGTTACTACGGTGATTCTGATTAAGAGTTGAACAAATTCTTTCATTGTCATTGAAACATTCTCTATACGATATGTATATGTGATTTACAAATGTGGTGTGGAATAAATCAAGCTCTAATTTTCTTCCAGCTTTTTTTTTTTTCTCCAGAAAGTAGAGTAAGAACCAGTTAATGAATATGAACATTCATCCCTGGACCTAGTACAATCTTAAAGATAGGTTATGTATAGGTACAAAGATGAGTTTACCTGAGCACAATGCCAATCTGCATCTTTAACCACTTCACTCATAGACTGATATTGCCTTTCTGACACATGTGACAGTATTGGAGGTCAATAACACAGACTTGTCAGCCTTCTAATCCATTTCTGAGCTGGTTAGATAAAGCCGTGGAGAGTGAATTCCAATACTGTTGAAGCCAGAGTAAGATTTTCTTGCAGTTTCAGTAAGAGAAAAATTTAAACTCCGTGTTGTAAATTCCAGACTTATTAGACACACAAAATAGTCGGGGGGGGGGGGGGGGGGGGGGGGGTGGGGGGGGTTT
>JAVJGI010000060.1:30922406-30943109 GCA_035590275.1 Ibycter americanus
GGGGAGGGGAGCGGGCACCTGCCCAAGGCCGGGCGGGCGCGGGCGCGGCCGAGGGGATGCCCTGGCTCGGCGCTGCGCGCAGCTCCATAATGCAGCGCGTATTACTCAGTGCATTCAGGGATTAGCTCGCCTTGAAGTGTAGGGGGGATTCGGTGTGTGTCCCCCCCTCGCCTCTTGGAAAGGGGAGTGGGGAGAACACCCCCCGCACCCCCCCACCGCCCGCCAGCCCGGTCCGTCCCGACGCACAGCAACTTCTTGCTCCCAAGCGAGTTCGCTTTTAGCGTGTCAGCCTGCACAATGCAGGGCTAATTCCTGCTGCAAAAGGCAAGTGGTGAGGAATCAATCGCAGGCTTTATGCAATCAAAAGGGATGATGGGTTTGGGGTTGGGTTTTTTTTGTGTGTTTTTTTTTTTTAAAGTTGCCTGCCCCAGACTGAATTTTTCTTCCTCCTTACCCCCGTCCTATTAATAATCCCATGCAGGCGATTGCAGACCGAGGTAAAGCTATCATTTGTATGCGCCTGAAGATTAATTTCCCCCATGTACCAACTCAACGGCATAGTTATCTCTTTAACAGGGAAAACAGTTTGGCTCCATTGTCGGGTTGCCAAGACCGCCTTTTGAGAAAGGGAGCCCGGCTAGCCTCTGATCAAACTCAAAGGTTAGTTAAAAGACAAAAACAGCTGAAAATCTTCATGAATAATGCTGTTTCCCCGAGCCCAGTGTAGTGCAAGCGCACATTTCAATGCCAGAGCATTTTGTTATGCTGCTCGCCTAAGTCAGAATTTCACAGAAAAGGCAGAGAAGAAAAGCTCCAACAATTAGAGGGGGCCTGTCAGAAAACATTAACGCCTTCCTCGCCCAGCCTGTCAAGCGTGCTGGAAATAAAAAACTGGCATAGCGAATCGCACCTCCACCCTCCGGAGCTGCAGGAGGGGAGAGAGAGGGGGGTAGGGACAGAGAAGGCGGGGGGAGAGAGAGAGAGAGAGAGACAAATGGACAAGCCCAGGCACTTAACAGTCCCCTTCAGCTTTGCAGTTCATCCAAAAGCTGGAAAAAGAAGGGGAAAGGACCTGCAGCTGGATTTTCTCTCTTGATATTCATTCCTCTGTTTCATGCTCCAGAATTTTATTTTCTCTCAGGACCATCAGGTGCACTCACACCGTCTCTGCATCTTCAACACGTCCCTGCATCAGTCCCGCAAAGCACACATGAGGTGCCTGGTGAAACAGCAGCATGGCAGAGCTGTTACCACTTTTTGCTTTCTGCTCCCTCTAGAGCCCCACTTCTAAGTTTCCATGCCTGTGGCCATGTGGACGTCCAGTGTGGCTGACCCACAGCTGAGCAAGCACCTCATGCCAGAGGAGCTGTGCTCGTGTATAGCACCAGAGCTATCTTGCCCTTTAGATTTTTTTAGGAAAACATACTTCAAATGTACAGCTTTAACTACCCAGACCCACCACACACATGCTCAAGTCCTTTTCTGGAGTGAAATACCTATTGACAAGGACACCAAAATACTTAAAGCCTCCCTTTCCCTGCCTGTAATTGAACATCTAGGCTTTGACTTTCCTGGCCCAAGCATGGATTTTTCCGAAGCATTTAAATTACAAGAGAGATCTGCTCCGTCTCTTACTGTAAGAAAAACCTCAGAGCATCACTTAAATCCTTTTTTTTTCTCCCATTGTTGCCTTTGTTGTCCCATTGCAAATACATGTATATGTCAATATGTGATAAAGACCAGATCAGTACTGTGCAACTTCTATAGCCAGACTTTTGTTGAGGGGGATGGGGTGGGGTGGGAAGCAGGAGAAAGTACTGCTGTGAATTGTAGTATTCATGTGTGGGTTGAAAAAATAACATTCCAACAAAATATGAAGTGACTGAAGAAAAGGAGTATCTCCAAACCTCATCTGAGGTATTCTAGGGGGTTATATCAGTAAAGGGACACAGCATCACAGCTCAGACGATGTGTGAAAGAAAGTCATACTTTGCCCATCGTTAGAGCGCTGTGTAATTCCTATGGGGAAAGAGCTCTGACCTTGGGGACAGGAGCCCCAGCTCTCCATCCCACGCACACCCTGGAGCAGCACAGTGCATCCAGGCAATATGGTGCTTGCTGGCCCCCTTCTGAAAAGGCAGGCGTTTCCTGCAGCTTTGGAGCCAGATGTGTTCCCAGAAGGGTGTAAGCAGAGGAAGAGTCCCACTGAGCACTGACATTTTCATTGACTCTGGCACTTTTGCCCTGGTCCCTCCCCAGTAGGATAGGGGAGAAGTTTCATGAGGTCCCTTTCCTCCCTCTATCCGGCTACCTGGTACTTACTATACTAATGGCAAAGGGAAAGGTTAGGTAAAAATGCAGGGAAGGGCAACTAAGGGAAAGCTGCTTTTTTTTTTTTTTTTTGTGACAAGCCATTAGCTAGCTAGATTCATTGCTGGCTATGATTTGGTCCTGTCTCAATCTGTTTTAGCCTGAGATCCAAAAAGGCTGAACAGGGACCATGAGTAGTTTCTCGCAGGTGCTTGGGGATATGCAGCATTGGGAGAATGTGAGAAAGCTGGCCAGACAGAGGGGGTTGCTGATCCAGACTCTGCTCTCGTGCAAAGTGCTGCAGGAAAAGCCAGCATATATTAATAGTCTGCCGTATTTTTCTGGTGGACAGACAATCCGTGTTTCTTTTCATTCCACTGTGAACAGGATTCAGTCTTGTTTGTGCTCTTCACCCATCACCCCAGAAAGGGTTTGTTATGTATTTTTCCCAGAAGAGCTTCACTCCCCCTAAAACATCAGAGCAAACATCTGTATGTTGTCCTATATGTTACTTGGAAGCTGCCTGGGAGCAAAATTTCTTTGCAAATGTCACCCCCCAGGCCATGTGTTTCAACCCTCTCTTAGACCCTGTAAGCAACTGCAGCAGTCAAGTTGCCCAAGTTTTCTGCAGGTCACTCCTACTTTGCAGCAAGACATTGCTTTCTTGCTTTCTGCTTTTATAAACTCCCAATAGCACTGGGGAAGGAAAGGTAAAAATCACAAAGACCCCTATAACCAGCCCCAGTGGTGTAGTCCAGACCTTTCCGATAGGGGTGGGGATTGTCTTCTGAAACGAAGCCCAAACTCATTTGGTCCAATTTCACAGAAGCAGATCACAGAAAGAGCACGTGTTCCCCTTTTGGGATGGGGTCTCCTCCTCCCTCCCCCCAGACACACCACTCTCTTGCTTGGTCTCCCCTCCTGCTGGTGGTTGGAGCTGTGAGCTATTTTAATTTGCACTTGCTGCCCTGGCAGGGCTATATTACTCTGGAACAGGAAAGGAAAAGCCCCATATTAGTAAAGTGTGAAATGCAGTTTTGACTGAAAAGGGAAGCCATTTCGACAGGATTATACTGTGACAGTGCAGATTAAAACCCTACCATATGGCCTAAGATAGGCTTGCTTTTACTTTCAGGTAACAACACATTGTTAATTAAGTGGCGATGACATTTCTAAATGAAAAAAAAAAAAGGAGAAAAGAAAAAAAAGCCACCTGTATGTGAAATAAAGACAGTCAAGTGAAGGGAAGACATTAATCAGTGCTAATAATACTGGAAATCAGCCCTCAGTGCTAATAATACTGGAAATCAGCCCTCTTTTATCGCTGCGGTTTGCTTTGAATAGGAGGGGGAATTTGTTTGATTTGTTATTGAGTAAACAACAATTCACGTGAGCACTCAGAGAAGTGAACACAGTGCTCCTGAAAGGTGCCCGACTGACAGCGCAGGAGAGCAAAGTCCTGTATCACATCCAGGACAAACACAGCCCAGGCAATAGCGCAGAGAAGTTCCCCACCCTGCTTTGCCAAGGGCCTGCAAGAGGGTGATGGAGGGTTTCCCTCAAGGCAGGAGGCCAGCCTGCCTGCTTTAGTGTTTGTTACAGGTAAGCACATGCTTAAATGCCTCACTGTACTGGAGACCTTCACTTTTGCATCTCTGAGGGTACGCCAGCAAACGATGGTATAACTAGTCAACTCCAAACCTACAGTCCCTCCTACATCCACTACTGTGTCACTGTGGGACAGCAATGGCTTTAAGACAGTAAATGGGATAATACCAGACTGTTGGTCCTACAAGCAAAAGGTCACTGGTAATTAATAACCAACCCTTTAAACCTTTCAGATGAAGGGTGTTCTTCAAAGACTTGAGACTTTTACTTCAAGTTTCTAAGCAATGTCTGTGTATAGTCCTCTACACCATACAAACTGCATTTGGAGCTGCTGACCCAAAAGGCTGAAGAACAGGCAGTAGGACACACTTTGCTGTTTTAGCTGTCACAGCAAACCACATTTTAAGCTACTGTAATGCACATCGTGTTAGTCTGCCCAGCTCTGAGCCCTGACCTAGCAAGGACACTTACAGCTACACAACTGTATCACTTCCGTCTCTTACTGGCTGTGTTGCTACTCAGATGAAATCCGATGTTTCATGCGGTCCTCACAGATTTTGCATGCTCGATGATTTGAAGTTGGAATTAAGCACCCAGGTAAGGATCTAGACAGATGTATGTCCATGGGTGAGCCTGATAAGCCTGACAGCACGTTATACTTTCTGCTCTCAAATATTTGCTGCCTCCTCCTCCACCTCTTTGGCCTCCTGCTTCTTACATCTGGGGCTGTGGCAGCTCGAGAGTCACGCCTTGAGCCATCTTTCAGGATAAGTACCATTTGTATACATCTTCATGCAGGTACTCTCACATCCCTCACCAGCATGGTATATCAAGAACAAGTGTAGGGTGGAAGGAGACCAGCAAACTGAGGAGGAAGCACAGACATAACTTTCAGAAGCATCTTGTTGCAAATACTACCCATCTGAATCCTAGATTCCCCTAGGCTTCACCAAAGGTTTGGGTTCTGCCTCTTAGGGACCTGCTGGTGAGGATGGCGGCCAACGTCTTCTGCCTCTGAGGTGAGCAAGTCTGTAGGAGATGGGTAAAAATGTTGTCAATTGCCCCCAGCTGTGCAGAAAGGGGGATGGCATGGACCTGCAGTACCACAGGATGCACGTCAACCTGCAGTACCACAGGATGAGGTACTAGACGCTATGGCAGAAAGTCACAGTAATAACGAAAGGGAGAGAGGGTCCCTACCAAGCAGCTGTGCCATGTACATCAGCACAGAGCAGGGTTGCTGGTGAGCAAAATGGGAGCATATAGAAAGAACAATGCTGGACAGACACCCCCAAGACCCAGGCAGTGCCAGCCCCAGGAGACGATGCTGTAGCAGCAAGTAGCAAGCTGGGGCTCCTGAGGCTCCCTTCCCTTGTGTTCACTCACATGTCAGAAGAGAGGTGTGTTGGTGCAAGTGGCTTGTAGGTGAGGCTGGTGGGAGCGTGAGACAAGCACAGGAGGATGATGGCTTTATCATCCATTCACCTACCTGGTCTCTTTCTGAACCCAGATATATTCTCACCTTTTACAACACCCTGTGGCAATCACCATGAAAGGATTACGCTGTACAGACAAACAGAAATAAAATAGCTGCTAGCAGAAGCAGTGAGCAAACCTCCTTCCCTCCTCCCCTGCTCCAAAGTTTCTTGTCAGAAGACCACTGCAGCCACAGGGGCAGGAGATGAGGACAATGACAGGTCCACAAGGGGCACTCCACTCAGTCTGGGTTGTCCCTTGGCGTCTCTTCGTGGCCAAATCCCATCTTCTTGGCACACCACTTCTAGTTACCACTACTTCTTACTCTCTGTGTGGGGAACTGCTATTGACCAACAGAGCATTTATAAATAGAACAATGTTTAATTAACATAACAGTAGGACAGACTTGTTGAAATACTTCCCAGACAGCAGGCAAGAGTCCTGACAAGGAGACTATTATGGGAATTTTAATGAATCCTTCCAGAGTGGGATGGCTTCCATACACCTACATTGCAATGACTAATTTTGTTTGTGAAAATTGTATTGGTAAATGATACAGAGTAACAATAACGTTGGGGACCAGCAAATCGAATAAAGTCACTGGGTGACTATGTGAAATACTGACTACAGGACAGAGCAGAGTGCTTACTAAATGCAGTGCAGTCATGGGTCCAAGTGCCCCAAAGCTTCCGTCAGACCCAGCTACAAATGTAGTTTGCATAAGGCAGGCAAAGAAGCAATTAAATAACCCAAACAAGGATCTAGCTGTGCCAGATGCCACCACAGCATGAAAAGAAGCAAGAGCTGCACAACTACTTCTGTGAGACACAACCAGGAGCATGTGCCTTATTAACACCACTGTTAAATGCATGCCTGCTAGCTGCTGCTGCTGTAATTGAGACAACATGCACATATCCTTGCCATCTCCCTATGTAAGAAAACAGGAAATTAAAATTGGCTACTTCAGTGATGGACCTGTGTAAGGTTCCCACCTACCATACAACAGCCTACTTCTAACAGGGATGTGTGAAATGTGAATCGAGGGGCACTGAAAGGGCAAGGTTTACAATGTCAGTGCATTTCCTTGCGTCTGCCTCTCCTAGCTCTGTAAACTACTCTTTATCCTCTAGTGGAGACATTGCACACCATCGGTAATGCAGTGACCATAACCAATAGGTACTAATGAGCTCAGAAGTTCAGAAACAGACTCTTATCCTTCAAGATCATAAGCAACAAAGCTTCCAGGAAGACAGGATTATTCTTGAATTTGCCAGTACAGCTGCCCACTGCTGTACTGCATGGACAGTAGCCAGCAAGGGACTCTGCAGACCCTGTTCTTCTGACTCCACCACCATTATATATCTGAGGTTCTTTTTCCCAAAAGATCTCGATACTAATGGACAGATTCAGATGTGCATTATCTAGCCAAGGAACCTGGGCACAGCCAGTTTTCTTCTCCAGTTTTGCCATTTTCTCTCCCTTACAGGCATGCCACATTTTTTTCTGGACTATGGCATATTAGGTAAATGCATGTTGATTATTGAAATATGGTGCACTGCACTTCAAACAAAATGGTGTTGCAAGGTTGCATTTGCATGGAAGTGTGTGCTAGAATACTATATAAGCATAGCCAAACACAGGATTTGGTGCATTACCTCACACATTCGGGAGCAAAATCATCTCTGATTCATTGGGTTAGACGATGACATACACAGAGCTGATTAAGAAAGCCAACAAAATTATTGCTGAAAACTTTGGTTACACATAAGGATTTCACTGAACTAGAATGAAACTTTGCAAACTGCTTGCCATAAGCCTTGGTTCACTAAGGCAAAGAGATGAGGAAGGAGAGGGTATGGCCTCTCTACTGCTACAGATGCTGTTGCACTCAGAGGTGCAGGTTGTGAAAGCATGGATTATTCCTATCCACATGCATCAGTTTCTTGTTGAATTCTTCCTTTTGCATGATGTGGAATCTTGCCTGTCAGATTAATGCAGTGCTTCACCCCCAAAAAAAAGTGCTGGTCTCCAACAAATCCATCTACAGCACACCTAGCTCCATCGGTGGGCATATTGTAGAAGGTAATGAGCTTGACACTCCCCTTAGCTCCAGCTGCTGTAGCAGCGTGTAATGAGCCCTGCTCTATGGACTCCGGCTCTCACACTAAAACACCATTGAGAAGTAAGACGGCGTGCCAGTGAATTGAATTTACTGCTTAGCATCAGCTGGCCCCAGATGACAGAAGGTCATCTGAATGGAGGGTCAAGTGGTATAAACAGTTCCAATTCTCCCTTCTGCCCAAGGGCTCGGAGCTAGTAAGCCCCACTGCAAGCAGGCACAGACCCGATGGGGGCACATCAACTGAGCAGGCTCCACAGGCAGATTCCTTCAGAGCATCTGCTCTCCCAGATGAGGAACCCCTCCCATTGACTTCATCCCATCAGCATTTTCACAGCAATTTAGAGAAAATCCAATGCAATAGGCCAGGTTCCTTGGAGGAGTTAGTCTGCCGTTGTAGGTGCTTCTCTTCTGGTGGAGTAACTTTCTTACCTCCATAACAACACATCACACTGTGTTTTCCTTTTGAGGTTTCAAGGATTTTTAGATCACAAAGGACCGTCATTCCATTTCAAGGAAGAGAAGCTGGAGGCATGGTTTGAGTAATCCCAAAAGGGCCAATGCCAGAGGTTGATGGAAAAAAATAAGAAAAGGGGAGCACATGGTGATACCACCTTCAGTGGCATGCAGAGCCAAAGGCAGTGACATTGTACTCAGTTGCTCCCAGAGACTTTTTTCTGCCATGGACTTGTATAAATATGTTGTAAGTGACACTAAGGCTTTGGGTGCATTTAAAACTAACCCCAATCAATGAGAAATCTTAAAAGATTCATTTGTTGTATTCACCCTAAGGGCCAGACCTGCCTCTGCTGACAGAGACTAACTAGTCATCCTATGCTCCAGAGGATTATGATCCTGGGAGAGCAGGACTGAGACACACATACCTGGCAGGGGAGGAGTGCTCTTTCCCATTGGGAAGATGGGTAATGCCCTTTAGGGATATCCCAGCCTGAAACCCAGAGACGTGACTGTCCAGTAAGAAACAGCACAGCCAGATCCAGGCCTCTGGAAAATGGAAAGCTGCTAGCTGGGGATGGGGGCCTGGGGCACAATGTGCTCCAGGCAATTTCTGCAGCTGCTCTTCAAAGACACAATCATTGAATCCAGTGAGACCACCTGAGGAGTAGGAAACCTTCCCAGAAGAGTAACATAGGCAGAATCAGACCCTCAGGGAGTGAAATACGGGTCTCTAAAAATTTACCTCACTGTGTGGTGGCAGGCTTCTCGCTGGTTTGTGTGCCTGGATGCTTGCTACAGCAAAACGCGTGCTCTTGGTTCGGTGCAGTCCACACGTGCGCATGTTCCTTCCCTGCTCACAGCACACCAGGGACTTGGTAGAGGCCACAGACACACATGTGGGATGCAGGGGCCCAAAGACAGAGCTGCACAGCTACGTCCATGGGGGCAGCCTGTGCGGCTCAAAGCCAAGTACCATCGTTTTTCCCGCATACTGGTACTGCCTGGGCCGAGCAAGTGTTTATGCCCCAAATGTCTGCCTCTCTTTTGATATTGCCACCTCTTCCAGCACAGACAAAGACCTGTTTGTGAGGCTGCAATCCTTTTCTGCGGGAATGACAGGTGGGAACGGAGGTCTGATATAAATATACCCTGATGTGCAGTGGGTTGTGAGCGGGATCTCATCTAATCTTCCGCCCTGAACAAACAATTTTACTCTGCGCGAAACTTTCTCTAAAGAGAATGGGCTCAATTAAGAAAACCACAACAACACAACTTTTAAAAAATACCGTCGTTATTGTTCGTGTGGGTTTTGGGTGGGCTGTGGAAATTGATTTACGAGTCAACCACTTTTCTCTTTTCTTGCCATCTCTCGCTTGAGTGGTTTGTAGGCCTTGGCCCTTTCTTTCACTCAAGGAGAATAAGGTTGTCTATGGAAGAGGTCAGCATTTCAAATTGGTGGAGTTCAACTGCACAAATGACATAGAACTGACAAGAAAAGACAGGGGGTTTGGAGGTCATAGACTGCATAGGTCCTGGTTGGGGTTTTTTCTTTGTGATGGGACCTGGCACCAAAATGAATTAAATAACAGGCTTAAGGACTATTGAGGGAGGGCTGAATGCAAATCAAAGATAAGTAGAAGTTTTCTTTCCTAAAAGAGGAATAATTTTTTTCCTTACCTCCCCCTTTCCATATCTGCACAGGCAAGGTCTGCATGTTAAACATGATTTAGCAGGCATTATTCTGGAGCCTTTTCATCAGGTTTCTGCAGTGATTGCCTATCTTGGCCTATGATTAATGATCTGCTGTGCAATTTGGAGGCTATAATGACTCAACAATCCACACACAAACTATATAGTCGCATTCCTTTTGCAGATTTGCCAAGCTGTTACCAAGGGGCCCACAACCAAGCAGGATTGTTAGAGAGATAGCTAAACATTTCTGCAAATGCCATTCTGCCCTTATCTTGCTGAGAAGTGCGTTGGGCAGCAGGTTCATTTACAAAATTCAAAGCCTAGATTTCAGTGGTTCCTTTAAAAAAACAAATATTCTGGTCTGAAATAATCATTAAAAAGGCTGGTAAGAAAAGATCCTGGTATATGGCCTCTCAGTGATTATACAGACAAAATACTTTCTTTGTTTCCAAATTTTGAATCTGATTAATTGAGGCCTAATGCTATTAATGCAGTTTGAAAGAGAAAAGTTAATCTTTGGAAACCCATGCCATAAATGAAATCTGAAAATCTAAGCAGATTTTGAAGCAAAAGCTTTGTCTTCCATTCCAGTTTCTATGCAGGAATAGGTTATGAGGATTTCTTTATAGATTTCAACTGGGTCTATATCCAGTTAAAAACTGTCTGTAGAATAATGACTTTATAAACTTTTTTGTTCAAAACATGGGTCCTGATGAGAGTCATCTTGGAAAATCCATAGTTCCTGTTTGTGAGATTGTTTTCAATAAAAGTAAATGCAAACAGGAAAAGCAAGAAGAGGGCTACAGGTGGAGCCCATCTTTCAGAAAGACATCAGTTATCTTCGGAAAAATAATTACAGAATAGTCTGTATATGTTCCTGTTTCCATTATTAATTGTTAGATGCGGCCCAAATAATTCAGTCGTAACCAAAAGAGTTCTGGTATTAGTTCATTGCAGTCATATTCAGTTTAATGATTTATCCAGTTTTAGTTTCCTTTGTGTCTGGCTTGAGGGGACGGGAACTGAAAGGGCGTATAGCAAATCCAGCCTGTACATCACATTATTGTTATCATCATTATTATTATGGAAGTGCCTGGAAGATTTAAACAAGGATGGAGCTCCACTGTGCTAACATTGAACCTTTGTAATAACATGGTACTCTCATGATGAAAGGTATCTCTTAGTCCTGTACATAATGCACTGAGACCCTGATTTTAGAAAGCCCTCGTGGCTCCAGATTTAAGTACAAGTGTAAGCGCTTCTCTGCATATAGGCTTAAGCAAATACATCACACTTTAGTCTATATCCAGCGTGAAGACCGAGATGTCTTCAAGGAAGCCGACCTTGCTTCTGATCCCACTGTAGGCAACAGCAACCTCCCCCAACTCTGGCTTCAGAGCCCAGCGTGTTAAGAGAGTGCCTGTCTAAAGAAACATTTTTACCACTAAATACAAATAGGAAATATACAGTATGCAACTCAAAGGCTCAGGGCTGTCACAGTTTCCTGCTGATGGGGAGGAAGGAGTAAGAAACTTCTAGTTATGAACACACTCAAGCAAAGCAGCATTTGTCCTCCCCTCTCCATATAGGGGCTTTCACCTTTACACCAGGAGCCAACCCACAGTGATGTACCATGGAGGTCCTACTATTTAGTAGGTTTCTAATTAATCTTTGCCTCAAATACATACATAAATAAATAAAATCAGCTGTGAGCACACTGCTGTACAGCCATGATAGTGCTGCTGTGCATTTAAGTCTATTAATCTATGAATGGTTGCGTAGCTGACACTGCCTTCAGGGCAAAGGGGTGCACTAGATGGGGGTCAACAACCTCTCCATGGTGCTCTGCTAGCCTGTGGTAATCAGTCCCAAAGCAGAGGTTACATAGGACAGCCAGAACTCATCAGTAGCTGCAAGATACTGCCTCTCAGAGAGGCAAAAACCTGCTGCTGCAGTGGGATCATTGGCCTCTGTGAAAAAACTGCTCCTCCTGACTCAGGCAGCAAAGCAAAGTCAGCAGCGGGGAGCCCTTAAATCCCTCAGGTTTCACTCTCAGGATGCTATGGCCTCAGGTCCCAGACTTGCCTGGGCCTCTGAAAATCAGTACCTGTCCCCTCAGGTGGGTTGTGCCTCCAAATGGGGCTCCTTTTCTTTGACCTCACGAAGGTCAGAAAGCAGCAAAAGTACGCACTTACTGCAAAACAAAAAAAGGACCAGAGCAGGTCTAGTCAGAGGAAATACTTCATCTGGGAGCCCGCAGGTGATTCTGAAAAGGATAAGAAAGTCAACAAAGAATGAACACTCTTTTAAAACCATCTTTAGTTGCTTTCTGTGTGAACGGAGCTTGCTCTTCACTTCTGCATCCACACGTATAGTAACTTGGATGGGAGCAAAACAAGGATCCCCACAGGCATCAGACTTCCACCACCCATGTGGAAAACTTAGCACTGAGAGGGACACATAGCTTCCACAACAGCTATGTCCTTAGAATTTCTACTGGAACCAGCTGTTTCAAATGTGGGACATGTTTTCTGTAGGACAGCCAGCCGCCTGCTAGGCAATGTGGTGAGGTCAACTTTATTTCACACTGGTCACCGCCTCTCATTTCCTTGTGTTTAGTGACCTTAGTATGAACTGCTGCTGAATTGGACCAAGATTTTCAAAGGTCATAAGTGAGTCTGAAGACCACCGTGTCTGGATATGCAAGAGGGAACATTTCAGGAGTTTCATTTTCTTGAAGAATGTTTTCAATGCTTTCAGCAAGTCAAGCTCCTTCAAGGCATCTCTCCCCGAACACTCAGAACTACTGGTCAGTTTTTGAAAAGCTCTTTCACAAATTTTGTCATATTCCCCGTTATTTGAGTGAGTCAGCTTCACACTTGACGTGAACCATGTACATCTACAAAGTGAACTGGAATATGGATGAGAAGATGAGTTGTCCATCAGGTTTCTTAAACACATCACCTTGATTCCAGCTAGAATCAGGATTTTTGAAGATTTTGAAGATTTTGGCATTTTCCTTTCTGTCTCAGAAAAAGGAGCACAAACAGGATCATGTGGCAGAGAAGGGAAAGTAATTTAAACGTTTTCAACCTTCAGAAAAGTTTCGGCTGAGGTGTGGCTCAAGTATTGCCATTGATTATTGACAGGAACAAGGCAGGCTTTCCTTCCTCTGATTTCGCATCCCAAGGCATTTCGTACACTGTAAGTTCCCAGGTGATGCTTGTGTATCTATGTTTGTGTGCACTGCTCAGTGTGCAACAACAATAAGGATGGACAATAAAAAAAAATACAGAGAAAATTGGTCTTTCTCTTTGAAACTGGGTGACTTGGCAGTATGAAAGAGACAGAAGCTACATTTATTTGGACATGTCATACTGAGGTCACCATCAGTTTGCATACATATTATGTTTAACTGGTAGACACAGTTTACTTTCCAAGGATGACTTGCATATGAACACAAGAGGAATAAGAATCACTCCCGCTTCACTCTTGGCAACTTTTTGTAGTCCAGGTGTTCCAGGAGGGGCGACTCTGGTCTTGAGTGATGGCTTAGCACTCCTGGAGGGCCACAGTTCAAGTGCTGGGATAAAAGTTTTAAGGAAGTTAGAGACTTTTACATGTGGCTGCAAGGCACATACTAACGTGTTTTGGAATCTGAGAATGACTTAAGCCAGATCTCTCCTTTGATGAGAGAGAAAGTGAGTTTAGGTAAAAGTATTGCACCTTCAAGGATGTGGATAAGCGTGTAATCATCCACAAGGCAGTGAGAAGAGAAAACTATGAATTTTGTCATAAGCTGAAAAATCTGCCCCAGAGCCACCCAGAATTACTTCAAACACTGGCATACATATTGATGAGTATTTACCAAACTACCACACAGTGAATATCTGAGCTAGTAGATCATTTCTTTGAAATAAGTGTAACAATCATGCTGGCTGCTGGCAAACAGTGGCTGACAGTTGCAAACACCATTTTCATGGGTTATTTTGGAAGTCACGAGTATACAGTTTGAGGCAGGCAAACAGGGATGATCACAGCTATTTCTAAGGAAGCCTGTCCACAAGAGAACAGTTTGCCCAGAGTTGTCTCTCTCTTCACTTAGGAAACACAATTTTTGCCCAGATTTAGGATGCATGTCAGACAGTTACAAAGACAGGAGCTAGAAGTTAGCCCTTGTAAATAAATAGTAAGTATTACAGTGATCAGTCCCTCCATAGGGAATCCTTTTTTCATGCCTCTTTTTAAGTTATTTGAGCGCCATTATATGTCAAAGATAGGTAGAATGTGGTCATAGGGCTAAAATAGCTAAGAACCTTGGAGAGACTTTGCAAGGAATAGGAATGCCCTTTTTCTGCACTGCCTGTGGTCATGCAGAAGCACAATGGTGTATGTTTCAGAAATTATCATCTTGGCCTTCTAATATATTTTATTCTGCTTGCTAACTAAATGCATGGCGAGACAGGCATCTCTATCAGGTCTTGTATACTCTGTTGGTTTTAATAAGAACTACAGGGCTGACTTTGCACAGATCAAGCTGCTAGTTTTCACTGTATTTGCTTTAAACCAAGCACTGTAATCCAGAGATTAATAGAATAAAATAACAAGAGGTAAGACAAAGTATTTTTCAAAGCTACGAACAGTTGTATTATGAGGGCTGGACCAAAAACCTGAGCTTCAGATTACCTATTAAGGGATCAGAATCACAAAAGGGGTTAATATCTGCTCCTCCAGATGTGAACTTCATTAATTTAATCTAAAACATCTTGAGAGATAATAATACACATAATTTCAATTACAACAATTATTTAAACAGCCCTAATCCTGCACTTCATGAAACCATTTACATTCATTCTAATGTCAAACTCTGCAGGGGAATATGTTAACACAGGAAATGTAGCATCTTCTAATTACAGTACTTCTATAAAACAGAAACAAAACTGAGTTTTGAAGGCTGTGCTGAGAGCAGGGACTATTCCATGGCAGACAGGAATGCAGAAGCACCAGAGCCAGTTGCAGACAGATGGATTTACCATATTTTACTTCTCTGTGGAGACACTGGCACACGTGCCTGGGAAAAGACGTTTTATCACAAAACGTGCATATCATTTTGGAGTAAGAACACACTCTTGTTGATTGAATAGCTTTCATAGTTATAGGTCGTAAAAGAGAATTACTGTGTTTTTATATGCCCTGATCTTCCTACCAGCCTGACACAGCTCATCAGAGAGTCGCAGCCCAAAATCATATGCAGAATGAGTAGCATCTACACAGTATTTTCAGTTTCTTGGCCAGAACAAGAGAAGAAACTCTGACCTCTGCTATCTACTGTGGAAAGAGAACAGCAAACAGCAGCATGGCATTTCCCTGTCAGTCAGACCTGAGGATATCTGAAAGCACTAATGCACTCCTGAATTTTTTTCAGTGAAGCTTTGCTTCAGTGAAGGCACCTGTGGTGCTCATGCTGTGGGCAGCTGCCTCAGGCTGGCCTCTTGCATGGCTCTGTGCAGCTCAGCTCCTGGGGCCACTGCAGCAGCTTGGAGGTTACAGCTAAGAAACAAGTCCCCAAGCCAGGATGTCATGCTGATGTCCTGAAGCTTTAAAGGACATGTCAAGAGAACTGGTATGAATTTGCAGATAGGAAAACTTGAGATTATCCCTCCAGACATGGTGCTGATGCTGCATCACTATGTTGTCCTCCATGGCAGTGGAAATGCACCCACTGCTAGCATGGATGTATGGGTGGGCAGCTCAGAGATGCTCATGGCCCATTGAAATTCGCTGTAAATTGGGTACCACACTGCTTCAGCTGTCTGTAAAACCTGACCTTACCTTACATTTTCTTGTTATATGATAAGATTCTCCCAGTAGTGACAATGACTTTAGTGCTTTGTAGCAGTAACAACCTGCAAGTAATATGATGCTAGTAGGCAAATGCACCAGTTTATGCTAGAACCCTTTGTATGACATGCCACACAAAGAGCAAAGACTATTTCTATCAAGGGAGACTTACCATAAGGAGTTTTTCTGTCACATCATTAGATTCAGTCATCCAAATGCATATACATCTTTTTGGAGACACAGCAGCTTAATTCCCTCTTTGAACTTGACTGGACCACTGCTGTCCATAGATCACAAACTGACTGCAGAAATGCAAGCATGGAAATATGTCCTTCTTGAAATAAATACACACATGTGCACTTGTGTATTCAAACTTAGCATCCACCACAAGTGATTATCTCAACCATTTGATAATATATCTTAGTGGTGCTGTGTCTATGCTGTGCAGGTATGAAACTACCCCCCCCCCACCAACCCTACACCCCTTTTGGTAATGGGCCATTTGCTGGCAGACAACACAAGAAGTATAACAGTTCTGATAAGAGCTCTGGCACACATGAAGAAATCAAAATCTGTCTTAAAATAATGAAGCAATCTTTTGTGCAGAAAGATTCCAAGTGTAGCAAAGGCTCATCCATCTAATAAATGCCCCCCAACCCACCTGCCAGTAGAAAGGCTTGGTAGTGCAGGAGATGGGCTGGGAGAGGGTGATGGGGAGGGATTTTTTTTTATCCAAATTGCAATTGTTTGGATTGCTGATGCAAGGTAAATGGCAAAAAATCAAAGAACACCCCCAACACGCATATTTCAACTATAGCAAGTGCTTGGGATTATTTTTTTCCCCCCTCTGTGTCTGTTTGAAGGTATTCTCCCAAGTTGACAAGCACGTGTTTTGGAGACCATTGAAAAGTTTCTGCCATAAATAGAGGAGGCAGCTTGGCTTAAGTGTTGCTAGGGAATACCTGGCAACAGGCAACAATAGTCCTTTTAGAGAGCCCAGGGCAAACAGTGACCGTGGTAATGGGGTGGGCTTAAGGGAGGCTCCTGCCCAAAGCCCCTCCACTCACACTGTGCCTCCAGCCCTGGGCTGTGTTCCGGAAATTCCCCACACAAAGCCCCCCATTCAATGGGAGGTGGGCCCGTGCGTGTGCTTTTCTGGCAGGGAGGGGGAGCTGCAGAGGGCGGGGGCCTTCTTGCCAGAAAAAAAAAAAAAAAAAAAAAAAATCCCAAACTTTTTTTTTTTTTTGCAAAGGCTAAGAGAAGCCCAGAACGTGCTAAGTTTGTAAAAGAAGCTGAAAAGGTTCAGAAAGGAGCATAATGGGGCCAGGGAATGCTCCGTGAATTTTGAACAGAGAGCAGAAAAGAGACCCTAAAAAGCAATTAGTGATGCTGCTTGTCGCTGAAGAGGGAGCTTGAAGGAGATGGGAGGGCGCAAAAGGAAGAGGGCAACCCCAATCACTTAGTAAAGTATGAGGGAAAGAGAGGGGAGCAGGCACATGGACAGAGAGACTGGCGCCTTCGGGATTTTTTATAGTAGAAGTGGATAGAGGCGCACAGCGAGGGCAGTGTCCGAGGAGCACCTGGAGCCGAAGGCACATGCCAAGCTGAGTCTTGGCTTCACCTCCCCTGCTCGTTTCTGCAAAATGGGGGAAGCAGCAGGGCCAGGCTGCTGTCTCAGCCAGCCCAACACGCCGCAGAGTCAGCCTCAAACCCTCACCCATCCCCACAAGGAGGGCTCCTCCGCCAAAGCATCTCTGTCTGATGGATGAAGGAGAGGGGGACATTTCTGAAAGACCTCTTGTCTCTCTTTCTCTCCTTCCCGCACTTCAATCCATTTCCAGAGCCATGCACAGATGCCTGTTTGGCCATACATTCCCTGTGCAAAATAAAAATAACGCTGTCTGCTCATTAGCTGGTAGTTGTTAGAAGAAAAAAAAGAAGAAAAAAAAGGGCTGTCTGAACAGGACTGAATAGCTATAACCTTAATGGGTTGTCAGAAGTCTGCTGGCAGCAGGGTGAGGGCAGCCAATCCCCCTCTAGTCTTTTGTCCTAGACATTGTTTAGGATCAGTGGTAGCTCATTAGGTCGGGACAGTAATATTTCTAACGATCCTGTGGGGCTGAGGCTTCAGACTGTGTCTTCAGCTGTTTTCCTGGTGTTAGTCTGATTCACAGGGAGGTATTTATCTCAACAGAGGTGCTTTGGTGGAAAGCATTATTTACCTTTCATATCCTGATTACTAACCTACAACAAAAGTTGCAGCTGGAAGGGGAAGAGGGGAAGCTGAAAGTCCTGCCTGCGTGAACCAAGGTGTGTTACACTGAGAGCCAGGCTGGAAAAGCCAAGTAGATGGGGCCTTGGCCTACAATTTGGCCCTCCAGTTTGCCTCCTTGTATTTCAGATTCCATCTGTAAAGTAAGGATAATCATCCATTTTACATTCTGGGGGTGGTGGAGAAGAAAATATTAGAGTGTGAGGTTTCCAGGCAATAGGCCTGATAAGTAGCTAAAATTAATACCTTTCCTGCATTCAGGGGTCCTAGAAAGGCTGGGCTTTGTTGTTGTTGTTTTGTTTTTTTCTGGTTTCTAACAAAAACACCTCCTGAATTAAACTATAGGCCAGAATGGATTTTTAAGTCATTTATAATTTCCCTTACATCTTATACTTATTTTCAGCCTAGCAACATGAATCCACTGAGGAAGGGAACAAAGTTAAACCCCCACCTTCCCTCAGGCACCTCCACCTCTGAAACCCCAGGTGCAGGCATGGGGCTGAGCAGATCCTGTTTACTGAGACAGGACAAATCTCCAGCCCTGGTCATATGTGCTGTCTGACAGTATCACAAATCCAAAATGACATATTAGTAAAGTGATGAAACTAAAGGATAGTTGATCATATGGTAGATTTCCTTGTAATTAGGCAACACATTATACATCCACTTGACAGTCTTGCCTATCACAGAGAGCAAAGTACATTGTCATTCTCTGCCCTCTCCAAGACTTTACTTCAGTAAAGGCCTGAGATTTTCTAACGAAACTCTGAGAGCTCCGTGCAGCTGCTCTACATCCCCATTAAAAACCAGCCAAACTAACAAATAATGATGAAATGATTTCCTTATTTATTTTGTGTTAGAAAACAGAGTGGACAATGAACTGCTCTGAAACAAAGGGGCCAGAACTACTCGTCCCTTTCACTCCAGTAAGAGGATGGTAGGTATGCAAAGGTCAGCATGCAGACACAGAAAGGTTCAAACCAAGAGCACAAGGCAATGAGAACGACATCCCTAGATCCTCAGTGAGTGCAAGGCCCACTAGCAGCTGCTTCTGTGGTGCTCCAGGTCTGGCCAGAGCTGGAGCAGCAACTGTGGGTATCCTGTGGACCAAAATAGCTCCCCAGTGGCTCTGTCACATTCCCTATGCTAAGATCCTGGGAAAAGGTTTGGTGCCCCACAGGATGTCATCAAAACACATGGAGAGACACACAGAAAAAGGTTTATAACTTCTCCACTGTTGCTTAGCTGTGACTGCGTTTGGGTAACTCTGCTACCTGGGGTGAGTTGTAAGTGAATACTATGAATTATGAGTTCTCCATGAAGAACACTCCCACCACCCCAAGGAGGGATGGAATTTCAGACCCAAATTAATATATTCTTACAATGTGGGGCATATTCTGCTGTCAGTGAAATGCCTGCTAGGCTAAAAGTTATTCTTCACAGGTCACCTAACTATAAGGGAGCATGGGCATCAAGAGGTACCTGCCACCAGCAGCATACAACAGAATGAGGAGGCCACATCTCTGTCGAACATATCCAGGAATGTATTTCTGGCTGATAGGCAGCTGAAGAAATTCTGTCTAGAGATGAAGCAGTAGGACACATCTTATCAGCTGTGAGATAGGTTTTGCTGAACACATTTGCCAAGCTCCCTTTGCTGGCTGGCTTCTCTGGTACCCCAGAAACAGTGTAAATATTCAATCCCACACCTGGGCTGCAACTGACACCGGTGTCTGTGCCTGTATTGACAAAAATAAATCAAGCTTGGCAGGATATAGCAAAAAGAGTGGGTTTTTTTCAGCAAGTTGTGAAATAACCAGCAGCATTTTTGTTATATGACTGAAATTCTACAACTAATGGGACAAGTTCAGCACCAAGCAGAGAATAAATGAACACCAGAATGACCCAGAGGTTTCTGAAACATTGCTATCTGCTTTAAAACAGTCTCTGTATGGTATTTCTAACAGGGCAAGTAGGCAGATATGAAGGCAATAGTAATGTACAGTTTCCTCTGGCTCATACTGACTTCTGCCTTATGCAGGGTTTAAAAACTACAGGCCGGTACAGAACTCCTGAGAGTTGCACTGACAGTCTGATTCTGTGTCTAATGATAAGACATAAAAATGATAAAACTTTGAAATATTAATAGTAGCACTGAATGTTTTGGCTGCTACAGAGCTGCCATTAAGACAAACAAAGATGATGACTTTTTTTGGTGCTGTTTGCAATTTTAACAACCGACAATTTTGTCATGTCATATATGCTTTTGAGTGTGACAAAGATGTTAATCCACTGTTAAAAAATCATGTGTTTGAAGTGCTATTAAAATGCCTACTCACTGAAAGAATCTTCTATTACTTAACCAGCTTTCTGTGTGAGCAAGCACGTTTGTGAGTAGATGGGAGCCCGTATATTCACAAACATGTACACTTGCACATATCTCTGCCCACACATGCATACAGTCAAGCCCACACAAATACGTATGAATGCACTTACATTCAGACATGCAGGCACATATAAACATGCACACATACAGACAACCACTCACCCACAAGCCTACAGGCACACTTGTACACAACTCTGCACATATACACGTGCACACCTAGACACACCCACACATGCATCCCTGCACACACAGATGACCAAACGTATACTCACACATATAAATAAGTACACCTCGGAACATGCACCCGCCCACACACACCTCTATGGGCGCTCACGCACTTGCATGTACACAATACACGCTTGAATGCACACGCATACAGATGCACCCCTGTGTGTGTGCACCATATAAGCACCCACTCATACTCACTGACAGCCAAGCACACACCCGCACAGACACGTGCAAACTCACGCCGGCACACATACATGACACCCACGCACATACGCACACCCTCGCACACACATGGACCGCCCCGCCGCGGCC
>JAVJGI010000060.1:30943200-30958536 GCA_035590275.1 Ibycter americanus
GCCCCGCCCCGCCCGCCGCCCGCAGTGCCCTGGCCGGTGTGCCTGCAGCCTGCTCCACAAGCATGGAGAGGCTGCTGGGAGCGACAGGCAAAGTAGCTCTGGAAATACCTCGGTTTCCCAGCGAAACGCAAGACCCCAAATCCCTGCCGAGTCCCTTTTGTTTCAAGGAGAATATCTTTAGAATCACCTGGCTTAGACACTGAGGAAATACGCTTACCTGGAAACCAGTCTTACAGCTAAGCCATCAAGAGTAGCTTTATTTGCATGCTGCAGCACTGGGCAGCAAAGGCATGGGCGTTTTCTCTATAACGGTAGTGCTTCCTCATTCACATCTTCAATAACTTGTGTCCAGCAGAGCGATACGAGCCGCAACAGTAGAGCATCCCCTCATGCCCCAGCACAAAGCCACAAAATAACACCTTTCTCACCCAGTGAGGACTTAAAAAACAATAGCCTGGTTGAGGTGATACTCTTAGCTTTCAGGTGAATGAGGTTGTGGTTCTTGGTGAACATGTGATGGTGGAAGAACATTTAGTGTTATCTGGACTCAGCAGCTGAAGTTCACCAAGTGTTAATGCCTCCACAGAGGAGGCTGTTTCAGCAGCACGGTTAAGTGAGCTGAGCTTTCTGGTGATGGCTAGAAAAATATATTCACATGTGTTAGAAGGATTACATGGAGTCTCTGTGTAGAAATTAGCTTCATGACTGACAGGCAGGTCTGACAGATATCAGGAGACTGAGAGTAACTGGCTGTATGCTATGTCAATATTGCATTCGTCTACAGGTAGTGCAAGGTTCACAGATTTCAGGTGCAAAGCCTAATCTAGCATCTTTAACACCAAGGATTCAGCCCATGTATGTATTGCTCAACTATACAGACACTGTTTTTTATGTCAACACCACCTTTCCTGGTATCAGAAGCAACAGATTTTGGGTGCTCTGCATTAGTACTCACCCAGCCAACCCTCGAGCCTTGTATGACAATAGCTGTGGGACTAAATATGCAGTTGAACTGTGATTCTCAGATATTGTGTGTGGTCATTCCTCAGTTATTTTTAAAATATGTCTAAAAGAAAGGGTGTTCTGGATCTCCAAAAGTACTGTGCAGAGCATGGATTTTTTCCAACAGCCATAAGACTCTGCATGGTGCTCTGTGGTGTTCTGCCATCCATGAACACCTCCAGAAACTCTTGAATTAGAAATGCTTATGGTAAGTAAGGGTGCATATGTGCCAGATACAACCCCTTCACAGCTATGAGAGATCTGACAGTTTAAACAGGTACAAGAGGGGAGAAAGGAGGCTCTGCAGCCACCCTTTTGTAACAAGCAAACTGCCTGTTCCCCAAGGCAGTTTGAAACGGGCAGAGGCCAGGGGAGCACAGTGCCCACAGGGGCTGTACCTCCACATGGAAGAGCACCCTGCCATGCAGACACACTTGCAGCAGGATCAGCAGCTTTATCAGCCTGTCACACACACAGGCTTTTCCTCTCAGCCAGGAGTATTTGCTTGGGCTCAGCTCATGCACAGCCTCAGACTAGCAAGTTCAGAGCCAACAGGGTGTATTTTCACTGAACTCCCTTACAATACAGCCATGATCTCTCTCACCCTGTCTCAGGCTCAGCCAAGCATGCAGAGTATAAGACTCTTCACTGTCCCTCCCCCTTCTTGCTTTCTGGTTGTTTTTTGAGGTACAGTTTGAAATAGGAAAAGACACTTTATTTGCTCCTATAATTTATCACCAATCCTAACTTTTTAGACTTCCTTGCAATAATCCTCCATGACAAACACAGTAGCAGATAGGCACTGACCTTATTAATGCATTTTAGTTTTCAGGCTTGTGGCTATCACCTAGCATTTGGGTCTAATTCATGACATCCCCACAGGGGATGAACCCAGGCACTACAGACCTAGGCAGAAAGGAATGCAGTGTGTGTTTGGAAAGCCCAAGCTGGCCTTTACCTAGAAGAGGAAGCAAGTTTGCAGTAGTCCAATCCCTTAAGCAGCTTATCGCCTCCTCTCTGCTGCAGCAGAGGAGGATATGCTGCATTCAGGACTCCAGCCTCTGCCTGCGGATGCAGAGCCACCTTGGACTAGTACAGGGTTAGAACTTTCAGCAGAAACGTGAGAAACTGGAGAGGCAGATCTCTGCTTTTATATTATTGGAAATGAGAGTTGAACACACATCTCCCACACGTGAAGGAGCAGATGCACAAACAAACTTGGAGGCCAGCATCTCTCTGCTCTGGTAAATAGGCAGGTAGTGATACAGAGTCTGACACGTCCAACAAATGAGTATAGGTCCTATGTAGCCTGGTGAACAGGGCGCTCAGTTTGAACCTCCTAGCTGGGACTGAGCATCCTGAATATTACAGCATGAAGAGTGGAAAAAGCCTTGATTCAAGCCAATCTATCCCGACTTAGAAAAATCAATGGCAACTAAAACATAATCACAAAAAATAAAGTCATATTCCTGACTGGTGCTAACAGCGGCCTACAGTGTAGGTACTGTATGCAAGGTAAAATTCAACACCATATTAGGACAGGCTAAAGCCCACAGCCGGTCATCACTTTGTAAATGTATTTCTGTTTTGAAGAAGTTATGTAATTCCTGAATACAGATCCTGCAGTGAACTCCGGAAGGGGCCTTAACCCTTCCTCTAAAGGGTGGATGGGCTGTTGTGATTTGTAGAGCTTACTGAAGGGAAAATATTGAGACCAAGAAGTATGAAGGCCTTAAAAGACAAATGATCATCTCCCAGCCCAAATCATCAGTCAAAAAACTGGCCACAAAAGGAATAATCATAGAAAAACATTTTCAAAACAATAGTGAAAGAAGGTGAATCCTTTTAGAATCAACGTTCAGTAAAGAAGCAGGAATATTGTCTCCCAAGGCAAGATAGAAAGTGACTACATGAAAGAGGGGAAATGCAGTTTTAGGTAGAGTCATCTGAAATTAATCTGAAAAGAGAACCAGATCACATTGCTGTGCTTATATTGTATGGAAAAACATTTGCCACACTAGCTGTGATGGACAATCTTGTCCTTGATTTTAAGTAGCCACGAGGATACAGATCACAGCAACAGCAGCCAACTTACAATCTATCTCAATTAGGAAAAAAGTTGTCTTTGCCCAGGCAGAAAAGTCAACGTAGCTTTTTTTCTTTCAACTGTTAGATGAATAAATCTTTTCCAATTAGGACAGTTGGACTCTGAAATAACTAATACTTGCAGAGAGAAGTAGAGGGACAGGTTTAATCTTTCTGTTTGCTGTGAAGTAAGTTCTGCAAAGATGGTCCTTTTATTGCAGGTCCTTTCCCTTTGATGCTGGGGGCTGAAGATGAGTCCTTTTTTTTTTTTTTTTTTTTTTTTTTTTCACCTTCTCTTCAATGCGAGTTTAGAAAGCCTTATTTGTCCAAGCAACATTTCTCTGTCACTGCAATTCACCTGCAGTGATATCTGTTCAATGGTGACCCATCATTATGGGACAAAAATTCTGTCTCTTATTTTTCCAAAAGATGGTCCTCAGTAGCACTGAAGGAGAAATTGAGCAACCCCATGTTTTGGGGAATAGCACACCATTCAAGAAACAAGTCAGAAATCATTGTTAGGCTTAGATATGAAGGATATAGCACAGTCCTTACTGAAAGAAATGAGAAGTGCTTGCTGAAAACTGATCTTAAAATTTTCATGAGCAGTTTTTGGCACTGTTATGAAGTTTGGGGCAATTTTCCTTGCCAAAAATGCACTCTACTTTTCTATATTTTTTTTTTAAATTTTCATAGCTTTTTTCACAAAAGAGCATTAGTGAATCGGAGATTCAAAACCATGCATGACAGTCAGGGATGCTGTCCATCTCCTCTGAGCAGGAATAGTGTCTTCACTCCAATCCCCTCCACTGACTTCACCACATGGAACCTACTCCTTGTTGGAGTTTCTCTTGGGTTATGTCAGTCTCTAAGAAGAAGACTCTGAGTCCCCACCCCTTGTAGTGCTGACTGCTTCCTGTGTGAGGTCTTTGAGTAATTCATTTCTAAAAAGCCTGTCCCTGTGTTTGAACTGCAAATACACACACCGTGTCAGAAACGTCCTTCCAGTACATTCTGCTAAGCTTCAACAAAACGCTTGATTTTGGAAACACTGGACAGGACATTGTAAATCACCACCTTTGAAGGCATAAATTAATGCCTTCCTTTTACTAAGTACACTTGTAAAGCTGCACACAGACATTTTCCAGCACTTCGAACAATTCAGTCTCCCGGTAAGACAAAAAAATAGTTTGCTTAAACACCTGTATGGAAAGCGATATCTAATCTTTTATGTTCGCTATTGGAGAGTGCTTGGGTCAATCAAGTCAATAGAAGGCAGTGGTAACTCTTATTTTCTATTTTATTTTACAGTCAAGGTTGAGTATTTGTTTTTGAAAGATTGGAGGAGTTCGTTGGCAGTACCAGGGAACGGGACTCTTTTTATCTGCGTGCTTGTCGTGAGGAGGAGGCAGGTGCAAAGCAAGCTTTCTGACACCGTTGGCAGCAATAATCCCCACCTGAGCATTGGCTGGCCACCTGCTCTTCAGACACAGAGATTATTCAGGCTCTGAGTTAGCATAGTTCTAAGTCTCTGCTAAGTAAAGATTCATAAATGACTCAAATTACAGTAACATCAGTGGGTATCTCAATATATCAATATTTGATCACTGACAGTGATTCCTTCTGGATTCACCCCAAGGCACGTAGTCCAACCTGAAATGGCCTAACCTGATGTAGTGCACCTGTGGTTTATAGAGGACTTATTCCAAGCCCTGCTCAAGATGGGATGCAGCTTTCCAATAACCTTCATGCCACCAGCTACCCAGCTTATTATTAGAGCCCAGTCATCCTGAAAGCTGATGAATGTTATGCTTATATTTCAGTCAGTAGTCAAAATCCAAAAGTTTTCATGCAGAGCTTGGGCCTCAATTTGCAGTGGGATCTATCATATTTATGGGAAATTACTTTCCCCTGCTCAGTGACACATCCATCCTAAAATGTGCAGTGTGAGGCAGCTGCCAAGAGGCACAACAGACAGAAAAATACAGGGATGTGCAGAAGCAAATTTATTAGGAGTCAGTGCAACTACTTGTATGCGGAAGGGCAGGGGGCAATAGTCACAGATGAGGCTTGCCCTCATTCTTCTGTTTTCTAAATTGATTCACTTATTCCCTGAAAATTACAACTGTCTACATGGCAAACATTCCCATGAGCCAGGACCACAACATTCCTTGCTCCTCAGTCCTGATATGATGCCGTTCCTCCCCACTGATTGAAATACCAGGCTTTAGTCTCCTGAGACACTTTAAAGCTGTACATTACAGAGATGCCACAAAACACACCTAGGAAACCACCTGTGGCAGGGGAGCCCTGCAGAAACAGAGCTCCATGCTTAACCTACTGGTTTGTTATCTTACAGAGCAATATACCTACATGTCATTGAAGACCTGCCAGCTGAACTCCTGCTTACATCACCTCTCACTTACCTGCAGGGCAGTCATCCCTGGGCTAAGGGCAGGTGGGAATGGGTGAGCAGTGCTGGGCCTCAGCTTAGATGAAAGGGTTGGAGGAAGGTGTGTGAAGGAAGAAATACTCAGTAAACACCTCATTAGCACACAATTAGGAAGCTGGGAAAGTTATCTGAGGCTAATTTTGCAACTATGCCAGGTGAAAATGAAATAAAGGCATTGGCTTCCCTAAGTCTGCAAGGGACATCTTTGTCCATCATGTGATGCTCATGCTGAAAAATGAGAGTGTAATTGAACTGGCTGTTGCAGACTCCTTACACAGACTCCTCAACAAGCCCTGCCAAAATCTCATTAAAAAAAAAAAAAACTAGCCCAAACCACCAGATGGCAAAAACCGGTTGATTTGTTTTGTTAGGTTTGTTTCGGTTGGGTTTTTTTTCCCCCATAGGAAACTCTGCTAAGATTCACAGCCTACTCTTAGGAATTACAGAGAGGGAGCAGGGAGTTATCTGTGCTACCTGTAACCGGAGCTGCTGGCTTTTTCTTTGGTATAGGTGGATCCTGATATGATACGGGATGGGCTGCAGGTCTCACAGTCACCATAGTGCATGTAGATAAGGAATTGAGAGGTTAGATGAAATGGGGGAGAAAATGGAGGGGGGAAAAATGAAGCTATTTGGTGGAAATTAATAAGAAGAATGTACTGCTGATGACAGATGAACTTGCATGAAATTGTAATACTTTTTCATACTCTTTTACTGCATATTGTGAAAGATTATGAAGTTTTAAGTGTATTTTTAATTTTAAAAAAATTATCAAAATATTATTTATTCCACACCACCCTTTCAAGCAAGGGGGAAAAAATAAAATAAATTTAAACATTTTTAAAAATAAAAATCAGTGACTCTTCTGGTGACGGGGCCATAAGATCTTTTGATGCTACTATCTTCATTACCGATAGCCCCTTCAAACCTCACAAAAATATTAAAAATATCATAACAAGTGCATTTGAAATCCTTCATCAAGAAAACAAAACCAGGGTCTCGCGTTTTCTAGGAGCTCTAGAAGCTGGTGTTTGTTAAGTTTGTAAGTGTTGGACAGCACACCAGGTGTCTCCATGAGCCTCTCCAGCTTATTGACACTGTGTGTTCCTTATGCCAGGGCTTGTCTTTCATTATGTGCATACATGATACCTCTTCAAAACAAAGGCTGCTGATGGATGATTGAGAATATGCAGGCAATAAAAGTACAGTAAACTGCAGCCACACTGTAACTTACATAATTTCTTGATCAGGAACGAGGCCAAGATTGTTTTAGCATACTCAGGAAGAAGAAGAAAATAGGAAAACAGCATGCAGAGAACAACTCTGCTCTGAATGAAGCAGGTACAGTTACTTCATGCTGGATTTATTTCAACACAACATAACAGCTTTCCACAAAGTGGTTTAGATGGAATTCCCAGGTGACTTGTTGTATTTAAATACTGCCTGCCTAGGATTTAAATAAACAGCTTTTATATTAATTAGAAACAAATCCTCTCAATTGGAAGGTATTAACTGTTTCTAAATTGCACACAACAGTTACTCAGATTTTTATTCAGTTACACGCTTTTAAACTTGTAAGCCATTCATAGTCTAATATGCTATAAATACAGTTTGCAACAGTGCAATGAAATATTGATTCAACTGTTTTGACCTTTCATTGATTGGTATAACATGTAATGAAGTCAGCATACACCTTTCCTTGGAGCAAGCAAGCAGCTCATTGCTAGCCCACCAGCCTAGGTACATATTTATAGCATAAGCCTAGGAGAATTGTTTTATGCATGTTTTGCAGTAATACATGCTCCAATTATTTCTTTGCTGGTTTCTGATTATAATTTAGACAAAGACACGCAATACTGTGCAAGTAAGACCTGAATATAGATTGCCAGTCTCTTCACTGGCCAAGTACATTGATTTCACCAGCTGAGAAACTGACTCAGGTGCTTCATGTTATACGGACAGAAAAATCCTTGTAAAAGGACCTGGTGCCAGAAAGCACAGGAGGTGGTGTTGGGTGCGCCTGATACTGGCAGTGCAAAACTCCCACTGAAGGCAGAGCAAAGCTTCCTTAAATCCACAGGGATATTCAGTAACTTGAAAGTTAGAGCCCCAGTATCAGCCTTTTTCATAAGACAACAGCCTTGTCTGACTCCTGGGAGCAATGCTCTGCTTTTCTTAGCTTTGACCCCATTAGGTAAATCCACGTTTCTTTTGTGGCCAGCTAGCTGAAACAAGATGTTGTTTCTCTCTGCCTACCTCGCACCATTCGAAAAAGCTAAACAGATTCTCAAAATGTTTGTGATCAGATTGAATAGGCCAAATTAATCCTTTGTGCTTTCAGCCTGTTTTTCATTAATTAGTGGAAACCCAACCTGACAATACTCAATATCACAGTCACCAGACTAAGAGTGCATTGCTGAGATAAATAGAAAAGGAAGATGTCAGTTCCTGGCATTATCATCCTACTGTACAATACCTTTTTGTTTGTTTGAATATATATGATAGTGGCAGATAATACTTCCACCCCTCCCTGAGCCTAGGATATTTCCATGAAGCCATGTAAATAAAATGTACAGACCAAGAACAACTGCATTTGTCCCGCCTTTTTGGAAACCTCTATAGTCTTCTACAAGATGCAAGATTTTGGTGCCTTCACAGACACATTTAATTCCTTTGTGTGTATTCATTCAGAAGTACAAGTGCACAGTACCCTTTTCCTAGGGGCACTTTTTCTGTCTCAAAATGTACATTCACACAGAGTCAGTGTTATCTCAGATCTCAGCCTCTGTCGGACGAGCTCCTGCAGACCACGAGACAACCACGAGAGCTGCCAATTAGCTTTGGTTCCTCACAACCTCTGAGCTACTACCTTAGTGACTTTTGCCAGAAAACATTACTTCAGAAGACGTTAAGAGTTTCTGGTTTCCCTCCTACTTGTGCCAGGTTAGTTTGTCACATTGTCCTAAAATCCCCCAGTGGGTTGGCAGTGGATCCAAAGGACGAGGGGCAGGCAGGTTAGGAAATTCAGGATACCCAGGTGCCAGATGTGTTGTATCACGCTTCTCACAGCTCCCTCATGTCCTTCACTTCTCCCTCCTGCAGTCATCTCCCCTCAAAATTCCTCCCGCACTGTGCAAAGAGGAGTCGATGTCACACAGATATGATTGATGGAAAACAAGGAGGTTATTATTCTTATTTATCAGTTTCTGCTCAGCTTTGGCTGATTCTAAACTTGCAATTTCCATTTATCACATCAGGTTTTTGTGAGGCAGTCTTGGTGCAAGTCATAGCTCACACCCAGTGTGGCAGAGGGTGGCAGGGCCATTTTCATCCCTTTAATACAGAGGGCAGCCAAGGGTGAGATGATCCCTCTGCACTAGACGGAGCAGTCACAGGATTGCTGTAATTTATTCTTTGGTGATGCAAACTGCCCACGCCAGGATGTGGTGGGATAAAAGGTCTGTATCCGCCCACAGAGAAAACTCAACATCCTCCTTCCACTGAAGGGGTACACGACTTTCACCATTCAAATTTCAAGTAACATAAAAAAATAACTTTATGTCTCTCTGGGCATATAGAGGAGTGTGTGTTGTGGGGGATGAAGACAACATTTTTTCATACTTTGCAGAAGTGCTAGTAGCAAATTGTGCAGAGCGTAAAGAAAAGTTATAGGAAGAGCCTTCTGAGGACCGATGACAGGAGAGAAAGAAATTATATGAGCAAAAACCATGGAATGTCTTTGCATATACAGCAGGGAAAAATGAAGGGACAGGGGCTACAGCACTTCCAGCAAGATATTTTGACCACGAACTCTATACCAGTTCGCTCAGGAGGGTGACAAGGGCATAGTAGCAGGGTTTTAGGAAGGATAAGCAAGCCCTTCACCTACAAACCACACTTCTTCTGGAATGCAGTGGAGGGTTTCCCATCCTTCTGTCTGACACAGAAGGTCCTACATCTCTTGTCTCTAGCGTACAGTGCAGCAAAATGTGACAGCTTATGACAGTCACATACTCTAATTAAAAGCCCTCTAGATAAAGTCCACTTTGCTATTGCCCACCATGTAGAGAGAGCTTTAAAGGTACCTGCTGAGTACACAGGAGAATTCAGGGTATAGTATCCTGAAGGCAGTAGAAGATCATAGCTAAGGAAGAAAGTCTTTTCTTTCCCATATATTTCCATGGCTAAGTGAGTCTGAGAATATCTTCTGTATACTGCAGCATGCAGATCTATGCTTAGGAAGCATTGGAAATTGTGACAGCATCTGGACAATAAGTTACAAACAGAGGGTTAAAGAATTGCTAAGGTGTCAGAGTTTCAAAGGGACCTCAATCCAGCTGCTAAATTCCCACCTGCAAATGTGCAGGGTGTGGAGGTATGTGCACCACCCTGCCTTTGCAAATGAACAAACCATTTGTTTAAACAAATCCACTTGCCCTGTATCCCAGCTACTTAATTTATGAGCAAAGATTTCTGGCTGACAGTTTCGAGGATGTCACCTCTGAACTTGAGGTCCAGTGCTTGCCATCATGTTCTCCTGATCCTGTGCTGAAGGAGCATGTTGACAGAACGGCACATCTTGTATCATACTTCTTTACTCATTGTCTGTCCTTGCTGCCAAGCTGATTGACTCATATAAAACCAAAGGAGGAAGCTGAGCTTGCTTTGAGAGATGGCTAAGCAAGGGGAGCTGATGCATGGGTACACACTGGAACGTCCCCCTGCTTCCCTACCAGCTCTATCCTTGTGTGCCAGCAGGGAACTGAAACCGATGAGACTATCAAGGTCAAAAAGAGCATGGGATCTCACAGCTAAGTAGGGACAAGCTTAGGCAATACTTGAGCTGACCTATCCCCCATGCAGAGTTCAGTTCCTCCAAATTAAGGTTGGGGGTCACTGATGAAGCTGATTTAGGAAGCTGAAATTGCAGGTGCAGTGTGCTTTTTGATATGGATAAAAGAAAAAGAAGAAAAAAAAAGAAAATTGCATTTCACTTGTCATTTTTCATGTACAGTCTCTTCTGCTGCAAATTTGTAAGAATACATAAATGGGGGGACACTGTGGGTAAGTGTAATAAACCAGGGTAGAGTGCTTTTATCTGTATCAGAAAACTTTTTCTGGAAAGCAAATGTAACCTGCTAGTGAGAGTATGAATAATCGCCCTTTGATTTACGCCTTTGGAGCCTGGTATGGGGTAATACAGAGCCAGGTATGGGGATAATACAGTGTTGCAGACCACTTTAAAAGAAAGACTGACCCACTGAGCTGCTACTGTAACCTCATTGACCCCTAGTCTCCTTTATCCTGCTGCTTTCAGGGCCCTCAGCCACCTCACTGTGCTTTCATTACTCCCTTCACAGCGCATTTGTTATGAAATTATTTTCAGGGGGGTGTCTACCAGTTGCAAATTCCAGGCCATGATGCCCACAGCCAGAGGACACCAGCTGAGTGCTGAGTGCCCTGCGGCACAGCCTGGCACAGCTTTCGGAGAGCCAGGCACACCCATTACCTGTGTAATCAGCACCAGGTATCACCGCCCCACACAAGGACAATGGCCAAATAGCTGGTTCCTTGGGCCCATGGTCCAACACCATCACAGCTGGTCATGTGCAGGTGGGATAAGCTCTCATTTGGCTCATCTCCCTAAGGCTTGAGCAGAGACCTCAGCTCCAGCCAGATGTGGGAGGTAAAAAGGACCATGTTGAGAATATATTTTTCTCGATTTTTTCCTTTTTAAAATAAACATACTGGGCGAAAAAAAATATATATTTTTGAAATTACTCCAGGAAAAAACCCCACACAACTTTCAAGTGAGGAATAATTATTAAAAACGGCAACCCAACAAACAAAAGAAAGAACAACAAAACAAAGCTAAACCCAGCCTGTCTCCTTTGTAACCCTCCTCCCTTGCTATGGAAGAGTGAAAACTTTGCTTCACTGATAGGTTTGAAAACCAAACCCCTACGGGTTTGCAGGGTATTCCCTGCACACAGTGAACAAAGACAGGCTGCGGTTCCAAGCAGACCACAGAAACGATAATCAGAGCCGTCGGTCTGTCAGCAAGGCTCACACGCGCGGCGGCACATCACAGCTGCGCGGCTCCCCATTGCGATACCTCCACCACGCTTCCCAGCAGCTGGGATGCCTTACATTTTGTGCTACGCAACCCAGCTTGACAGGCAGCACTTTTCCCATTCTGTTTACTTCCTTGCATCTCAAAAATAAGTTTCTCTTTTCAAAGGATCCAGTTCTCCATTAGCTGTGTTTGCCTGGGCTCTCACATTACTTCTGGATACAGTTCTGCTTACTAACGTGGCAAATGCTCTGCTCTACGCACCAAACTTATTCCTGTCATACAGCACTTTCATATAGCACAATTTACCTGAATTTTTTACATGCTGCATAAGGTCAAGCGAGTTGAGACCTGCCCCAAGCGTGCTGGTTTTGGCTGGGATAGAGTTAATTTTCTTCGTAGTAGCTGGTATGGGGCCATGTTTTGGATTTGAGCTGAAAACAGTGTTGACGACACAGGGATGTTTTCATTATTGCCGAGCAGTGCCCACACAGAGCCAAGGCCTTTTCTGCTCCTCACCCCACCCCACCAGCGAGCAGGCTGGGGGTGCACAGAAAGTTGGCAGGGGACACAGCTGGGAAAGCTGACCCCAACTGACTAAAGGGATATTCCATACCATATGATATCATGCTCAGCATACAAAGCTGGTGGAAGAAGGAAGGGGGGTACATTTAGAGTGATGGCATTTGTCTTCCCAAGTAACTGTTACATGTGATGAAGCCCGGCTTTCCTGGAGATGGCTGAACACCTGCCTGCCAATGGGAAGCCGTCAATGAATTCCTTGCTTTTCTTTGCTTGCACATGCAGCTTTTGCTTTACCTGTTAAACTGTCTTTATCTCAATCCACAACTTTCCTCACTTTTACTCTTCCAATTCTCTCCCCCATCTCACTGAGGGGAGTGAGCAAGTGGCTGCGTGGTACTTAGTTGCCAGCTGGGGTTAAACCGTGGCACCAAATGATCTTTACTTATTTAGGAGAAATTCTCCATGCTCTAAACAGATCATTGTGTAGCCAATGTGTCTGAACCTCTATTACAAATTAAGTGTTTAACAGCTGAGTGTTTTTGCTTCTGAAAAGCTTCTCTACAGAGCCTTTACTCTCCTAGCTTTATTTGATTAGTCTTATAAACACACTAATCCAAAATCTAGGTTGTATGAGCCAAACTCATTGCTGATGGAAAACTGGGGTCATCCATGGAGAACCACTGATTTGTATCCCCTAGCAATTTGGCTTACACAAAATAAGATAAAATGGTGTTTTTTAAAGATATTGCAGAAAAGACTGGGAATGACATTCTCAGGCTGACAATAAACTCCATTTTGCTGTCATTCTTCTCAGTGAAACATCCTCATAAGACATGACGCCCCACAAGAGGTCAAAGGAGGAGGCACTGTCCCAGCAGACCAGCAGGAGACCTGCATCTGCACATTCCTTATCTCCATCTAGACCCTCTGTTGTTAATAGTACAGCTGAGATCAGGTTTCAGGATTTATTCCAGTAAGAAACATTCATCTGGCTCTTCTAGCCAAGCCAAGGTCAAAAAATTAAGAGACCTGGAGCCAGCTTACCCATGCATTGATTCCTAGGGAAGGGGGTTAAAAAGGAGGAATGCAGAAGAACCCCACCATAACCATATCCGTATCCATGCATCAAACTTCAGGCAAACCAGCAAGGCAGAAATACCTTGCTTGGTGAGTTGTGCTGTCAGTCATATTTAATGAAGGACTGCCTTATATTAAACACCTCAGCTGATCCCAGCTGCTGCAGTGTCACACAGGGCTACGAAATCTCATGCAGAGCTTGAACTCCAGGAACACGAATCATTCACCTACTGGAAACTGTCCTGAGAACCATGCAACTGGACTTATCCTGTATTTTCAAATTAAATACTTCCTTGTTAGGCAATACAGACTCTGCTAAACAAAGCTGAGTTTACTGAATTTTTTACTAACAATAGTAAAAATAAAAGTTTGTTTTGATAATACCAAAACATTTTATTTCATTAAAATTGTTCCAAACCATAAAGAAGTGCTATCTATTCACATGTATCCACAGAAATTACAAAGTTACTCACAGGGAATGAACTTGGGATTTTTGAGTTCCTCTAAACCAAAACATGATCTCAGATGTGCCCTCTTGGCTATGTTATGACACAAAAAAAATGAGATAACAATGTTCAGTTACTGTCATGAAGTCAACACCACCACTAGAAATTCAGACAGAAACGAAATCTGATTCACCACCAAGTCTACTGTGTGTTATCTCGGGGCTCTTTCTGAGACAGGGAAGTGTCAATCCTTCACCACCCTGGCTGAAGGACGTGGAGCATGTCAGCTGAAGAAGTAGGATCAAAACGACAATCAGGAAGGTGATGGGTCTTGCTGGGATGACAGACAGGGCGTGCATGTGGAGTGAGCACATACATGTGTACTCTGTTGCCCCTAAACTCCCTGCTGTCCCTTTTCTTGTGAGCCAGCGGGGCACTGAGCCCACTGAGAGGACTGACTTGTGCGATTTCAATGCCCTTTAGTGATGCACAAGAACAGAGCCGACAGGAGAGCAGAGGGGATGGGGCATCCCAAGGCTTCTGTTTATTTGCATTGCTGTGAAGCCCATGATTTGCCCACACCACGTGATTCAGGGGCCAGCAATTTCAGATTTTATACTGACAATTCTTTACAGCAAGTATTCTCAGGTTTCTTTTCAGTGACCACCACACTCTAATTACAAAGCAAAGCCATAGGTGCCTTCAAGGTCTTGCTTAGAATCATAGAAAGCCCACTAATGGGGCATTAGTCAGGGAAAGCATCAATATGCCATCCCAGACCTGTCCCACCCCCCCCATTAGTCACTCATAGAGAGCTTCTGTGACTTCCTGTCATTGTGGGGAGCCAGGCGGTAGTAACAAGCCTATAGTTACCTGGAGGCTTCCCTCAAATGCAGGGCAATCAACTAGCAAAAATATGTCCCTGTTCTCAGTGACAGCCAACAGACAGAGGTAACACAGAAATCTGCGAGATGGGCCACTTCCCCCAATGACCCAAATCCCTGAAGTCCTGCTGCCTCCTACCACAAAATGTTTCCAAAGCTACCATGCGAGAGAGCGCTTCCCATGAGGAAGACCCAGATGCTCCCTTCTCCCCTCCCCAAATTCCCCTAGGTGTCCACATCCAAGTCATTAAACCTTAACAGCTACGTTTGTGGTAATTTACAGTAAACACTGAAACACACCTCTTGATACACAGTGTTTCATATTCAAAAGTGGCACCACCAACCTTCTCCTAGTTTAATCTTGCACAGGAACTGCGCAAAAGTACATCGTTATTTTCTGAGATGAAGAGATTAGGAAATGTCCACATGGCTCTAATGTACACAAATAAATCAACACAAAAAGATAGATTAAAAAAGGTAACACCAAAAAAGAATAACGAGGACCATGTGCTTATGTTGGCTGTTTTGCTTGTAAAGACATTTTTAACTTCATTTAGAAGTGCCTCCCCCTCTCTGAATACACGGGTGCAGGACGTTCAAAGAGAAGTCCTGGTTAGCAAGATCCAGTTTGCAAAGGGAGCTATTGGCAAGCAGATTTCAGAGACCATATTCTTCTTATGAGTCACTTTGTTTGCTGCAAAATTATTCCAGTGAAAGGATTTTTTTTTTTTTTTTTTTTTTTTGAGCTGAAGCACAATTAAGGTTGACCTCCTTTGCTCAAATTAAAACAGG
>JAVJGI010000060.1:30958636-31015179 GCA_035590275.1 Ibycter americanus
TTAAGGTTGACCTCCTATGCTCAAATTAAAACAGGAGTGAAATGAAGAATCTGACTCATTCCTCTAATTTTACAGGCTCAATAGTAATCTAGCTATGCTATTCATTTAGAGAAACCATTAATTTTGCTATGTGTCTGAAACTAGAAGGCCTCAGCTTTCTTTCTCTCACTTCCCCCCCCTCTTTTTTGCTCTTTGTCTGTGCACCTGTTTGCACCACTTTACCATCCCATTTGAAAAACTTTGGGTAATCCTCTGGCACTAACCCTGGTGTGATAATACTTCTGTTATTCAGCAGCATAATTACAAAGGACAACACAGATAAAACATATCTTTCACTTCTGCTGTGAATATGCCAGTTTTGCCAGTCTTCAAGGTGAATGATTTCTAAAACTTTCTGTATTTAATGTTCATCTAAATTCTTCACACAATGAAACTTCCAGCACCTTATGGAAAAATAGTTACTTTTGACACATCAAAGTGAACAATAATGGTCAAAACTTTTACAGCAGCTCTCTTAGCAGCAGTGCGTTCTCCAAAACACTTGATGAACCTTGATGAACAGATGTGCTCAGAGGCAGCTTGGTATTAGATCTTGCTTTGACAAGGGGCAGCTACAGCAGGGGGAAGCAAAATGGTGGGGCCAGGTAGCAAGCCAGTGGCAAAGGCAGAAACAAAATCTTTAGCTGCTGCATCATAATCCTTTGGGCCTGGACAACATCCCTGAGTTTACCAGTCAGATAGTGTTTGCTTTCTTTCAGTATTTCTGGGAAAAATGTAACTAACTAATCTTCCATCTGCAAGAAAAGTTGCTAACCACTAAATGTGTGGAAAGATCAACAAAAAAACTAAATGCTGCCTAGTTCCCCGATTAGGTGAAAGGGAAAGTCAGCATCTTCACCCTTCTTTTCCCCTCTTTGTCCCTCCGCAGGGAAGGCCAAGCTTTGCTCTGTTGAGTGCCTCATAGCAGGTTTGGGCTCACTGGGGCTGGTATCAAGGGGGAAGAGTCCTGGTGACCTGGGTGTCTCTTCACAAACTTCAGCCAGGCAGCCACTCTTGTAAACCTCACAGGAGCGTTTCCCTGAGTGTCTTATGTGGGTGAAAGGCTGAAAAATGAACCAAGGAGACACCTCATTCAAACAGGTAGGTGATAGGGAGCTCGTAGAGGGCTATAAAACAAGATAAATTACCCCATGCTCTCTTTTCAATAGCCAAGTTTGGAACCAGTTTTCCTCTACCACATTGATATCACCACAGGATACACAAGTGTTGTTCCCTTGTGTTCCTCTGGCACGTAGTTTTATTTTTCTCGGACTGCTGAGCTGTTTGGGACAGGACGGCTATTCCAGACCATGTGCTTAGCTCTGGGCCCATGGCTAGGCAAGGTGATTATACAGGGGTGACAGCAGCAGCAGATTTGACATGCAAAAGGCATGGCTTCCATCTCTTCGGTGGGGAATTTGTCTGAAAGCGTTGTACTCTCGTGCTTTAAGAGCACCTGGCAGCAGCTCAGATCAGACTCCTATCTTGTGCCCTAAAACCTGCCCCGCTGAATCACAAATTAGCACACATCCTCAGGGAATCTTTAAAATATTTTTCAATTCTTCTGGCACATTTGCCCAGCCATAGCAACATTACCATACCATTTTACCTGGTTTTACTTCTACCCAAACATAGGCCAATGCTTGTCATCCATGCCTGGGCCTCCATCAAATCTGGCAGCTGACAAAAGTGTGATTTCCAGCAGCACCGACTACAGCTAATGAAACTGAGACTGAGAACTGAGGATAACCAGTAGAGCTCCTTGACCCCTGACTATCTCACCTACCAACTTCCTGGGCACGCTGAACCAAAAGGGTGACAAGAAAGGTTACAGAGAGTCCCCAGGGACAGTGGTTGCAGGACAGGAATCAGCCCAGTGCCATCACCTGTGATCTCTGAGACAGAAGACTAAAATCAGTGCCTAGAAGCAAGTCAACCATCTCATGGTCTCAGTCAGCAAGAAGAGCTTCATGTACTCTCAAGATCATCTCCCAAACCACTGGACATTACCCTGTCCCCCAGAGAGACTGAATAAGGCCTAAGGAAAAGAAGGACATCTTCAGTTGGTTCTTCGCAAACTTCTCAGCAATCTTTAGCCAAAATATGAAAATTGTTATGCAGGAACAACATTTAGCCACATTGTCAGTAAAAGGTAAGACAAAACAGAAAGATTAACCTCTCCAGCTATGGGTTTTGCTCTTCACAGCCTGTCCCAGCATCTCAGATTGTTCTGTGACAACATCTAGCCTAAATCAAACTATATGCAATGGAGAACAGATTTCTATATATTCTTTATAATATTTACAGGAAGGCAATGATCATTTCCAATTCTTGTCATTTTCTGCCTGAGGAAACACGGTATTTCCTCACAATGACAGCTTTTTGGCACCAGCTAATCTGGTTTATCCAAGGTGTCCAAAGTTCAGATCAAATCTGTTGATCAAATCTGTGGGTGATAAGTATATATATTAAAAAACCCCTATTTTTCTTTCCGTGCAGCTACAGCACAATATTTAAAGCACGCTTATGAGCCTTTCAGTCAGCGCTGATATAGCATTTCCACCCCTGGATGGTGACACCTTCTTCTCTGAATCAAACAGTTATCAGTCCTGCATACACAGCATGAGCTGAGGGCTCAAAAGGTAGAAGAGCAAAAATTTTGTGGAGACAATAAGAAGCCTTCTCTGAGTCATTACACTCAGAAGACGAAGAGGATGCTTGGGAGTCATTCAGTGAATGCTGAAAACAAAAAATCTTCACACAGTAGTCCTGAGTAATCTCCAGGGTGCTCCCCTAGAGCTCTGGGGTAACTCAAATGCCATTAGTTGACCAGGATAGACAGCCTGTAAGACCAGTGGTTGAGGTCACAGTCTGGAGTGACAGGCCCTCGTCATAACAGATATGTTTGTTTGTCCCACCTCACACTGACCATGGGATTGAGAATGAGTTTCAGTGTCTGAATCAAGGCAGAAACTATGTTTGCAGCTTAGTGTCCGTGAAACCTTGACCAAAAAATATATCCTGAAGGGAACATAAATAACCTGTGTTCATATCAATTCAGTGAGGAGCCTTCCAAGGTCAAGCAAGAATAACGTCTTCTGAGCAAAGAGGTAAAAAAGAAACTTAGTGAATTTTCTGTACACAGGTTCCTCAGGTGAAGGACATGGGTTATTTTGTGGATGGGCATATTTTCAAAGTTTCGATTTAATTAGGATAATTTTCTAACAGTTTGGCTGCTCATCAGAATCTCGTCAGGATAGAAATTGGGCAAAAATCCTTCTAGAACAGACCTGATTGTGAAAGATCTTTCATTCCATGGTCCTAGCCAGCTGGAAACACTGTGAATAGCCTCTTCAATGATATTTCAGTCTCTTGCTTTTGGACCCAGCTGAAACCAGGAAGTGCAGTGAAACCATAAATACCATTAAAAGACAGAGAGGGAGAAAGATTAACCAGATTTTGGCTAACCTCCAAAACTCTGCATTTCAGTTTGGGGCAAAGGTTCAGGCTGGTTTTCCCAGATCAGTTCATCCACCTTAGTTATTTCCCGCTCTGACATGGTATAAAGTGTATTTGCTTGTTTTTCACTGCCTCATATAGATAGCAAGTGCTGCTCATATTCCTTATACGTCAGGCAATGCGTGTGCAAAAACAGCAAGAGGACTGAAATCATGGCAAGACTCCACAGCTAATTTGGGATCAGAAATAGTGGGCGGGAGAAGCTGATTCCAGCTGCAAGGGGTTATATGGAAATATCCCTCTCCATTTTTCAAAGTCCTGTCCCATGTAGCACTGTTGTTCATTAATTTGAAATTATAATATGTATTATTGATCACAAATGAATGGCGAAATTCATTGCATAGGTCTGCTGGGGGAAAAAAAGAAAGAAAGAAAAAGCATAAGGCCCTTTAGTTTTTGTTCTGGTCGTTAATGGCGAGAGGGGTGAGGAGGGGTCCCTTCCCTCTCACCCAGTCCTGTGTGCCGTGAGTCAGGCACACGGTAGCAGTCAGCAGGAACAAGGAAGAAGGGCTGTTTACCCCTTAGCCTCCTGCATTTTAAAACAGCTATACGAATGCCTATTGAGCACAAATTTAAGTACTGCCTTGAGCAGAGACTAGGTCTGCTCCTAAGTTTGGAAACAAACCCTTTTCAGGTCTGGAGCGGCTCCTGCACGAACAGAGTACCTTCAGCACACAGCCCCAACTGCAGCATGGGGCACTGCTGCAATATTTAAAATTGTCTTAAAAGATCGTCTGAATGGGATAAACTGACTACACCAGAGCCCAAAGGGCTCCTGTGGAAGTGGGGCCACAGATGCTGAATTTACCACACGCCACTGCTGAAACGATTCAGAGTGGACAGACACAGCCGGAATAGACCGAGGCAACATCAACAAAAATAGCAGGTAGAAAGCAGCATATGATTTTTCAGAAATGATTTGCAGACAAATATATTTACTTTTCTTTCTAGGGAGGTGGGGGGAAAAGCAAGCTGCACGTCCTTTAGAAACAGTGCTGGTATTATTCACGCTGCCAACCAAACCACTTAAGCTACAGAACCTTTGCAGTACCACAAGTGTAATACAAAAAACAACCAAAACCCACTTACTTCCTTTTTTCCCCCCTGAGTATTGACATTCTTGTGCAGTATTAGGAGAGCTAATTTAGCTTCCAGTTCTAAGAATTTTTGAATCTATAGCCAGTAATTATTTGCATTCAGGGGTACAAAAGAGGAAAACAAAGCTCACAAATTCTAGCACATTCATGTGGGATTGGGAGCTGAATTAGGATCCTCACACCCCATTGAATTATCGGCCCCCCTATTAGAGCCTTATTAAAATGGTAATGATTATAATGCCAGTCATAGGCAGGCTGTCGCACCTGTCAAAAAAAATACCCCGATTATCCTGTTCATTCAACTGTCTGGCACTCGAATCCATGTCTCAGGTTTACTATTCTGTGAAGTTTTTCTTTCTTTTTTTTCCCCTCCTTTTTATGAAGAAAAAGAAAAGATACAAGAACAAACACTTCCACAAAGGTGATAAACCCCCCCCCTCTAACTTAGCACATCTACTACCCATGTGGTGTTATGGTATCTAGGACAGCAATCTGAAGAAATAGATACTATTTCACTGGATTTCTCTATAGTGAGGAAGAATACAGAGGGCTACACTAAAATCTCTTTATAAAAAGGAACATTGGTTTTTAAGAACAAAAAGAACAATTGTCCTTCCTCTTTCCACACATATACACACCACTTCTACACACAGCCAGGATTACATTACTCAGAGCAGTAAAGTCTTTCTTCATACACTAAATAAACACCTCGGATGGTTTAAAGGGACAGTCCTCAAAAGACCAAGATTAGTCTCCGTCCACAGGCTTTGCTACAGAAGAAACTGTATGCATTCATTTTCTCCTTTAACATCAGTGAAAATATAATTCAAAGTAAGCAGCACAAATCTAGGGTCTAATCCTGAACATACATTTAGTGAAAGGGCACTGAGGTTTGGAGACCTCAGCCAGCTTTCAATTTTAAATCCTACAGGGATTATTCCAGTTGCTCTTGTTAATAGTATGAGCAACAATAATTTTAATAAGAATGAAAAGACACATACTTTGCTTACCCCAAAGCAGAAACAGTGCAGAAGGGTTCCTGAGAATTTTAACTGATAATCAGGTGAAGAGAAGATCAAATGTTTTCCACCCTATTCAAAAGATGCCTTTCCCCTTTCCTCTACCCCAGTTGTATGAGTTTGTCAAATACCACAGTATAAAAGAATGTCAGTGGAAGAGCATTTAGGAGCTGAATGCCTTCAATAGCATCTGAGACAGATGCTGTGTCACTAAGTGCCTGACACCCTTTTGGGAAGTAGAGTGACCAACAAAAGACCGGTTGGGTTCTGTTTGTTTTGGTTTGTTCCAGAAAAACATTTTTGATGAAACATAAAAAAAAAGCTAGGGTTTTCATAACATTGGGAAGAAACATGTAAGAACTGCACTTAGCAGGCATCAGCTCCTGAGCGCATGAAGCGCTAGATTTGATCCTGCTTTCACTGGAGTAACTAGAAAAAATGCCCTTTATTTCAGAAGCTCACCTATTAACTCGCATAATAATTCCCACTCTAAGACAGGGATTGTCGCTACACTTTGGTAGAAACAGCCACTAAATGTCATCATTATTGAAACCATTCATTGTGTTTCTAAATATAATTTTTCTGAGCCCACACCAGTTCAAAGAATATTTGTTAAGGTGAAAGGGAACAGAATTTGAAAGGATGTTAGAGTAAAAAGCAAGAAGTGACCATAGAACTGAGGCCAATAAATGAGTGAGCAAACAGTGTGCAGCTGCTTCCTATCATCTCTTCAGTCTAAATACACACATTTTTATTTTTGGGCCTGATGCTCCCCAATATTCTGTTTTCTACTTTTTTAGATTATAAATACTTAACAGTAGGGATGGATGCTGCTTATTTAGTGCCTGCGAAGGAAGCACTGCACCTTCAAGAGGACTTAGGGTTCTTTAACGATGCAACGATTCCTTTTCTAAACCTCCAGTTATCTCCGTGTAAGCAGAGGTGGGCCAAGCCTGAGCACTTTCAGAAATCCTATCTATAAATAACCGCAACACCTCAGCACCCACGTGATCAGAGACATCTGAACAATGTGGCTGAACAGTGAGAAATAAGCAGCCTACGCATTTCCATTCTCCACTCCTAAATTGAGGGGGCAACCAGAAGGCTGAAGCAGCCTTTGGATCAAATTCAAGCAGCTTGAAGGTCACCTGATGTTCTGCAAAGGGTTAGGGATGCTCTGAGACCATATCTAACCTCATGGCACGTGCTGCCCTGACTCTACTGTCTAGTCTCTCTTTCTTACCTTAATTTGCCTCTGCCAGCTCAGAGCTCCCTCCCGCCCTTCCCTATCTCCTTACTGTCTGAAATGCTGGAATGAAGATCTTCACTCCTTCATGCTGTCCTCAGGAGAGCTGCAGCACTCAAACTGATGGCAGGAAGCTGCAGGCTCCTGAGGAAACAAGAGAAGCTATAGAGGCTGAGGAGACTGGGACAGGATGGACACAGGTCCTGCCTGACTGTATTTCTGCAGGTGGCACATCGCTTAGACCTGGTGAGGAACAGCTGAGGCAGTTGGACCACAAGCCGTTTCCCACCATTTTAGTGCACCTCATCTCAGACACTTCAATCAAACAGCTGCAACAAAATTCAGCAAACTAGCTTCTGAAAGCATTACCAAGAGAAAGCTAGAACTGATAAAACACTACTGTGGCAATGGCGACAAACAACTCCACCGAGAAGGGTCTCAAGATCATTTCACCAACAGCTCACTTGCCCAGAATTTGTCTGCAAGTGTTCAGAATGTGAATATTTGAGATGCTCCAGGCTGCATCCTACTCTTTTTGTCATTTTCCTGCTTAAATTTCACCAACACTCATGCGGTTCTGCGGCTTTTCATTTTGAGTGAATGAGTGTTGCCACCCTTGTTGATGTGGTAACTTAGAGAAACTATCCGTTCCTTCAAAAAAATCCTCAACCAGAAACAGACCACCTACACATTATTAATCAGGGTTAACAGTTAAAAATGTATGAAGGGAATCACATGAATGGAAAGCAGTATGCATGTTTTATTAGTTTGAACAACGAGGGAATAGATGGATGAAAGATAAGGTAATGATTTGTGACAGGGGTACAAAATTTGATTTCAACAATTAAATTACCCTTCTAAGAGATCCCCAAGGAAATCTATTAAAATACCATCTTCCCCTATCCCCAAAGTATACAAAAGCTGCCTAGTAACTGTCCAGTATCACTTCCTTTGTGACATGTTGGATGATTCCCAAGACAAAAACCATATGCTGTCCAATGAATGGTAGAGCAATCAACAAGGAAAGGCTATTCTTTAAGCTACTTGCCCTAAAAGAGAGAGAGAGGGGGAGGAAGAGAGAAACTAAGAGCTATGCAACAAAGTTTGCACTAAAAACATAGGGTTTGGTTTTGCTCACTTAGTTTTTCACTGTATAATCAGAATTACTCCCAAATCAGAAAAAGCAAGATCACATCCCTAGAAAGTGTAAAGGGAATTGCACTTTTGAGGCCATAAAAGCTTTGCACCAAAGGCAATCCGACATGTTCAGAGAAGCATGTGGCAGTGAAAACTGGGCTGGCTCATGCCTGACCACCACGTCAACCCTTTTACCAGTTCCCTGGGACTGGTACTGAAGCCTGAGCTTTCCCTCTTACCACCACTCTTTAGCTATCTTACACTGTTATATCTAAGGTTACCCCTACTGCATAAATATTGCTGTTTAAACCCAGAAGTTTCAGATGTGAAGCATGGAACAAAAGAAGGCAGAATGAACTTCAGCATCATCATAGACGTAAGGGACATTTTAGTTTGACTCAAGTTATACATAACTTTTGGGCCTAAAAATAACACTTGCAGCCAAATGTGGAATGCAAAGCAAGACATAGAGCAGCATGGGGCTTAGGGTCTTACATATTTATGTCACATCTCAGGTGCCCTATTTACTTACTTACCACTGAATAATGTATCTGCTGATGATAAAATAAGAAGCCATGGTGCAGATGTGGCATTTTGAAATACCAGCATGGTATGTGATACTAGAAATCAGTAACATGTACTGATATGGCCAGTATCAGGGACAAAGGCTGCCCCCAGCCAGTTGCTCAGTATAGTTCAGAATACTTCCCAACATGCTATTTTTTATGTCTTCTATACTTTCATTCTAAATTATATTAAAAAAACCAACTTCCAGCATCAATTCTAGATAGTGAAATGTTGTATGTTCAGATGTGATTTTGGAAACTATAAATAAAAAGCAGTTTTTAATGCAAAACCCCTGCTTTGGGAGGCAAGCACACCTCTCAGTTTACTGCTTTGTCCACCTGCATGCCCCAAATCCACAAATTTAGGCATTCACATAACTTTCACTGTATTTCTCTTTCAGAATAACCAAAACTCATCACAATATATTGAATTTTAAGCAAATGAGGAGTTTATGTTTAAGTAGATGCATATTGTTAAGTCTTTGTAGGACCTGGACTTGAGAGGAGATCTGGTATCCAGCTGTAGAGGGTTACATAAAACTCAGAAGAGAGCTCTGTGAAGAGCACTAGAATGATTTACCTACCCAGCCTAGAACATTTTCAAGTCCATGGCCTTCAAGTCCATGTAGCTAATCAACAATCTTATAAAACTGCTGCAAAATTCAATGGGAACAACAACAGAGACATTTTTACATACCGTGATTCCCCTTCTCTTTGGGAAAACTTCCAACTTTTAGAAAAACTGAAGAAATTTCAGAGGCTGCTATCCATACATTTTCCAGACAGTTTTCCCTCTATATTATTACTTATGATCTTGAAGCCCAAACCCCAGATCTGAACAACTGCCCAAATGCTTCTTCAGTCTAACCCCAAGTCTAGTTAGCATTCCATCCTGAATGTGCTGCTGTGACTGTGAAAAGAGGCAGTTACCTCCTTCATAAGCTGCTTGGGGTGGGGTGGGGTAGGGGAGAGGAAGAAAGGAAAAAAGAAGTATTCTGTCCTTGAAAGGCTTGAATAGATGCATAGCATTATGGCTTTGGTAGGAGTTACTGGGGCAAGTACCTGAAAACATTTTGAGGCCAAAACCCCATTTGATTTACCAAAGTCAGGATTTTGCTTCATTGCTCCACAAGACACATTTGCACTTAAGTTCTGCAAAGCTGCTGCCTAACCCCAGGGACAGGTGGGTCCCTGTGACAGTATTTCTAAGGATCCCTAAAGATGTTGTGTTGAATATGGGTATGCCCATTTAAGTCCTGGGGGTTGAAACGCACTTAGATTACACCTAAACCTGCTGAAATTCCTTGTGATGTTCTTCTGCTTACCTTGTCTGCAAGACTTGACAGTGTTCCCTGTGCCCATCTACCAGATCAGCCACACACAAAATGTACCAAGGGGGTATTTCTAACCTATATGGTTCCCTGCTTAGCTATTGTGGTTTCCATTCCTGCCTGCCTTTGTCTCCTCCATCTTACACAGCTTTAGCACCTAATGTGAGGCTGTGGAAGCCCCTGGGTGATGAAAACTCCGGGCCCTTGAAGGAGTAAGGTACAGTTTATGGACATAGCTGTGAGTCCTTCACTCAACAAATGCTTGTATGGGGGCCTGCTGTAGCTGGGACTTTAACTTTATGACGTGTCTTTTACTATGATTCATAAAGGTTTTACTGCTGGTGATGACTCACCCAACAGATACACGTAGCAATTACCAGGACAACTGGAACTCAAGGTTTTCATGCAAGTTTGACTCCTCACAGTTGTATATATCACATGTGAATGAAATCAGTGGGATTATTCCAGCCTAGCTGCAAATTAAGATCAGATCAGGCTCATTAATTTATACCCAAACTGTAAACAGCACTGAAACATACTGCAGGCTGTTGTTTTGCTTTGAGTATTCCTGCTTTACACCACAGGAGGCAAGACGAAACACTTGCCCTGCTGCAATATCAGTTGGGTGTAACTACCAAAATCAAGAGAGTGACAAACAATAGATAAACAGGAATTACACACAGCCTGCTTTCCAGAGTTAGTGCTTTATGGTTTCGGCAGATCTTCATGTGATAACAGGAAACCCAATATTTACAAAATTAGTGGTTTGTGACTGTTTTCAAATGGTAATGATCACATAAAACACGACTTAGAAATGTTCACAGTGTTTTCCGTTACCTTGGATGATGGAGACTGTTGTAGCTCTACACCCAAAACTTTTGCCAAGAAATGTGTTTGATAGGCATGCAATACTTCTTGGTACTTTTATAACAGCGTGGGCCACATAGTGGATACTGTCCTGTTGGGAAAGAAGAGTAAAGCAGTTAGAGAATTTTTTTTTCATTCTGATTATTCTAACAGGCAAAAAGAGAACTCTCTGGTCAATATACAGTGGAGAGTAGAACAGGAAACCATTTCTAGGTGTTTCTACTGAAAAGCATCTTTTTCTAGAATTGTGGTTTCTGAAAAACTTAATCTTCCAGTGACAGACAAAAAAAAATCACCTTTACTTTTCTTACGAATTTTTTTTGTTGCCTTGTAAATTCCTGGCTTGCTAAAATGACCAGGAGGAGACTGTAGGATGCTCACAGGGGTTTTCAAATGATCCTAATATCAAATCCTTTTGACTGAGTGTATTGGGTCTGGCTGAGCCCCATAGCAGCCCATGCTTGTATTGGTAGCTAGAAAGGTGGTGATAACACACCAGTGTTTTGACTGCTACTGAGCAGTGCTCACACAGCGTCAAGGCATCAAGCTTCCCCCCCCTCTCCACCGGTAGGCTGGGGCGGGGCAAGGTCTTGGGAGGGGACACAGCCAGGACATCTGACCCAAAGTGACTAAGGGTATATTCCATACCATATGATGTCTGCTCAGATATAAAAACTAAGAGAAAGGAGGAGGAAGGGGGAGGCATTCGTTATTTATGACATTGTCTTCTGGAGCAATTGCTACATGTACTAAAGCCCTGCTTCCCAGGAAGTGGCCAAACATCACCTGCTGATGAGAAGTAGAGAATAACATCTTTTGTTTTCCTTCCATTCCATGTGCACTTTTGCTGTTGCTTCATTAAACTGCCTTTATCTTGAGCCACACACAAGTTGGGAGTTTTTCCATCTTGTTTTCTTCCCCCCTGTTCTGCTGAGGACTGGAGTGATAGAGCAGCTTGGTGGGGGCATCCAACCAAGGTCAACCCACCTCACTGGGATTCAGCCTTTCATCCTTACTCAGGCAAAATATGAAGACATGTAGATGTGACACTTAGGGATATGGTTTAGTGGTGGACTTGGCAGCTAGTTACGTGTATGGTTGGACTCGATGATCTCAAAGGTCTTTTCCAACCTAAATGAATCTATGATTTTATAAAATCAACATAATATAAACTCCATGAAACAGCACACAGTAAGGAAGAGATGGAAGTGTTCATCAAGCTCTCTGCCATGTGCTGAGCAAGCATCTGATGGCACTGTTATGCACTGTGGTCACGGTACACTCTTTCCACATCAGCCAAAGTAGAGAATTTGAAGGATGCTTTGGGTGCATTGAGCACGTCCGCACAGTAGCCAGTACACAATAAAGGAATGGCTGTTTTGCCTAGCATTCAAGCAGGCAGAATTCAGCCCAGTCACTCCAGATGTAGGGAAAAGCATGACGCTGTAAAAGTAATACACCAAAATAAACTGGAACACACACGCTCTAGCTTTGCTTCTTATCTGTGATCCTTATGGTGTGACCCTGGTAAAGTCACTACATCTTCAGATCACAGGTTTCCGGGTGTAAAACCCATTCACTCTCCATTTAGCACAACAGTGACTAAATGCTCACCTAATACAAATAACAAGCAGCAGGTGTACATTTCCAGCGAGCCTTTTGCCAGTCATGTTTTCGGTAACCAAGAAGAAATGCTGGTTATTCCCATGAATGGAAGGAGGAGATAGAGTCTGGGGAGTTCAGTCACGGGCACCTGTCCCCGCACCTCCCAGAGCCCAGCAATGCAAGAGCTGCCTGTGTCTCCTTGCAAAGCCAAGGGACCGTTTCCAAATCTGTAAGCCAAAAGTGTGATTACACTTTTTTGGACATACCTCCATTTCCCCAGTTGCTCCTTTCTACACCTCTCATTCCAGCAGCATCCTCATTGTCTCTTATCTCCTCTCCACAGGATCTTTTCTTCTTTTAGCCAGAGAGATGTCAGGTTTTATTTCCTCTTCCCTCCCTCCACCCAGTCCCCTCACCACAACCCCCCCAACCACCATTCTGTGCTTTTGCAACAAAAGTGTAAACTTCAGAAACTATTTGTATTTCACAGGCATTCACACATTATGCCAAAACGATGGCCCAAAAGTTTGGCGGGTAATCTCAACCCCAGAATTCGTGAGCTGATGATGAATGGCTGTGAAGCCTTTGTGATTGCTCAGGCTCCATTGTGGCTGGAACAATGGAGGAGGACACAAGTCTGCCTCAGGAGAGCAACGGATAAAACTGTTGTGGAGAATGGCGGGCTCCTGCCGACATGACCACTTGTTGACATTGAAAGGATTCAAAAACAAGTGAGCAGAAACAGAAACGATTCTGTTCGGCAAGGCTATTAGTTGCAACGTGTGGCAGTGGAGCGGTCACTCCTGATGTGTTTCCTCACTAATGAGCCCTGAATGCCCTATTAAACTGGGATGCTATAGGCCCAGCGCCACTGGGGCAATGCTATGCATGAATGACTCCCCCAGCACCTATTGGCTGCCTGCATGAAGGAAGCAACTGGCAACACTCAGACTTAAACGGGGCTGACAGTACAGTTAAATGATCATTAATTAGAGTTGCTGAACAGATAGGGACTCAAAGCAATTCTTAATGGCAAGATAACAGTCCAACATTACTCAGCCTTGAGGAAGTTCAAGGTTGCACCCCATCTCAGTCTTTGTACAGTACAGACAGGTGTCAAATTGATTTTGGTTTCATGCATATATTCACAAATCATAAGAAATCTTGACTGTGTGTTGAGGCAGTACTAGAGACTTTTATATGCAAATATGAAAATAACCCAATGTTAAAAATAGATTTTATGCAGAAAAGCTCACATTAGAAAAAGGAAAAGAGAACAGTAAAAAGAATCGCTGATCTATTAGCAGGTTTGAAACCAATCCATAAGGAAGCCACCACTCACCCTTTTTCTGTGCTCTTTCATCAGCCTCTCTCCCCAGTACTTAACACACTCCGTTCATCCAACCTTACAACTCGAACCCCTGCTTTGCTTGTCCAATCACTGAATACTTATCTGGGAAAATAAGAGAACACAGCATTAGAGTATCAAGTATTAGAAGCAAAAAGTCAGAACAAGAAATGAACTCTCTGTCTTGAGGGCATCATCCCCACCCATTGGCTCGGGAAGAGCCTTTCCACAGGAGCACATTATCTCCTAATCAGCAGCTTCTGGGCTGGTTGCGTCATTCTGTGAAACAACATGTACAGCCCCTTCTTGCAACAGGATATTGGATTAGCATGGGTCTGATTTCCTAAAAGAAATCCTGTTCACTGAAGACTTGTTGACTACATATTCTTACGATGTGGTATAAATGCTTCATAAATACACAGTACAGCTCCTAAAGGCTTACAGGCCCAGGGCATTTGTGTAGGTTCTCCCACCAGGGATTGAAGTGGTGAAAAAACCAATGTATATTAGTGACTAGAACAGTGAAAATCAAAGTATTTGGCAGTGTATTTTTATTTGGCATTGGAGTTTTTGTTAGTATGTATTCTTAAACTGTGGAAAGTATACTGCAATAACTGCTTTAGTTCCACAATAAGTTACATAGAAGTGTACATATATACGTGACGCAGTGGACTAAGAATAAGTTTCTTGGATAAAACATAAGATTACATAAACTCTTCATAGTACATTATTCTGAAACATATAAAACCTTTTGCACATTTTAAGGAACAAAGATATTGTAGAAAGGGAGGTAGATCATGGCTATGAAAGAGATTGTTGCAGCCTGTTGAGAAACTCACTTTAGCAATTACTCATATTTTGTATTAAATTCTGCAATATGAGGCATACAATATAACATGATCATATTATATATTTCTTAAAACATCTCTATGTAGCACCTAACACAGGAGGGCCCTTGTCCAGCAGGTTTCTGAGTCATCACTGAATACAGTTCCCAGGTAAACAAAGTTTTGCTTTCATCTCTTCCCTCCTCATCCGCGTTCAAGGGAGTAGCCTTTTTAGAGGAAATAACAAGTCAATATCATATAATCTAAGAAATGTGTCATCATTCTTATCTGCTTTTATTCTTTTTTATGGCAGATTTTCTCGGGGTTTTTTTTCCTTCTTTTCCTTTGCAAATTTGAAAGCTCAGGTAAAGATAGAAGGAACCTTTGCTCTAATTGAATACACTTATGATGTGGGCCATACCAGTGACTAGACTTGTACTAATTACAGACTGCCAGTGCTAGCGCCATACAGCCGCTAGCCGCGTCACATGCAGGCTCTGCATGTGTGTGTGCGTGTGCACACGTGTGCATGCACGTGCACATACATCTTTGTAAGCCTTAGTGTTAATAGGGATATATCAGTAGATGGTAATAGCAGGAAAAGAAGAAAAAAAACCAACATATGGAAAACTTAAGCATTTAGTTTCATCAGAAAGCCATATTCCTTTCAAACTCTTAACATAGGCACAATAATCATGTTGGCTTTTCAGCCCTCCCTGCCTCCCCCAGCACACGCAATCCAGACTCAGAGTACTTATTTTTCTGAAGGGAAAGGAGGTAAATGACAGTCAGGCCTGGGATTATGGGAGGAAGCTGGTTTTCCCTTTGGCAGCAGGGCAGCAAGGATTGCTCCACAACCACTGCTGAGGTGCAAAACTACTTGTGAAATGGTGTATTGCTTAATAGGTTCCAAATCTTGCTTTCTAAGTATAAAATTTTCTGAATTAAAGAGGAACCAGGAAGGTGCTAATGCAAAGGACAGTATTACTTTTCAGGTAACGTGAGTCCTACCAGGTTTCACTGATCAATAGGATGTGTGGAGAGGAGGACGAAGCAGATTATTGTCTCCCTACCTCCCTCTTTATTTTCCCTTCTTCCCCAACAGTGCTGCCAGCATCCCTTTCAGCACACCCAGACTTGGCTGTAGAGGGTGATGGACTTACACATTTTGATCCATTAAATTCTGTCCCAGGGCATGGTAAAACTCGCTCTGACATCATGAGGTTGGGGGCCTATTTTACACAAGCAGCAGGTGGTCAGCCTCTTTGTTTGGCAGGAAAGGCAACCTATCTACATCAAATTCCAGCACTGAGACTCTCAATCAAGTCTGAATTTTCAGATGTCCTGAGAAAATCTGTTTGTTAGTTTCTGACATCTAGGCATTAAAAATAGCCTCAGACAGTAAATCTCAAGATTTGCTGAGACTGTCATAACTAAAAGCACTATTTTTTTTTAAATGAACAAATTTTAGTCACCTCCCTGGAACTGTGAAATAACAGGGTTGATTGACAAAGTGAAAATGTAGCCCAAAACCTTGTATTCCTGCAGAGACAGTTACCAATTTTATAATTCCCTGGAGTTTCCCATGACATATTCTGTGGGGCTTTCCACAAGGCAGGTGAAAACATGAGGGGACCCTGTAAGAAACATGAGTTATGGGAGTGATGTAGATATGGATTCAGCTGTTTGGGGTTTTATTGCTATTTATAGTTGTTACAGAAACTGAAAGACAACTGTGCTGCTGGACACTTGCCTCAGGGAATTTGTAAATCAGTTTGTTGTGGTAATATTTATATAATAATCCCTATTTTAGTTTTCCAGTTCAGGCTTCCATCACGCAGGTGGTTGCTGTGATGTCCAAAGGTCCCAGATGAGAGGGGCCCCAGGATGCTGGCGCAGTATGAACATATAGGCTTTGTTATGTTAAAGCCCACGCAATAATTACATCCTCCTCTTGGTAAAGGGACCATTGAAGAGGAGTATTGTGCATTTGCCATTGTCTCTCCCCGCTTTGATGCCTGGGCTGAGCTCTCATTAGGCCTAATTGGACATTTGCAACGTGCCTCCAGTGGAGGATATACCTGTGTGTTCCCCGTGCCCAAGGGCTGCCTGGGGAATGGGATGTCTCCTTAGGGGAGGTTTTGGGGCCGCACTGTGCTGGCCAGCTGAAGACCTCTGAGCAGCATGGCCAGCAGCCCCCAGGAGTGGGGGCAGGACTACAGCGGGGCTGTGTCAGGGTTGACACCTCAGCCACAGCAAGGCAGAGCACTGCAATGTCCTGTGACCCCCCCCTTGCCTGGTCTGGAGTAGGGGAGGGATGCCTGGTCTGAGCACAGTTTATCCCAGTGGGTTTATTTCCTTCACTTTTTGTAAAGCAGTGTTACAGCTTTTCGTTTAACTGCATTCCATCCATGGCACACAAACACTCTTTCAGGCTGGGCTTATTTATAACAAAACCAAACAAACTCCTCTCTTTTGGGTATGCTGGAGTCTGTTTTCATTAAGAGGCAGAATAAATAACATTGCATTTAAGGTAAGTTGGGAGGCAAAGCCTTCTTACCCACCCAATGAGTTTGTTAGATAGATATCTCCTCTGTTGATATAAACCTCGGTGTTCATTTATACTCTGCCTGAAATGAAAACCAAACCCAAAACAAAACCCACTTTTGTCAGGGAATATTCAAAGGAATGTCATGTCAGCAAAGTTTCAATGAGAGCAAGGAGCATTCAGATGCATAAAACTATAATGTCTCCGGTCCCAGATACTTCTGTACCATATGGCCAGAGAGAAGCAGATGGGCCGGGTCACAGCGGGGGAAGAGAGGGAGAGACAAGGGATTGTTATCTGACCCAGTGGGCCAACACTAACAGACTGTCCCCAGTGACTGGGCTATTATTATCAGAAAGAGCTGATAAGAATGTGATCCTCACATTTATTTGCCCTCAGGTAGTTCTCACATGTGACGCCCGATCAAAATGACCCTTTCTTTCTGCAGATGTTTATTTTGGAGCTGGAACATTTGACTCACAAAGAAGCAGCAGACTGTGCTGCACTTGTCTTTTACTGATTTTAGATGGAGGTTATTCCTAGCTGTTTACTTGCCTAAAGTTCAGAACGTGGCTTGTCTAAGCAAGATAAATTCAACAACAAATAATGCAAAAAGATACATCTTTTTAAATTATTATTATTATTATTGCTATTACATGGCATTGTAAACATTAGCCTGGCAAAAATAGAGCAGAACAGCATGGTTCCTGTCAGAGAAATCCTAGGATGTCTGATATGACTTCAGCAGGAGGTTTCCATGTTACTGTGTTTCTTGGTTAGCTGTCCTGTATTAGCAATAAGAAAAGTTCCCCAAACAATTGAATTGCAAGGTATAGTTGCCTAAACATTACATGGAAAGAGTTTTGGGGGTATTATTACAAGAAAAAAAGGTACAAAACTGCATGAGAAATCCTTGCATAGCAAAGCTGGAGACAGAAGTCAGCTATTTCTGGTTGTGATTCAAAGATGCTAAATATTTCGCCGGAGTTGCAGAATGGACCCATTAAGCGTCGTTAAGCTGCAGGCTTTACTTTTGAGTAGGCTTTTCAGTGTTGAATGTTATGGCTTTTCCTCTCAAGCACCTTACAGTCCCCTGCTGATGCCTACCTGAAGAAGTACTGCTATTCTAACTTTGCATCTAGGAGAGCACAGCAGAGGAGAGCTCAGCACTTGCCCTATGGTGCAGAGCTCCTGGCCTCCTGGACCCTGGTGGCAGCCCCCCAAATCACAAAGCCATCCTTGCTCCCACTGTTGAAAGGAACTTTGGCCATGACTGTGAGGGACCAATGCTCTTGCTAAAGACTTGGCTTTGGATGGCTCTGCAAGACACCTGGTGTACCCAGCAGAGCAGTGGGCTTCATGAAGTGTCCACCTTCCTTTTCAGCAACGCGGCTGAAACCAAACTCACTTGATTCAGACCATCTAACAGCTGCCAGACAGTCACAACTTTTGGTGAGGAGTGACTTGGCAGCCTCAGATTGGTTATGTGGAGGTGAAAAACACCCTGAACTGTCCCTGTCCCCTGAGACACTGCTGTGAACAGGTAACACACACACAGAGAAACTGCAGCTGCAGAGGTACAGGCCACAGGACGTTGCCCAAGTAACAGCTCCCTAACCTGTTCCTTTTCGCTCTCTCATAGGCCTTTACTAAAACTACGAGTGAGTGAAACATGTCCCCTGCCCACTTTCATGTGCTAGCCAGAGATGATGGGGAGAGTTTGCCCTTTCCCATTTGGGGAAGCCAGTACTGGCCATCGGCAGCCACCCGCAACAATCCTTTTGTGGGGTCGCAGGTGGGATTAGTCCATATGTCGGCACTGGGGAGGGAAGAGCATCCCTCCCTCCCTCCCTCGCTCCATCCTAGCCCCACTGTGCTGTGCAGACAGAAACAGTTGTGACCTAAGAATGGACTGTTCATTTCTAATGGCTGAGAAAGATCATGTTTCAAGTCTCTCTTTCTGCACGAAATAAGAATGAATGAAATGGTCGTGTCACTGCTTGGTATCTCCAGCCAGCTGGTGTGTTTGCCAAGGTTTCTTTTGCTCAAGACTGAATGCTGGACTTCCTTTTGGGGTAGTTATTTCGTAGCTGTGACACTTGGATAAACAATAGGCAGAAATGGAGAAATCAGTTTTACAACAATGGTGCCATTTACTCATCCCATTCTAAGCTATTTTGTAGAATAAAGATTTTGCTGACCAGACATTGCAGTTTGACCTTAGGCACAACTAACTAGCTATTATGGGCTGCAAAAGCAGGAAAGCTCTCTGTCCAGAATCTCCAAACATTATTGAAATGGCTGTTTGGGACACCGTCACTCGAATTAAAACAGAGAGATTTATTGCTGCTAAATGACATTACTAGCACTCACAGAGTCTAGGCAGATCGTTACCTCTTGCCAAGCTTGGAGCTGCCAGCTGACTTCTACATTGCATCTTCTCATTGATACACCATCCTTGGGAAACTCAACACTTGCATAGAGCCAAGGAGATCTGGCAGGGAGAGAGATGATTTTCTATGTCCCAAAGGTGCAGTGGAGGGTCTCTGGGGTCTCCCAGTATTATAGCACTGACTGCAGGTTGGAGATGTGCTGAAGGACGCGGTGTGTGTATGTGTGCATCTACGTATAGGCAGGGGCAGTGGACAAGGGGTAACTGAGGTAAAGAGAATTTTGTCCCTCCAGGATAGTCTATACCATTTACCAGTGTTTATGGCTTTGGGCTAGCTTGAGGTTAGGATCCAATGCAAACTATGGGGGAGCACACGTTTTGCTGAGAAACATAAACTGTAATTATTCTTTGCAGACTTTACTGGCTGGTATTAAACTTTTCCAGAAGTGGCTTCCAATAGGACAAGTATTCATAAACTGCAGAAGCATGTATGGAAAGCTCACCCCTCACCTGTAGGGGTGTCAGAGCCCATCTAAGAGGGGAAAGGGGAGATTTCTGTTGGTTTTCCACTCCTGGATTTTCCCCTCTGCTGATAACTTGGTAAGGCTTCTACAGAAAATGAACATTGTTCAAGGTAATTCAAACATTTCTGGGCTACAAGAAGCTCCCGGAGTCCCTGGTGTGAGCACAGGTGTGAGGACATGATACCTCTGGTCATGCCTTAGTGGAGCTGGTGGCCCTGGTGTGGGAGAGACACAGTGCCTACCTCAGCCATACGGTGCCTGCTCAGGTATACGCCCAGCTCTCTTCTGCTCCTCGACAACATTTTAGCCAGGTTACACAGACTGGCATAGTCTCAACAGGAAGCTATGAGAAGCCAAGCTTCAAACTCAACTCTCCTTTTATTTTCAGTTCAGTGGAAGCTCATCTGACCACATCTTTACTTTTGCGCTCTTTTGCCCCTGAAGTACACTAGTCCAGGCATTGTATTTTATTTTAATTTAACCAATCTTAAAAATAATATAAACCAGCTCTGGCTTGAATACCTGACTGATTTATTTTGAAGATGCTCTTCTGAGCTGACTGTCTTTTCCCCTCATTTCCCCTACTTTATGAGAAAAATCTTCCTTTGACTGGTCAGACACAGAAATATTTCTGAAACGCAAGCAGCTAGATTTCTGGGAAAGGGAACAATATATTCAGAAACTTATTAGCGATGACAAAAAATTATATGAGGGTGCCAAAACTGTAGTCACTTACAAGAACTTTTTAAATATTTGTATACAGAAACAAGAATGACAAAGAACAAAGAAAACAGAAGAGAGAAGGAGGCAGGAAAATGAATTTCACAAGTATTAAATGTCTCGAGACAGAATATTGGTCATTTAGTGCAAGAGATTTTCCCGTGCTAACCAGGAATGCAACAGAAACAAAAATCAAAATTTAACTCTGCTCAATATACATTGTCCCAGCTTGATGCTGCGAAGTACTTTTCATTACAAGCCAAAAGAACAGCCCTTGCTGATGCTTACTTGAATGTCTCAATTTTTGGATTAAGCTGTCCCATTGTTTTGAAGCATAGTTATGGTTTAGAGATCAATGGGACATAGACTATCCTAATCTACTATGAACAGCCTGTAGCGGTGAAGGGATACTCTGCACTAGAGAGCCATCTAAGTCTTCTAATTACTTCAGCTACTGATAGATTGGCTCTTACCCCCTTGAATTCCTTTGTCACCGAGGAGTTAAAATTCATGAGCGTCTATGCCACTGAATACTTACTCCAGTGCTGCTATTTTCTGCGCCAAGCTAGCCATCACCGCAAAGAGTCGGAGGTCTGTCAGGCCATCTGTTACATAATAGTCAACAATCTCTAAAATCTGGGGAAACAGAGATGGAGAGAGCAAAGATGATGAAGGGTTTAAAAAGAACAGATTGCTGCCTTGCTTGGAGGGGAGGGAGGCAGGGGGAAGGGGGAAGGGGGGAAGGCCGAATAATAAGCCCTGATGGAAGCAGAGACAAGCCCGACCAGCACACCCAGCAAAACAGCCCCCCAAAATATTAATGCTAGTCTCCAAGGAAGTTGACAAGGACACCAGACCGGTGTGGAAAAAATGCTTTGGGGCAGGAAAGCTGCGGGAGGCCCTAAAAAATTACAGCTATGATTTAGGCATTGCCATACACAGCTAGGCACTGAAGATTCTTTGAGAACACCCTCTAAATTAGTAAGGAAGCCCACCCCAAATCTTTCTGTCTCTTGCTATTACATAACACACTCTCCAGGGTACCACCGGAAAGTAACTAATTTTTTCCTCACACCCTTGTCCTTTCCTGCTTTCCCCCTCCCTCTGCAAAGGAGGTGTTTGCTGATTTTTAAGCCATCAGAATGGTGAGGACTCGCAAGTAGATCTCAGCTACCTCACATTTGCCTTGCCACACATCCACATTTTAAACAAGACTAACTATATCTGGTGTAAAATGCTCTCAGGAAACATACTACCCATTTAACTGCCTCTGCGGCCATTGAAATAGTACCAGCAATAGCACTGGCTGGGTGAGCCACCCAGCTGTATTAAAACTTGCCTAACATGACCTGACTTCTTGCCTGCTCTGTCCATCTCTGTCTGGTCTTACACTTGCTCCACTCACTAATGCTTGCAGAACTTACTCTACCAGCAATAAGCATAATGTTGGTGTCGTCTTGATTGTCTTGGCACATGGGGACACACCAGTCTAAATTCATTGTAGGTCTCATCACTAGACTCCTTGGAGCTCCCTTCAAATGGATGTCTGTTCAACATCAAGGTCCAAATTTTATCCCCAGATGCTCTTAACATGAAAGACCACTGGGAACTGAAGGCCTTACAGCAGTTTCAAGCAGTTGTTTCTGCTTGAACAGCAACGTGAAACAACGGACTTTCAGTTTTGGTTTTGTCAGCCCTCTTTGTCTTTCACAGGCTGATTCCTGCCCACAGGACTTCTGTGGCCTCTCACAACATGACAATGCGTAATTTCAACTCCCATAAAGTTCATATGCTTCAGAGCATCTCTTCAGACCAAACTGGAGTTGTACATGCTCTCTTGCTCAGGTGCTTTGCTTTATTATCCCTCTGAGCTTTGCAAAACATTTTCAAACTATAGCAGAAAACACAATACATAGCTGCTGAGGAAGGAAGAGGAAAGGGATGTTTTCTGAATGCACGTATACAAACAACCAAAGATGTAAGGTTAATTTTGCTGGTTAACTTTTCATATGTCAGTAACCACTGCCAAAGCAAACATATCATAATGGAGGTAATTAAAATCTACGTTCATTCATTCCTTGTTCTTACTATAGGGAAAGGTGGTTCATTAACTGAGATCCAAGTGTACAGTGTAAAGCATCCCTCTTAGCTGTATTAATGGATCACATAAGATAATGGTGACAGATGGAAAAGATGAGCTTTGTAGGTCTGATAAAAATAAACAATAAATGCAGGCACTGTTGAGCTGGGTTATCACTGTGCAACACAAGTTGTATAATGATGTTAGCACTGGCGCCTGACGTAGAGCTGATGCTTCAGAATACTAACATCAAGTCACTAGATATGTGTTTGATGTCTAAACAACTCCTTTGCAAAGAGGAACAAATTGTGATGGAAACTGTCTGTGGGGCTCGAAGTTTCAGATAAAAATCTGCCCAGATGAATTCCATGCAAAATAATTGTCCAAAAGACTTTCTTCTTTTAATCATATGAAATACATGGTTGGAGCCTTTTTTCTTTTTTTTTTCTTTTTTTTTGGGGGGGGGTTTTTTTTTTGGTTTTTTGTTTAAAACATCCAAATAACTTGGTCCCTGCTCTAGTGCTAAAGCCTTGTCTAACATTTCGTGCTGGGAATGCAAAGCAGGGCACCAAGTACAGTAGTACAAATAACACTTTATTTACAGTTTCATGGCTTTCAGATTTCCTGTCTCCATAATCACTTCCTACTAATTTCCTTCTGTTTTGTTTGAAATGGTAGCCTTTTCAAAGAAAATGTCCAAAGAAGCAACGCCTTTGTAAGGTTTGGATTAAATCACGGAGGTTTTTATACTTCTTTTTCTTGATGCCTGTATTTCCTAGTACCGGTTTTCTGTATTAACAGAGTTCATGCTGTATGTCTGGATGGTTCAAACAGGATCATGATAAGCGAACTGCAAAAAGGCCAGCAGTGAAGGGCCGAAGTCTCAGCTGGAGGAAGCTGGCACAACTCCACTGAAGTACATCAGCTACAAACCAGAATCGTTTGAAGAGCCAAATGTTTTAATGCCGGACGTGAAAATCTTTCAAGCACTACCATGAAGCTTGGAAAATTTGCTAATACTTGAGCACGGACAAAACATTTAAATGTAATGAAATATATGTGTTGTAGGAAGCAAATAAAAGCAACTAACGTAGAGACAGAGTTGCTATACGAGGAGACTAAAATTAAAGCTACAGATTATTTGGCATATTTTTATCTTGTCTAGTGGTTTCAGTTGCCTAATGAGTAACAACTCCTACCACTATATTTAGACTCTTCTACATTATGCCAGGTTGGCTGACCAAAATGGGACAGATCCCAAGTCCCCTGTCACATTTCAATGTGTAGCTATCAATTGAAAAAAGAAAAAAATCTGTGCAAAGACATAACATTGAGTAGCATGAGTATACTGCACCCTTAGCATTGTCTCTTGGTACTGCCCCAACTATGTGGCCAAAATTACCTGTGTAAGAACCAAGGCAAAACCCCCATTTCCATGGCTGACCTCTGGCCTTCCCTTTCTTTCAGAGCTTTGATTTCTCTCCAGGCCTTTCAGAACTTTTAACACTACTGTTACTTCCAAAACTGAAGAAAAAGAAAGTTGTGTTATTTATTAGTTGGGTTAGGTACGGAATTGTTTAATAAAGAAATACCTTACACCTGTGCCAGTGCTGCTGCTGGCAGATTCCTTTCCTTTATTTAAGTGGAGCTTTGACCAACTAAATATCATAAATAAATGATGGAGGTATGAGTACTGGAAGTGTTTGCCCTTCTCACGACTTTCCAGGAATGGATCTATTGGCTTTACTTATGCTGCAAGCCAGTGCTTCTGAAAGGGCAACTTCTTTCAAGGCCATCAAAACTTGCCAGTGGTTCAAGTACCCATCTTCATCAGTATCAGCCTGGAATGACACTCACAATATTAGTTTTCAGAAAATTAGCCAGTTGCCTCTAGGCAGAACTCCAGTGTCTCAGAAGCGTGGCTTTCACAATGCATAGTTATGCTCTGCTTTTATTTTTCAAGCTGAGGGAAACCCTCAAAACCTCTCAATGTTTCCCTTCACTGAGCACAAAAGCACAGTAGTTTAGCTTTTTTTGGCTCCACACCACCTTCTTCACCAATTAGTCATTTCCCAAGATGTAATACAACCAAGTAGCAGCAGAAGAATAACTTTGCAAAATCAAAAATCATGTGAATATAAAGAACTGCTGAAAGTAGGGACTTGACATCTGTCTGTGACTTGCCATTATACCGAGGTAACACATACTGTAAACTCTACAGTGTTTCTACAGAGACACTAGTGTTCACTAAGTTTCCCCATGAGATGATGCATCAGGTATGTCTAGACACTGCACAGCCTAAATGGCTTTATGGTCTTCTGGAGAAGATATGTAGACAGAGAAAAAAAGATTTGAACAAGCAAGAATTGATGTGTTTTTCAGCCTCTTCTACCCAAACCAACCAAAACTCTTAGGTTTTTTACTTCAAAACCATTCACATATAAGACTATTACCTTTTTCTTTTTTTGGTCACCTCAGCTGTCTCTCTTGTGTGCTCCCTCCAGCCAACAAGTTGGAGAGGTCCCTAGTGTTTCCCTGTCAGAGACTTGACTCCTCTCCTCTCCTCTCTTCTCCCTACAGCCTAAACAGGCTTCCTCAGTCTTCAGAAAGTGCCATCCCTGCCACTTCAACAAAACTTTCAAGGTCTTCTCTAAATCTAATGGGCCTGGCCACAGCACCTAGCAGTGGAAGAAACTGTGCAGCTCCCTGGTATCTGATAATGTAGCATAACTCAGGGCATCCTGAAATAAACAGCCTAAATCCTGTCATGGAGCTTCAGTAGTTACCTGCTTAATTGAAGGACCACCCAACTTTTGACCAGAAAAGACATTGCGATAACCTACTCTCACTAGATCTGAAAGATCTAAGTTACACAGGAGACTATGGTCACGTCTGATTCACAAACTGGAAGACAGTGCAGAGATCCCACAGCTGATGGAGACCTGGACTGCTATACACACATGTTCCGGTGTGCCACAGCCTATGCCAACCAGCATGAGCCCGGGAGCAACTTACCCACAGTCATGGCTGTGCTGCTCTTGAATCCACACACCTTATCCCCAACAGGACACATTGGACTGTGCATTTTTTACCAAAGCTGTTGAGTTTCTGGGCCTGCTTTGCTTCACACCCAGCTGGGTTAGCTCGCTCGGGAACATAGATCATTAAACACCCTATTTAGAGGTTTGCATGAATTAAGTAAATGTGACCAGTGGAGAAAATCTGTTCACATTGACGGCATACTCTCTTATTCCACTTGCAGCTCTACCAGTCTCACCTGTCTTAGTCAGACTGACGTACTGACTTACATTTGTTCCTTATAGTATCGATATAAAACATTCCCTCTTCATTCAACAGTCCACATAGGCCATGGTTTAGGATTGTGAGCTTTCTTAAAAGTCTGTGCCCACTCCTCTGTTTACTGATTCTCTGGGACCCAGAGCAAAAGCAAGATCAGCACTCTGTCATTGCAGGGATAGACAGAAAGGTTTTCCTGGAGAAGAGCTTAAGGAGGGGCAGGGCTGACATCTTAGAGACTTTTGTCAACCTCTGTTGGTGCTTAGAACCTCCCAAAATAGTTAGTAATGGCAATTAAAAAAAAAAACCAACCACCAAACTAAAAATTCACTCCACGTTAAAGCAGGTCTTGCTCACAAACTAGAAAAATCTTTTGTAGGAAAAGGGTATAAACACTACCACTGTAATGCAGAGATTGGAAAGGAAGAGCATAGTTTGTGTTTTAAAGGGAAAGAGAGAGATTTAGAAGCAAATATGAAGGTATTCCATGCTTCTCATAACCACAAAGTTGTGGATTCCCTCCCCTGCTCTCAAGCTCACCAGCTGCATGGGTTTGTGCTTGTGGTTCAATCAAGACAATAACATAGCAATAGCATTAAGGGAAAGAAGCATGGAAAGGAAGCCTACAGTGAAAAAATAGTCTCAGGGATAACGTGAAACTTGAGCATCCTACTTCAATCAACTTTACATCCCAAGTAAGGAACTTGTAAGAGTGAGAGCTTAGCAAAGCTCCTCAAATATGCCTTTGATCTGTTCAGATGCTCAAGGGAGAGTCCAAGGCCAGAAACCCAGCACCCAAGGAAGCCTTTATCCACAGAAAGGTGCTCTGCAGGTCCCCACTGAATGAGAACAGGGGCAGAAGCTGTATGGGAGGTGTTCTCCAGCTGTGGAGAGATGCAAACACTTTGCTGCTGTCCTAATATTTCACACCCCAGTCCAGGCCACAAGACAAACAAACCGGGTGTTGTTTCAACTGTCTCATTTGACATGGTCTAACGTTACAAGAAGTGAAAGAAAACCTTAGCACCCCCTCCCGCCCCCCTCCTTGGACCAATTGAGCTGTCACTGTCTGCACAGAAAGTGATTGTTCAGTTGAAAACGCATTTCGGCCCGATGCAAACTGAACAGTTTTGAAAAGTGGAGTTTCCCTTTGTGCCTCCCCTCCCAGGAAAGTGAAAGGCGGCAAGAAGAGTGGCAGGAGGGAGGGAGGTGATCACTTTGCACTATCAGCACTCCCTGCTGCCTGCTCCGCAGCCCCGAAGGCAGCACTCTGTGGCCTTCCCAGGGAGGGGTGAGCAGTCCTGTACCGGCAGTGACAGATATTTTCAGGGGGAAATGTTCAGACGGAGCTGGAAGAAAGTGTTGGGAGTGATGGAATTCCCAAACCAGAGCTTTGCTAAGCAGTGGGTCATAACCTTCAGTTAAAGTTTATCTTCCAGAAGTTGGTAGCTTAGCAGTGAGGATTTTTTTCATTTGTTTTATACACACAGAATAAGCAGCATCAGGCATGTCAGAGTACAGATGTGCCAAGGCATCCCAGGATAAACACCAGAGAGCTGTGATTTGCAGCAGAGATGAACAGGGATACTCCTGCCCAGCAACATGTGACTTTTCTTCACACACGAGGATGAGGTCATCAGGAAATGGAAAGGATTTTCAAGATCCCATCCAGGGTGAAGTCGCTACTATTCAATTTTACCAGCAAATAATGTTAAGAGTCTACTCTCAGTTTTAAAGATGTCCATGAAGTTTTTGGTGCAGAATTTGGGTGCAGAATAATGTAATACATGAGATAAAATTAGAAAAAAAAGCAAGTTGTATATGCAAGTAGCAAATAACTGCTCTGCCATCATACAAACTGGGGATTTGCATCTCCTTGTCCTTCTGGAACATAACTGGACTATTGATTTCTGTTCCCTTTCAACATCTTTCCAGGCATCAGTTTACACTTTAGGTTCAGTACTGAAAATCAGCAATGGAGAAGCTGTCACATCCCATCACATCAGTTCCTTCATTCACTGCCTTGAGAACCTGCAGGCGTAGCCAGCATCCCTTTCTGCTCAAGCCAAATAGATATTTTGACGGCTGGCTACCAGTGCATTTGACAAACTCTCAACAGAGAAAGTACAGCAAAAGAAAAGAAAAGATGTCATAATTACTCACAGGTAATGAGCTCAGATTCTCACTATAGGTATACATCCCTCCCCACTGCTAATGAATTCTTTATGTAGTAAGTGTTGGGTAGCACAGGGGAAAGCACACTTCACACAGCCAGTCTGATGAAAGCCAGCTCTGGCACTGTTGCACAGGTCACCCTCTGCTCCTATAAAGGTGCACCCTAAAAAGGTGAGAAGTCAAAATTCTCCACAGCTTTCTGTTCAGCAAAACTTAAGGCAAGCAAAGCAGGGGTACTCTACACCAGCAGATGCTTGTGGGACCATGCAGTGCCCCCATGGGACTCTGCCTGCTCTCCATGCACCCGCTAGAAGTGCAGTAAACAACGCAGGGCTCCATAAAAAAGGGGAGCTGTTGCCATTAGCACAAGGACATTCCTCCGAGAAACTTTGAAAGAGAAGCAAACTGCACAGAGCTGCCCTCCCCAGCTAGAAAAATTTTTGCAAACAGCCCTCAGACCACAGGCTGACACAGGTCTTACTGACACTGGCAGCACCATGGGGTCATTTGCACACAGATGATCTGGGCCTGGCAGCACATTAGGGACTAAGGCTTTTGTTAGACTCTGCCACAAAGATCTAGTATGGAAGAGTGTTTGAGCAAGTAGAGTTGTCTGTGTGGAAACTGATATAACTGTGTGACTGGAAAACATAGTCCCTTCATACCCAGTCACCACACTGCCTTTCACCATCTTGGAGAAGACTGTCTTTTCAGCAAAATATCATGGAAAAGACAGTAACTGCAGGGGGACTTAGGAAACCACTAGGATCAGCTTGCTGACTCCTAACATTCAAGTGTCTTAAAGCAGACCTTCCAAAACCAGAAGTCTTGTGAACATGTCATGGTTTTATAGTGGTGGTGGGGAGGTAGAAGGGTTGCTATATTTAGTTTTATGTATTCAGCTCCTCTGTCTCTTAGACACACAAATACACACCTTTTACAACTTATGCGATATAAAACAACATGAGTTTTGTCATCTTTCACAAACATTTATCCTGGGAAACCCAGTATTTTTACTTCTTGCAAGTGCTCTCAACAAGCAGGAGGTCCCAGCAGATCTGCAGTGGCACCTCACCTGAGAAAAATGTCAGTGCCCAAACTGATCTCACCCAAAGCTTTCAAAGGCTCAGAAACATGGCAGTAAGTGTTAACACCTGAAGAACACTGGATTCAAAACTGCCAACCTCCCACATGAGAATCTTCCATAAGCAATGATTCATGCCATCAACAACTGAAATTTTAGGACCAAGCTTGTTTTCCTGAAAGGATAAGCTTGTTTTCTTAAACCAAATTGTGATTTTTTTGCACTTCTGCCAAAAGGTCTTTCATCTCTGCAGCAAGGCAAAACCGCCTTTGTTACTCAAAATACAACTCAACAAAGTGTCCCCACCAAAATGTAAAAGAGATAACTGTCACTAATCAGCAGACTTTCTTAAAAGCCCAATATGATATGAATCTAAATGCAATTCCAGACTCAGTATTCTGAATGAAAAGTGACTCCCACAATTATAACTATTCCATTTTTAAAAGAGTAGGTTGAGAGGACAAGAAAAAAGAAGGACATGGAAGGAAGTGGAGAGAAACAGAAGAAAGAGGGACATCTGTGTCATGGTGAGTCACAGATCTGCCAAAGTAAAAAATGTTCACAGGGTGAAAGAATCCTGTAGTCCCTTTCCCCTTCTTGGCCAGCAACACCAGACTCAGGTGAGCAAATATGTAGCAGAAGAAGCAGTCATTCAATTAGCAGAAGGTTGAAAAGGAGAAGGATCAAAGTCTTTCATGGAATTGGAAGTTATTGAGGACTGGAGAGACAAAATTCAGGTGAAATGTCCAAAGGCATGTATTTCAGGACTAATAATAGGACTTTCTGCTGTTAGACAGGAACATGCCAAATGCAGCTGACAGAGGAGGTGGAAGTTCATGTGAGATCAGCCAAGCAAGAGAGAATTATGAGCCAGAATTACGATGCAGATGTGAAAAATGTGATGTAAGACCTCTCAGAGGGGATATTTCCAGTAGAGAATCACTAGTGAGTAGCAGCGGAAAGACTTTATTTATGCTGATGGCTGGAGTCTGGCTACCCCCTTCCAGACTGCCAGAACCGTCCCTGATCACCCCAATGGGCTCTGCCACCGCTCCCCTGCTCCTGGGGACTGGGCTGCTCCAGGGGGCTCAGCCCTAGCATGGCACTGTGGGCTAACCTGGCTGGATGGACTGCCATGGAAACAGCTGCAAGGAGCCTCATCGGGGCCTCGACCCGTGGGCTCAGGAGCTGTGTTTAAGCTCTGACACTCGCCCTTGCTTCCTGCCTGAGCTACATTGTTGACCCTGACCTGTGGACTGACTTCTTGGCTTGACCTCAGACCTGCCTCATTGCTATGGATGTGTCTGCAATCACTGGGCTGCATCTGACCCTGGTGACTGCCGGTGGACGTGTCCTGCTCACCTCTTTTCAGCACTGGGGGACAGGGGCCTTGCCAGCGAATCCACTGCCCTTCCTGCCCTGCCGTTATCCTCAACTCCCGGCTCTCCCGCCCTTGCTGTGTCCTGATACAGGAGGAGACAGTCAACTTGGAGCAGGTTCAGGATGGTGAGAGGAGCATGAGGGAGAGTGAAGAGGCCTTGCTTTGGTCAGCCTTGCAATACCACTGCTGAGCTGGAGCACAACTGCCTCAATAAATATCTCCGAGGTAAGCAGATGGAAAGAGGAGCAAGCTAAATGAATGGGCAATGTTAGCATGAAAACAAATGTAATCTGGAAATTAGACACAGATTTCTTACCACCAAAGCAGCCCAGGTCTGAGAAGTCTGCTAATCAGTGCAGAGGAGCAGGCACGGCAGCTTTCAGATGGAGCCCAAGCAGCTCACGGAAGAGATTATACGACACAGAGAGCAAGGGCCAGATCCAAGGTCTCCTTTGTGCAATGCCTACAGGAGCACAGCAATGCTCAGTGCACCCCCCAAGGCTGGCAGCAGGTTGGGAAAGGGGGGGATACCTGAGGAGACCAAACTTCTGACTTGCTTTTTCACCGTAATGTTTGTGACTCGTTTCCCTGCTTCCTTCTCCGTACTGCGTATTCTTGGCATACTGGCTCCACTGCGGCTGGCTAAGGGGAGGAAGGTGGAAGTCCTGGTTTATCTTTTCGGTAAAATTCCCCTTTGTTTTAAACCCTTTTTCTAATATTTAATGTTACCATGCTCATTTTAAGTGCGTCTGATTCATTTCTCGCTTCTTTACCTAGTGAATACTGAAGTTAATTACAGCCGGCATGCTCACTGCAATTGACCATTTACTCTGCTGTTCTCTCACGGTGAGCTAAAGAGAAAGCCTGAGTCCATATTTGAAATCCTCATTCAAATACTGCTTTCAGTCAAGCAGTTTAAAATTGCTTTTGGGGAGGGAGGGAAGAGGGAGGGGGCTTGCGGCGGAGCGTGGTCTTGTATTTGGTGACTGCTACAGAGCTGGAACAGCACGGGGAAGGAAGGGCCTGGTTTTTGCTGCCCATAGTAGGGAATTTAATTTAAGGCTGATGTGTTGCTGGTTAGAAATATGTATTAAATACCCAGATGCAAGAGAAATGAGTGCAGAAAACAGCAAAATAAATACAGGATATTGGCTCATCTATTCAGAGGGCTGATTTCCCAAACCTGGCACATTGAGGATTCACTGCCAGCCCTGATTTTGTGTGTCACTGATTTGGCTAGGATCTAAACACAGAGCTTCACAGTTATTGAACCACTGTCCCAGACCCAGCCAAGGCTGAACACAAAGCAGGCCTGAACAAACCAGCAGGCAGACTACAAAGGAAAAGCAATTGTTCTGCTTAGCAGCAGCACTGTTTCTGCTATGCTTAGCATCGGAACAAGTTAATTTGGGAGCACAATCTTCTTAAAAGGAAGCGTTGCTCAGCCCAGCATCCCTAGGTTTCATGCAGCGTGCTGCCCTTTTCACCAAGCATGAGCCACGGATGCTACTCGCAATGTATTTTTTTACTACACAAGTAGTATAAAAGCTTCTGATAAAAATTAGCTCTCTTAAACCTCTGGTTGGCATCTTGTTAAACACTGACATCATGTTCACCTGTCATCACTGGCTTACGAGGAAGTTTCTGCCATGATTTAATAAGCAAGAGGAAGGATTTTACTGTTAAGACAAAACAATAAGCTACAATATCAAAACACTAATACAATTTTTCCTCCAATGTCCTTGGTCTAAAGTATTTGGTCTTAACTGACCCTTCACAGGGGTAAAGATCATGAGTAAAAAACATGGCCAAAAAATAAAGAGCAGAGCCTCTGAATGCACATCAGTTGTCTGCAGCTCCATGTTGGTTACCAGAGCTATAGAGAGCACCAGTGTCCAGAAACTTGGCAGCTCAACAGCACAAGAGCCACAAGCAGCAGCGAGGAGGGGGTAACTAACTACAGCACACAGACTCGGTGTGCTGAGACCGCCGGTGTTCAGCGCAGGCCAGAGGACCCCTCAGGGTGAACAAAGTCCCTTGGCATAGGGAATGGAGGGAACTGTCCTACTAGCAACACAACGCAAGCACCCACATCCTCTCTGCGGGGTGTGCAGATAGCCCTGGCAGGAAAGAAGGGGTACAGCTTTGTCTTTTTTTTTTTGCTGCAGTGACCATCTTCAGGTGCTATCACATTTCCTGGGGGCAGCTGACATAAATTACAGCAATTTTCAGCCCCCTCTAAGCCATTCAGGACACCCAGTGTTGGGCTGCGAGATGTAGCCGGCACTTTGCATTCACTGCTGGCTTAAGCTGTGTACCCCTCGGCTGCATCAGCTGCTCCTTTGCTATCCATGGCGAGCTATCCCATAGCTGCATACAACTATATTTTGTCCTCACACATTTTTGTGAAACAAGAGCAATGCAAAACGCCACAAAAGGAGGGCAAGCAGCCCCTCAAAGCCACTCTTTCTCACCTGCCAGGGAGCGGGGGACACTGAGGGGAGCACAGAGCGAGAGAGCGAAGGCCCCTTCCCTCCTCTGCACAGCGGCAGAGGTCTAAATTACACTCTGGCCTCATTCACCAGAGCCAGCCAGCTGCACAAAAGCTGAATGAAGACCTCTGAATCCGGCCCCACGCACGGGTGTTGTGCAGGCAGCCGGGGCCAGCGCTGCCCTTCAGCCATGCCAGGGGACTGGCTCCGGGGCCATCAGCTGGCACGGTGGAGCAGAGGCACCGAGCCTCCTGCTCCGGCACTGCGCGCAAGAACAAAACGAGGGCTGGATATAGCACCCTCATGCAAATAGCACAGTATTTTAACACCAGAAATAGTATCCTTTTTTTTTTTTTTTTTTTTTTTTTTTTTTTTAGCGAAACTACTGGCAGAGAAAGATACAACTTAGCATGAAAATAGGTATCCGAATAAGGCCCTAGCTGAATAGTCAGTACGCTGTATAATTCTCTCTTTTCATCCCCTCAGCCTAGATCCTCTCCAAATATTCAGATTAAACTCTGTAAAGAAGCTCCAGCATTTTGGCCATTAAAAGTAAAAGCTGGAGCATTTGGATTCTGCCTCTATCATATCCCTCTATTTTGAATAAAATCAGCTCTCTGATTTTGACATCAGGCTAATCATGAAGTCTCTGTCCCTTTCTCTCCCCCTCTCTCTCAAAGATCAAAGAACTGAAAGAAATACACTTGCTAGTAAAAAAAGAAAAGAAATACACTGTTTTAAGGAACACATTCAATTCCCGCCTAATATTTTGTCTGTGAAACATCTTACTCCACTTTCAGCATATGTAAAAACATGTGAAGGGAAGGGAGAAAACCAGAAGTCAGGATAAACTGTGGCAAAAGTCTTTTTCAAAGATCCCAGCATGCTTTACACACTGTCTACATTTGAATGATGCATTGTTAGACAATGGAGAGGGCCAGCAGAGGGAAGTAGTCTAAAATTATAAATGAAAATTACAAATTACAAGAAAAAATACAAAACAGGAGACAAACCCAAGCATGCAATTTTCATTTTAACTCTCTGGGCAGTACAGTAAAGGGGCTAGCATACACTCCCATCAAAAGCAGTGGGAACAACCCTAAGAGCCATCTTTCTCAAATCACAGATGAATTCAAATGGGAAGAGGCACACAACAACAACAAAAAAATAGTTGTTAATGCATAAAACTACTGTATGACTTCCAATAGCTGGACTCAAGAACCCTGGTTAAATACTGACTTTCTTTCAGAGTCAATCAGATAATAAGACCCCTTTAGAAGCACAGAATAGTTAAATTCATCACCATAATTTAATTGTAGAAGGTTATTAAAGAGCACTTCGACTCCCCTCCTGCTTCGGCGCTGCTTTTGTGTATTAAACTCAGACTAATCAAATTGCAGATTCCAAGAGTACTGTATTAGTCATCCCCATCCCTTTTAATTTGTTTAATGGCCTCCTTTTTTCTCCCCCCTCTTGTGTGTGTTCTGACTGGCTGTGCAGCGCTTAGGCTCACGACATGTAAATAAAGAATGGATAGGGGAACAGTTCGTCGAAAAGAATAAAGCGTGCCTCCATTCTAAAGTTACATTTGATGTCAGCGTAATTCATGGGACGTGTACTGCAAGCAATGGTGCTTATTATTTCTGCTTAACTGTCTACAGACACAGGAGGAGAGGGGAGAGGGAGAGGAAAAAAAAAGGAAGAAAGAAAAGAAAAGAAGTCTGAATTTACACTTACTGCTTCAAAAGCCCTTTTGTGCTTCGCCAACTTCTCCTGGCTGAAGATGCAGTATTTTGCCAAAAAGTCGACTGCGAGAGCAGACAAAAAAAGGATAAAATAGCCCATAAAAGAACTCTTTTCCCTACTTTTCCTTCAGCATTTTTGTAAATTACCATAAAGAAAACTATTTTTAAAATGCACAAAGCTGGCCACAGAAACCTCCTCTTGTAGAATTTTCAATTTATGGTTTACATATTGTGTTTTGTGTTGTGGGGTAGTTTCTTACTCTTTCTTATTTGGAAAAGTCTTTTCACCTGGCCCAGGGCACGAAGTCAAAGTTAGCTCTGAATAGGAGATGTTTAACATGTATAACGCATAAGAGCTCCATCCTGGTCAGGCAGTAGTCTGGGAGCGTGGCGAGGTCTTGTTGTTGTTTGTTTTAAATGTCTCAGAAAAGAACCTCTTCAGACTCAAGTTCTGCAGAGCAGCATCCTCCATATATACTCCCAAGTCCAAAGGTACCAATGGAAACAAAATTTCTTTGGTTTGTTCCGGTCAGAAGAGACAGGTATACCAACATAAACTTTTCCAATATGAAATAGCTCTGTAACAAATGACACATCGTTTCCTATTTCTCTCTTGATTGAGATCAAATCAGGCACAGTGGACCATTAAAAATAACATATGTGATTCCCTCTCCTCAAGCTTTTTTTGCTTTTTTCTAGGCCTATCATCCAAGAAGACAAGGACCTTGAGTTACTGTGCTGTATGAATACGTCCTTGCTTCCCTACACCTAACACAGCATGAAAAACTGCTGGAAACAGGATGAGAAAATTGGAGGGAAATGTCGGGTCATACCACAAACACAGGCTGGGCTCATGAGTTCTGTGGATGGTTCTGACTACATCACCTCTGCATTCAAACTCCTCCTAACACTTATTTGTTCCCTTCTAATTTCTTTCTCTGTGTCCCTAGGCTTCTGTTTCTATCACTTCATCATCACCTTCATATGAAAGACACTCCATTTTCACTTCAAGGGAAACTGCCAGCAAATTCAGGACCTGATGGGGAAAAAGTATTGGAACTCAGCTCTTCTAATTTCCTGTTCATTTAGAGTGAGAACTGGAAAATAGAGGTAATAATTCGCAAAAGGCTGTCAGAAAAAAATCTGACTTATTATTGTTATCACCATCATCATTCTCAGTGACATTATTTTACTGTAAAGAGAAAGGAAGTGATTCACAGGGTTGTGGCAACACGGTATTCTGACTGGTGTCTAAACAAACTCACAACATAAATCCCTGCTTCTTTTCAAAAGAACACATTTCTCTTCAGGTTGTGTTTTGGGGCATGCCCAAGAAAGGTTCTTATTGGAAGGGAAGGCTCATTGTTTGTTTATAGCTGTGACCTAAACAGTACAAAAGGACAAATAAAGATGCCTAAATGCCATTGTTTCTTATCCTATACACTCCAGATGAACCAAATCTGTATGATAACAACAACAGCAAAAATATCTTGGCTTTCCATGGCAAAACAGCAACAGAGGTTTCTATTTCAAGCACAAATTGACAGATGCTCCAAGACTGTTGTTATCACATGATGTGCTTCTGAATTCCAAACTAAGCTATGGTACTGAAGGGAATGAGAAAACTAATTCCTGACAAAATTGGTGTTGCACATATCTGTCTTATTGGCAGCAACTAAGAAAGATTTAAGTCAAAGAGGACCAACTGCACTAGTGGCATAGCTTCTGGAAAAAAATTGCATCACACTTAGGACTTCCCCAGGATCTAACACCTATTTTCCCCGCAAGAAATTTTCAGGAGTTGCCCTCTTTGCACACTGACATGGGCTTAGGAGATGTAGATGTTCCAACCTGCCAGAAATATCACTTATAGGACAATCTGCATTGGCGCCATCTGGTGATTCTGGAAAATATCAAGCCATAAAGGAAAATGTGTCATGTTTGCTCTTAGTAAAGTCTTGATGTTTCTTCCCACCAAGTATTTCGTAACATTGCAACATCACTTTCAACCGCGTGGCTAACCAAATAGCCCTGTAGCAATTTTGGGAGGGGGAAGAGGGAGGGTCATCTCTGTCCCAGAAACAGAGGATCAGGAAGGCAAGCTTTAATTTTTATTCAGTCAATTTTTAAGGTCAGATTAGGTTCTTCAATCATCTGCTCTGATTTAGTGCATAACAAAGGCCAAAGGATGTCACATATCCCTGTGTCATTGGTCTGATTATTTGTACCCAGCCAGAGCAGTTTTCTGGAAGAGTGTCCTGGTTCATCTGAAGCTGTCAGAATACGGAGAATCCCATATGGATATATGGTACATTATTTGTAAGATCGATCTTTGGCTTACGTGTGACTTGAACTTGTGTTTAGTCTCAGCAACAGAAGTTTTCACAAGGTTAAAGAATCCTTTAATATCCAGTATATCCTCCCTGTAAAAATCCTTATATGCTGTAGTAAAGTTCACACTCAGAGGAAATTAAGTGGAGCTCTGTCAGTATTTCTCTCAGACATTTTTACCAACCCTTAAAGGATTTTTCAGTGATTCTTGTCCTCCCTGTAAAGGCTGACATCTTTTTAAAACATGGACACCAAAACTGTATGGACAGCCTCACCAGCAGCATAGATCTCCTCCTGTTATTTCCCTCGGGTACGGCCAAAGGGGCAAACAAAGAGCAGTTTTCCATTCCAGTCTTGGGCAATATAAGGCAGGGGTTTTGTCCAGCCATGTTCCTCATGCATCTGCTTCTCTCTCTTTGTTTATTCCCCCTGTCCCCAGGAAGTTTCAAAATCGTCGATCAATTTTGACCAAGTGTGATGGAGGCGTAGAGGTTTGACAGGAATTGAGTACCTACAAGTTTCATGAAAATAGGCAGCAGAGTAGAAGGAGGGAGGGAGGCCCTATTAATTCCCTCATTGAGGGAAAGACCTCAGCATGAGCTCAACCTTTGTTACAGCCTGGAAATCCACACGAGAGAGAAACCCTGGAAAGCAGCCATCATTAGTAGCACCGCTCATGGAACCACCTGTTTAATTAATTATTCTCTGCCATAAAGAACCGTTTAAAAACAGCTCCATAGCTTTCAATATAAGCTTGCTTGCAGTGCCCCCAGTAGGAGTCATGGAGACTGAGGTCAGGGGAAAGTGGGCCCCACATGCATTATACCTCTCATAATACAGACCCCTAAAAGGTTGCTAGAGGTCTCTGGGCTTGGGCAGGCCCCAATGTGGGTCTGCCATATTTGTCCTGCTGTTGCTCAGTACTTTGCAGCGAGGCACGCTCTTCTGCCCTGACGCCATCAGGCTCTGTTTCCACTGCCCACCTCTACCGGGGAGCCCAGGGCTGGCGACAGAAGTGATTGCATCCGAAGTTGTGCTCAGGCCCTCTCCTCGTAGCTATTCAGTTTGCACACAGCTGAGGAAAGCCTAAGAAAAATCAGCTGCCAAACTCAAACCAAATCTGTGCTGAGTGTGTCTGTATTGAAACAATGTCATGGACTGGCTGGGTTTATGGGACAGTGAGAGGGTGCATTGCTCAAGCTGGACTAGTCACCCACGCTGTGCCAAATGTCAAGTGTGGACTCCAAAGCATTTAAATTTCTAGCTTTGGAGCAACACAGTTGCAAGGCTGTTAGTTCCTTAGGTACAGGTAGAATAATGTACTTTTCCTAATGTTGAGGAATAAAAAGACCATTTTTATTGAAACCAGAAATCATTCTAGCCAAATATTTCAGAGAAGGTTGCAAAACTAAAATTTAATCCCTTAAAAGAAAAAAAAAAAGCTAGTACTAGAACACTTTTCTAGTCCAGTATTTCTAAGATCTTACCTAAAAAAGGCACTTAGAAAAATAAAATATATTACTGTGGTGGGGACTAGAACAGGAAAATTAGTCTTTGCTCCTTTGTTCACAGGCTGTGCACCACCTCTAGCACTTACTTCATACACACACTCCTGCCTGTGTAACTGCTTTCTGCGCTCTTGTGCGCTTCACGGAGTACACAGGAGGTGTCCCGTGAAAGCAGGCATAAGTTTGCAGAAGGAAAGGGCCCAGCAGCTGAGAATGAATAAGGAGAGTTAGGGAAAGGGCATGTAAGAAATAAAAGAGGATTTAGGACACACTCAAGGGGAGTGCCCAGGCTGGGGGGAGGCTTGCATGGGGACCTTGTGGCCATGCAGAGCTCATGGGCCTCATCAGCTCTGGCAGCAAGCCTTGTTCCTGAGGAGGGGAAGGTGACTGACTTTGCTTTTGTAAACTAAAAATCTCATACTCACACTAAGCTGCTTATATTAAAAGAATATTAGAATTGAAAAGTCAAGTGCTTAAAGGCTAAGAAATTATGGAAAATACTACAGTACTGTGTTCTGAAAGGCCACGTCATGATGCAAGAAGGAGGGTAGAAGTCAGATTATAATGGAAACTTTAGCTTTGGCATTTCAAAATCAGATAAAAACAGAGGCAACTCTAACATGAAATCATTAGCAACCTCTATTCTTACCCAGCTCCATAACTTCCACTTAGTTTTTGATTAAATTTGTTGTATGTTCTTAAAACTATAAAGAAGATCATGTAACATTTTGTGAACATCAAAGGATTAACGCTCTTAACCTTCCTTGAACACCACATTATTCCCATTTTACAGATAGGGAAATCAAGAGATTAAGTAACATTTCCAAAGCCAGCAAATACGGTGGTAGCAGACACAGAAAATCACTGCTCTTCAGCACTGTGCTTCAACTGGAGACAATGGTCTCCCATGGGATATCTGTGTCAGAGCTTTGAAGGACATCAAACTACACCAGGCTGTCAATAGAGATAATGGAATAATTGGCAACTATGTCTATGCTGCTTTTCCTTTCAGGAAAGCTGGATTAGGATCTTCAGCCAATTAAGTAATGCTGTTGACTGGGCAATCATAGATGTTTATGAGACAGATAGAAAGGCAACTACATGGGAAAGAATAATCAGGGGCTCAATTAAATACTAAAACCCGTATATTCTTTACAAGGAGCTGAAGAAGCTTTGCTGGAATAGAAACTACTTTATGTTGGGACTTGATCATTCAAACATCAGGGCTGGGAACCCAAACATCTGGGTTCCTAGCAATAATTCTGAAATATTACTATGCAATTCATTTCATTTGCCCGTGCAGTTAACACACTTGCTCTTCAGAATTAAGCATTTCATATGGAACCAGGGGCCAGAATAATATTGCATAAAGATAGAAACTGAATGCCAAAATTGTATGCACAAGCACCCACACCAATTCCCAAAATCAGCTCACTTCAAAGAAAGCCCATCAATATTTTGCAAATGCAAGGAAATTCTTTTATTTGCATTTGACTGGCTTCAAAATCTTGGTGTTAGTATTTTTAACCAAAATACATTATTTTTATGGACCCTGTTACAAGAAAAATATGACAATTCATTCAAGCAAAAATGCTTCCTAAATGGGGATTTCCAACAGTTTTACAGGTTTTTGACGTTTGCCACAAACTGTACGCAGAGCTAGATCTAACACATCACCACTGCTAGATAAAAGTATAGGATAGCTTCAAGAGTCTGTGAAGTCTGGACTCCCATGCTACAGAAGTAAAAGGAAATTGAAGTACACAGCAACACTGTTTCGTATGAAACAGTAGACATTTTTTCTAGGGTAAGGGGGTCCAAAGGGCACCTCCTTTTACTGGCCTTCCCAACAGAGAGTCCTGTAACTCCCAGGTGTGGCATCCATGAAGCACTGTAAATAACTCACTTTATTCCCCCTTTAAAAGAAATACACCTTAAAATTTAGGATTCGGACTTTGGTTTGAAACTAGCTTCTCCCTCTTTCTTCTCTCTCACACATATATACATAAACACAGAAATCCTTCTATTTTGGATACCTCTTCCTGGGTTATGCAAATGTTAGCTACTCTTTGCAAACAAGGGTGTGAATGCCATTGTAACAGCAAGAGACAGCCAGACTGTCATTCCTAAAGCTCTGTGGAATAATAGGAAAGGCCAAGAGGGAAAAAATTCAGCCGTATATCACCAAACTCAGCCTCCCTGGGCATAAATATGTAACCATAACCAATTAGATCAAGATTGCACAGGTAAGAGAAGATTCTCAATGAAGTAGGATGAAGCTGAAGAAAGTCTGTGTGCACCCCTCACACACCCCCAATAGACGGGCAGGACAATCTATTTCACCGCATCTGTAGCCCTGAGTTACCATACTGCATAAATCGAATAACATCTTTTATGAAAAAAATCCATCTCTCTCAAGACCCCATTCTTTTTGGAAAGGTTTAGCTTTCTGACACCAGTTTTTCCTTTGCTAGCCCAGCTGCCCAGTCCAGTCATGCTTTCCTGCCATACCTTGTGCAACCTAACATGCAAAGTTTGTCTTTACTTTTACCAAAGCAGAAGTAGAACTGTACTTTTTTACACCCTCCTAAAGATTTTTCACTGACTTTTGAATGCAGTCTGGCTCTGTAATATCATTAAGGCATTCTGATTCATGATGGTTCTGTCTTACGCTTTCCTGGTTAGGCACAAGCATAAGAAAAAGGACTTACAGAAAATTACTATGCTTTACCTCATTAGGTCTTAACCTTTCAGAGTTTATTAAAGTTCGATAGCTTTGTATCTTGCTACTTGGCTTTGCAACTAAATTTTCTTCCAGGATGCTCTGTCCATAGAGCTGTGGGTCATTGGACACTTCTCAGTTTCTTACCATCAAAACGTCAGCAGAAAAAGCTTCAGTGATCCTGCTTGCTGAAAACAGGCAGCCCAACTCACAACAGATACTCTCATCCTTGGCACCGACGTGAATGTTTACTAGGGAGCGTGAGAGAGCCTGGGGGCTTAATCCTTCACTCGCATGAACTTCTGGGGTCAGCTGGCAAAAATTTGATCAAATCAAATCAATTCCAAGGCAGCGCCTGTCTTGTCAGGACAGAACGGGAAGCCTTTTGTTTCTGTGGGACTCGGGCCTTATCAGCTCATTCTGTCACTCACACTTCCTCAGCCCACTTGCAAATCCTCCTGGATTTATTGCAGATGTATGAAGCTTGCTGGACATAATAGTACAAGCAAAGAGGCTAGTCAGCGATCGGCTCCAAGCTCTGGGTAATACCAATGGGAAATTACTCACACAAAAGGTGCGCTGGGGTGACAAATTAAGAGTGTGCTTGGGCCCGTTGAAGGTGCTAGGAGCTTGGACAAAGCTAACACACTAATACCAAACAGCCTGCTTTATCTGATTACATACTGAGTGCTTGCCTCCCCTTCCCCAACACCAGCACCCTGCCCACCCTCTCACTTTCCTTTAAAGGACACAGGTTGGTTTCTTCTACATGGTGTAGCATGAAATGGTAATTTACAGCAGGAACCTGTCTAAAAAAATGTTAACTTCTCCTCTCCTTCCCCAAGAGACATCTTTAATGTTTAAATGCAGCAAAACTGAAGTGTTCCTCTACAAAACAGGAGAAATGTGAGCAGAGATTTATGCCATGATTTCTCCTATCTATACCACTGAGACAAGGAAATCATTCTTTTGCCCCCTTTTTAATATTTGAGCATTTTCTCCACCACACCATTGTATACTCACACCTTCCTTATCCTTTTTTCTGGAGGTCAGGAACACATTTCTAATGTGTATCCTGCAGGGGCTGCTTGGAAAGACCAGACTGGTCCTTGGGTCTGTTCATAAGCCATACAGTCTGACAACCCCCACCACTACCCCTGTTTCCCTCCAGGAAGGGATGCACTATGAAGCCAGCATGGGCTGAGCCTCCAAAGGCCTGATTGCCCAGGCTTTTTTGGGTGAGCCACACAATATTGCATTAGGCATGGTGGCAACATCTAGGGGAGCTGCGCTGTGCTACTTACATACACCTGTGAAATCTGCTGACTTCCGTGGGGCTGAACTCCTTAGTCAAATTGTGGGAAATTTTGGAAGTCTGTTCACCTAAAGCTCATAGAGTGCTTTGAGGTAAATGAGCACAATGGAAGATTTAAACTATACAAGAAACAAAATAAATCCTAACAATGACCTTACTCTAGTGACAGTAAGAAGAAGTGATATAAATGCCAATAATGGCAATAAAGAAAAAGCAGAAGTGCTCAATATATAGCCCTCCAGTGTAATTAAAAAGCACCAAACTGCTATACTAAGCTCACCGATGTAAAGAAATCACAGGATGATCATGAAGTGCCTTCCATTGCAATAGCAGCTTATAGGGGTATTAAAAAGCAAACACAAAAGTTAGACATCAACCAACCTGGAAACTTTTTCCAAGAGTTTTAACAGAAAGTGGAACAGTTGTTTGGCTCCTCGCTTACCAGACACTGAGGAAGCACCAGAGCTGGGAAGAAAGCTAATATTGTGCCACTGTTTAAAAAGGGTAAATGGCATGACCCAGGTAATTATAGACCTGTCAGTTTGACATCAAACCCAGGCAAAACAGTGCAGCAGCTGATAAGGGATTTGATTAATAAAGAATGGAAGGAGGGAAATATAATTAATGCCAGTCAACACAGGTTTATGAAAATAGATCTTGTCAAACTAACTTGATTTCTTTTTTTGGATAAGATTACTGGTTTGGTTGATATAGGTAATAGACTTAGGACTTCTGCTGTGTATTTCACTTGGTATCACATCAAATTTTGATTAAGACACCAGAATGACACAAAACAATTATGCTACCTATTCAATGGGTTAAAAACTGGCTGGCAGGTCTAAAAATGTAATTACAAATGAAGAACAATTATTGAGCTCTGTCTTGGTCCACTCCTAATTAACGTCTTTGTCAATGATCCAGAAGAAAGACTTGTCACTAAAGACAACAGAGGACCAGTTGCTCAGGAGGATGATATATTATTAAGCAGCTTTGTTGTTGCTGATCCAGAGTAATCTGGATGGTTTAGCTAGCTGAAAACAGTAAAGCAATATGAGCTTTGAAGTGACTAGATGTAAGGACTACCTAATAGAAAGATCTGAGGGTCATAATGAAGAGTCCACCGAACATGAACTTCCAGCTCAATACCATGGCCAACAGCTTTAAATGTCATTTTGCATGAATAGATCAGAGAATATGAATGAGGCCTAGATTTGTTACATTACTTCTGGCAGGAAAGAGTCCCAGGAGATGCTCTCAAGGCCTGATTTCCTGATCATGTACACTGAACAGACTCAAGCATCATCCCTAAGTGTCCTGCCAGTACCTGGACAGTATGGAAGGCAGTGCTACAGGAATGGTATCTCTCCCTTATTGCCCTGTTCAGTACACCCACCCAGCAAACATTGCTTCCACCTGGAGCTGCCCAAGCTGGCTAAAATGCCTACAGGACGGCCAGGTCACATCCACCCACATTGCTTCACAGGTTGCACAGTTCTCCATGAACACGATCCTACTGTGGTTAGCCCCTTCACAGAGAACCCTAGGAGCTCATGGCCTGGGTTGTCTCCTGTTCCCAGAAGGGGGCCCATGGCCATTTCTCCATATGGATGATGTACATTATCTACACGTGGCATTACAAATTTGCCAAGGTCTTCCAAAACCAGAACCTGCATGAGCACCTTCTTACCTGGCTGGTCCAACAGGGATAGAGGCCTGGAGTAGTCTGAGGGCACATGAGGAGTCCTTCATATGGATTATAGTTCAGGTGGTGACACACTCACAGAGGCAACCCTTGGAAGTGAGCAGTGTCCACATAGCCTTGATGTGATATTGATGCCAATATCACAGAAAAGCTGTCCAAGTCCCTCTTCACAGTCCACTTCAGAGGGGACTGTAGAAGAGTCACATCATGCAAGGTCAGCAGAGCGATGATCTTAACTACATAATTGCTGAAGAGTCTCTCTCTGTGACACTGAGTGATGATTACATCAGACATACTCTGAGAAGCAGAGAGGCATCAACGCACTCTCCCAGCGTGAAGTTGGAAAGTTGCTCCAAGGATCTTCATTCAGTGAATTTTTTCACTAAGGCAAGTATAATGACTGGTCATTCATTGGCTTGCACCATTTCCAGAAAGACAAAGCTGAACAAGGCACAACATCTGAGACGACAATTTGGAATTTACCCATCAGACTGAATTGCTTTCTGTTCTGTGTAAGAGAAAAACAGGCTCTTGACATCACAGAAGTGAAGCACTCAAACCACTGTTGTAACTTGTGTGGTGTGCCTGATGCCTTGCAATGGAGACAGATTAATAATCAATTGGTAAGTTTCTGACTTTGACTTCATGCAGAAAAAAATCAAAGTTATTTCATTGATTTATTTTAGGATTCTGTTAGGTACAGCTCTATTTTAGACTTAACAGAAGGATTTCTTTCTACCCATATTTTTGGCATTGAACAAAACCTCAGCCTTTGTTATGTTTTTCTGGGGCCTGTCGATCTTTCAGAGGTATTATAATGAATATTGTCGTATCTGTTTAGTGAGTGTTGTTCATTTTGTTAGAAACAGATGGTGTTTGCTGAATTTTGTTTGTTCCAAAAATAAGCAACATCCAACTGTTCACTACAGAGGTGTGAAAGAGGGAAGGCCTGATGCATAAACACAGTTCCTCCCTCCTACTTCCCCTTGCTGCTGTTCTGGTGAAAGGAACTGGCGCTGTCTCATTACAAGCCTGCAAAGCTCTGGAGTTCACACTGCCGCTCTACCAGAAAGGGCACACAGCGCTGGCACCCCCGCCAGTGCAAAGCAATAGCTAACAGCTCCTGGGATGCCAGCCCAGAGGGCTTTGTAACTTGTAACAGCTTCTCTGCAGCTCACTGAAGGAGGAAGACACTTCTTACTAGCTATTGTTAGTAGGAAGCCTAAATTAGGACACTTCAGGCTCCCTCTGTGGTCAATGGAGAGAAGCAGGATTTTCCAAATGGGTAGCACAAATTATGCATCTCTGCTGACTAAAAGGACAACCTATAAAGACTCACTTCCAGCTTACAGTTTCAAAAGGCAAACCACGAAACTCTGCTGACTTCCCTCCATGTGTCCCTGGGCAGGAACAGCAGTGCAGAGGCTATGCAAGGACCACCCAAGGGATGGGTGCTCCTGTGCAGATTGCTCTGAAGATCACAGGGGAACCACTGGTTTCCAGGACTGGGCTCTATCAGGAGGAGGGAAATGGGTCAGAAATGAGAGGACAGATACAACCTGATCCTCATCTAGAAGCTCAGAACAGTGCATAGGAGCCATAAGGAGCCAGTTCTGGATTCATATGATCATCTTCATGAAAATAAAGACACATCATTATAAAAAATATCTATAACAACCTGAGCAGGGACCTGTGCACACCATGATCCCAAACACCAGCTCCACACCTGAGGTTTGCTTCCCAGGGTTAGGCACAAAGGCCCAGAGCACCAGCTCACTGGGGTCTTGCAGCCAGGAGCTGCACTGAGCTACCTACACACACCTGAAAACACCATGGTCAAGCCCTCCCTTGGTATTTGCACGTCCACCGTGGTGGTGCGTGCATGGTCCCGGCTGAGGCTTTCTCTGGCCTTTGCTCCACCTCGTTAATCCCTTTATGATGTGACTGAGTCAAGACCCAGTTTTTTTTGCTTTGATTAGACTGCTAGAAAGTGCTGATTTGGCAAAACTATCTAGCAGCACACCTTAAAATCCTCTGCTAGATAAGACTTGTTAATGACTCCTGAGGGCAGCCACCCGCCTGCAGACAACACTCAGCACAGGTCTTGAAACACCAGCCATTAAGCAGTGCCAAACAGGAGAATCTGTGGCATCTGGGAATATCTTTTCTGAATAAAGTATTTAAAAAAAGATAACCACTGCAGGGTGCCCTACCACGTTTTTAAAATACTCCCAGTTTGCTTAGTGTTTATCCAGAAAAGCTAATTATACTTGTCGCTTAATGTAAATTGCTGGATAAATAAACACAGAAATAGGAGCTTAGTGACTGCTATGCTTTCTTTAAAATGCTGTCTGAAGGTTCATTATGCTATACACAAAAGAGAAAGGAATTTCTTACAATGCACTTATTAAAGGCACATTTTCTACAGAAATGATTGTAGTATGATCGTACAATAGCATATAATTTGCTTTGTTGGCGTTTTCAGCATGAATCTTGCCAGCAGCAAGTGTGGATGGGAAAACTGGCTGCAGGGCCACCGCCTGTGCTGTTAGGAGCTGTCAGCAGCAATTCAGAGGAGGAGGATGCCCCAGTCCAGAAGAGAAGCACTGGCACTATGTTCACGGCTGACAACGGGGCAAGAAACCCCATGGTTCGTTTCAATACACACATATGCCTGTGGTAGTGGAAAATCTCAAACAGTTGCTGACACCTTGAAAGACGTACGTGATGCTGCTATGATCACTAACAGCAGAACATGCTGTAGCAGGTCCCCAACTCTACAAATGGGATCCAAACCAGGCATGAACATGCAGCTGTATCTCTGTCAAGGCAGCCAGAAAGGTGCAACATGGTGTTATGACACACTAGAGTCCCCATGCTGGCTTAATGCCACCAGAAAAAGGATAAATAAGGCCTGATACAGGAAAAAATGTAGTCCAGATGATCATCACCTTACATGACATGAAACCGGTAAGTACAAAACTGACACATTAAAACAGATCATGACTTTGCACCACAGCCACAGTACTTCTGATGCAGCAGCAGGAGGTCTAAAGTCAGTGATACCTTATCATCCACCCACCACCTCGGGAGGGAATTTCCAGAGAAGCAACAGGGAACACATCTCAGTGGAGTCTGGGTTGTGTTTTTTTCTTTTACAGATATAACCAAATAAAGGGAGCAGCTAGTGGAAGAGGTAAACCTAAGGATGATATACCTGAAATTGGCCACTGAAATACTGACTTATAACAGGAAGCACAGTTGGATGAGAGTTTGGCTCCACTTAAATTTAGCATCTACAGGTCCCAGATGTAATTTTCCCTGCATGGCACAAAACCAGCCCCAGAGGTGCCCATGCCTTCGCACACACAGCGAGGAAACGAGGCTGCCGAGGCCAGGAGGGCAGGGGCTGCTCCAGGCAGGCTGTGCCTTTCATGCCTGGCCATGGCCAGGCTGCAGGTCGCTGGGTAGATTGAAACACTTACAAAAGAAATTTGTCTTTCACCTTTCTAGCCTCTTGAGAGACTTTTATTTGCCACCAGTTTCAGTCTGACAGATGTTTTAACTTTGTCAAACTGTTCCTAGGAGTTGTGTATTAGTTTGCACTGCCTTTGAAACTCAGCTGTTACCCTGAAAGGGCAGGAAGTGGGGATTAAGTCCATTAGATGTTGTTTGAACAACTCTTTTCACTCCGTGTTGTGACTCTGCAGCCTGCCAGCACGTTTCAGCGTCTTTCCAGGAACTGGCACTGCACGATGAAGTGTGGCTGGATAAAGACCTGGCATCTGTGCTGACTTTCATAGGTACCACACTGGGAGAACTGGAGAAGGAAACTTGGCAGCAGGGGAGGAAGAAATGTCCCTGGCACTACCCTTTGCAAGTGGAGCACAGGGTACCTGGGTTTCAGAGAAGCCCTCTGCTGCCTGTGGGATACAGGAGCAAAGTACATTATTCGACTGGAAAACGTGACAACCTAATCATCCTGAAGGGTACTATTATTGTCTGCTTAATATGCTTTACAGTCCTGATGAACAGGGAAGGCTGGCTGACAAGTGTAGTATGATGTATCTAATGGCTCAATACTACCGTGATGGATCCATAAAAGGAATCTAATTTCACAGTTTGAGGCAAATACAGATCATACAGTCAGCACTTTAAGGCCACTGATTTCAGCAACCTGGACAAATAATTCCAGTTTAGGATATTTTGGTCGGTCAGCATTTTGCTTTATTTGTTGCTAATTTAAATCTGGGACCTGATACAGGAGCCTGTGAGGACTTACACATTATAAGATATCTTATTCACCAATTGCACAGTGGCATCAACAACAATGGTTTTAGTTCTAATCAGACGAAACAGTGCATTTGAAAATTCTTTGGGTCAGGATTATATAGCAGAGCAGCTTAAACTGCACATGCAAAAAACTGTAACTTTCATGCAAGTCACCGGTGCAGATTCAGAATTTCTTCTGGGCAATTGCACATGACAATCCAATTATTTCACACACACAAATAGGTTCAGTTGTGTAAAAGGAAGGCTTTCTCAGATTTTGAGTGTATTACTTAGTTTTGAAAATAAATCCCCTTTCTCTCTTCTGCTGTCATGAAAGATACCACTTCACAGAGGACATAATCTTCACAAGTGTATTTCTGCTGACTAAGGTTATTTGATAATCATGATTATGTCTGAAGTACGGCAACATAATAGAAAATGATAGGGGCAGGAGTCTGTTTCTCCTGGAATCAAACACAGGCTTAGACATAAAAACTCACCGTCTTGGAAGTTGGAGATGATCATATTTTCAGTACTTTGGCAAGGGTGATCTGAGCCTTCTTGAGTTCTGAATTAGCGTGAAAGACTTGTGCCTCTTCCTTCTCTTCTTCCTATCACTGCTCTGCATCTTGGGGGTTTCTGTAGTCCAGGTTGAGAGATCTACCGAAGTCCACATGAAGTCTCATGCAGACCTTCTGCAGAGTTCAGAAATCCCACCTCCAGTGCAAAAGCTATCTTTCGCTTAATATGAATCTTCAACTGGTTCTTATAATGCTAGATGAAAAAAGGTATATTATACATGAAGTTATGAATAGCAAGAATTGTTCCAAATCAGGAAAAAAAAAATATTAGAGACTAGGTGTGCATCTCTTCATCTCTTTTGGCCCTTCCCTTGTGAACAATTAATAAAAACATGATGTAATAGTTCAAAGCACCAAGTGTTGTCAAGTAAAAAGGTGATTACTTCAAGTTCCCAGTGTTGGGAGTACCTCGTTTCTGCTGTCTCCTCAGAAACTTTACACAACTATCTTGGTCTGTGTTATTGGAATAATGAATGTTCATGCCCTGTTCATAAAAGTCTGGAAGATCCATCTCATGGGCTAAATGGACTGCTAGGAAAAAAATCAGTCAAACCTGTCTAGAGTTCAGCCTTTCATCGTAAAAGGTTGTGCTTAACTGGTTAGTTTCATTTGACAATTAAATCTGTCCATTAGGAAGCCTTTAGCTTGCCAGCTATTGTTGGGTGGGGATGAAGGACCTCTGAAACCCCCAGGCACCCTATGTGCAAGGAGTCTGCCCAATGTAGCTGGCCCCTTCAGGAAACCAAAGACTTTCTTCACCAGGAATTAAAAAGCTGAGCCAATGACAGCTGATGGTTAGCTTGTTAGGAGCTCAAAGCAAATACATCAACACAAGATGACCAAATACATCAACCAAGATGATATTTTTCCTGCTAACTACAGTGAATTGCAATAGTTGTAACTGTGTGGGAAGCATGGGCTTTGCTGAAAGATTTTAATAAGTTAATCACAGAATGTCACCGAACATCTAATCCTGCTAAATTTATGCAACTATTTATTTCAGTGGGTGATTCCTGTGAATAAAGTGAGCAGGATTTGGCTTCGGTTATGGATAAGTGAAGAGGACACCAAAGCATAAAATGGCAGCTTAGAATGACAGAGGAGCTCCTAACCCTGGGGAGCCCATTTACACCAGCCAGCATGGTTCAAACAAAGCACTAAGGGGGGACACAGTCCCTTTCGGAAAAGAAAGAAAGAAAATTGCCCCTAAAAGAAAAATCCATAATCAGGATGACCATCAATAGAGGAGATTCCCCGTTGGTGAGGTACCTTCTTTCGACTGAGAAAATTCCCTACATTTGTTGATTCTAATCCAGCTGGCCTGACTTGGATTTGCAACCACCAGATGCATTGCAAACAACTGTGGATATTCTAAAGAAAATCAAATAAAGGCTTTTTTAAACCAATAAGTAGCATTCTTGCAGATGGATGTAGAAGACAATCAGTCACAAAATGGGTAAAATTGCTTCCCCCGCCACCCCCAAATATTCAAGACGCCTGCATCAAGCTGCCTTTGGTTTGTATACATATCAGATTATAGAAGATCTGCCTCTTTATAATTTTTTTTTAAAAGGATGGCAGCCTTAGTTCAATAGAGTTAGTGAGACAATCCTTTAAGCTGTGTCAAAATGCCAGTTATCCTAAGATGCCACCCAGATTTGAATAATTTAGAAAGAGACAAAACCACAGAAAGGAGGAATCATCCTTTGACTACTTTTGCTTTTGACACGGCTGCCTCCCTCTCCTTTTTACCAAAGCATCTTCTTCTCTCTATCAGCCATGACAAGTGCCAATCAAACCTTCTGTTTCTAAGGTTCTGGGGGAAAATGAAACATGAAACATTTTCTAACAATCACTGACCAAAGGTCCACTATCAGTGTGTGGTCTGGGGGAAGCCAGCCTTTTCCTTTTTCACTTCTAATCTCTGACCCACTGTTTACCTCTTCTTTTTTATATACTTTAATCTCTTTGTTGCTCCAAAGGATCCTAAACAAGTTGTAGGTCAGCGTGGATTAGGCTGCTTTGTTACCAATGATTAGTACATTTACTTTTGCTTTAACATCTTCAGTAACAGCTGAATGTCAAAAAAATCCAGCAAGAGTTTGTTTAATCACAGCGAAAACTATACCCACATAGCCTTACAATTGCACTGTCAGTCTCAGCATAAAAAACTGGGATACAATAGGAGACAGTGACCATGGACCTGCATTGGTAACATGCTTTCAGAGGTACTATTCCAGTAATTCAGTGTAATTATATTCAGATTCACAGTAACCTTCATTAGATCAGGATAATAATTAAGCTCCAGATATTTGCCTAAGAGTCTGAATTCTGCTCCCATTTGCACAGCAGTTGCACAGGATTCAGGAACAGTTTATGCAGCTTGACAGTTGTGGAAATATTTTCAGTAGACAAATGATACAAAGTTGCTCAGAAAACATGCAAATGTATGGATCAGAATTAAAGACAGGAATCATTGGACGCTGGACTGATTTCAAAGGGATGTATAAGGATCAGATCTCCTAAAGCAAGGTAGATGTCTCTAGACTCAGGTAAGTTTTCTTAAACCAACATAGCATCTGCCCAGCCTATGCACAGTGCAGAGTATATTGCTGTGATTTACAAGTAATAGGCCATAAGAAAATAAAAATGGACAGAAGAGGAGTGGAATTTTGTTTAAAGTCCCTTGGCATTGAAATTGCACCTACTTATATCACCTTATACATTAGCAAGGCCAGGGCCAGAAGTTTTTGTATGATCTGCACAGTAGATCATCTTTTTACCCTGCTGCCCCATCTTATCATTCCACACAAAGTTCAAGGTTTTTGTCATCAATTTCAAAGTGACTTCACCAGTCTTGACAGATTTTTTTTCTCTTACCTGCTGTTGCATGCCATCCTCCAAGCACCACCAGCCGTACCAGACCTGGCCCCTATTTGTCCGTGTCTCTGACAACTATCACCATTGTCCTCCCACGTTTGCTTGATGTAGGAAGTGACGGTCCCAACCTGAGTTACCAAACCACTACCTTCCTCTGCACCAAACCGCTCCTGCCTGCTCTCGCCATGTATGAACCCTTCTCATTCAAATTTCTGTGGGAAACTGTCCAGACAAAAACTGCTAGGGTAAGAAGTTGTTAGCAGTTTCTGATATACTGAAAGCTTAGTAAAGTTACCGGTTGCTTTTAATTTTAGATCTTTAATTGGTTTGGGGTTTTCACCAGTAGTAATAACATGGTGATATGAAGGTTCGTATGTCAGCAGCTATTCATATGGTTTTTTTCAGTGACTGAAAAATAAAACTCATATCCAGTGAGCTTTTAGAAATTTTCAGTGATTTCAAAATTGTGATAATACACACAGATACACAAATCCATATACAGCATCTTATAAGATTCATCCAAATTTGCCATTTGTAGTGTTCACAAAATATACTATCTGTGTAAATATATCACTATACTGAAGGCCAGAGAAAGAATGTACACAAATGCATGTAATATCAGAGGGAAAAAAACTCCAATCATTGAATTATAAACAGCCAAGAGCTTTTAGGTCCCCAAATCAAGCAATCAGACCTTCAAAAGCAAATGCTATTTGAGACCAGACTTCGTTCAGCAACCCATGAGATCTGTAATAAAGACAAACTGAGAGATCAGAGGAAAAAAAAAAAACCATCATGCACGAGCAGAGATCAGATAAGAAAAGGGACTAGAAACTGGGGGATAAACCAGCAGTTTATCAAGGGAATCAGCTGTGTTTATAATTAGATATACAGGCTAGTGTGCTTTAATGGGAATGTAAACACAATATATAGAATTTAAGCAGGCTTTCAGAAAACAATCCTCCGCTCACCTGTACCATCCTGAGTCTCAGACAACTGCCCAGTAAAACAACTGTCTCGGCTCTCCAGCGTGGATTCAGTGTCATGCAAACCTGTCAGAGAGCATTACAATAAATAAGACTGAACAAGGGCCAAGAGATTTTTATCATATTCTAAATATTAAGAAGTTTATCAGTGCAGGTCACCAACCTCTTCTTTTACCATAATGGCCTTTGTTTTCCATATTATTCCGGTCAAAGATACCTGAAGAAATATTCGACAATAACAGCATTAGAAGATTTGAAGATCAATGCAATAATTGATTTTTTAAAACCATTTCTAACATTTAAAAGGCCTTTTAAGAGGCCTATTCTTTGGGGTTTTTTTTCTTTTTTATATACCTGAAAAAGATAAAGGAAACTGTAACAAAAAAGAACTTTCATTTGAATGCTTTCTTTGCCAGTTTTTGCACGTTAGCAATAGTTTCTCTTACAAAGGTGATGGACACAGTGCAAGTTTAGCCCAGACTGCCTCAGGTCCTGACAAGTCCACACCCTCTGCCTAGCGACTTGTGGGGAAGCAGCCACAAGAGCAAGGAACAAGTGCGTGTTGCCTGCATGGCTCCATGACCACCTCTCTCCCCAGCCACTGCAAAGACAAACAGGGTTGTGCAAGCCACTTCAGGGTGATCTGCCTGTATTTGCAGTAAGGGCAGCTTCCACACGCACAGTGGAAAGCTGATTTTAGAAGCTATTCCCACCAGTTGCAGTTACTTGGCATAAATTTGTGTGTGACTCACTGTTGCTTCATCCCCAGTGATGGGGGTTGAGCTGCTCAGGTAGGTTTGCCTCAGCCTCTTCCTCCTGCAAAGCCCTCACATCCAAGCCATGGGACACAACCACCTGGCTGTGAGGGGATAGCTGGATCCCACACCCCAACTTTATCTGAATTTAAGGACTTCCTTAGCAGACCACAAGCTACAGCACGTATTAGGGTTCAGACCTGAACCAAGCAGGTGAGAACGAGATCCCTCAAACCAAAACACAAGCCTAGAGGCAACATCACCTCAGTCACTTCTCTTCTGTTAGCTCTCTTCCTCAAGTATGGTCAGGTTTCACTGTATGTTTTGCCCTGCTGCTGCCAGAGACAATGAAAATATTACAGCTAAGGGTCTTGGCTTCTGCACAGAATCATTTTGCCTTTAAAAATACTGAGATGGAGAAAAAGGGTCTTTACATCCCCACAGTACGAGCCATTGAGGACAAATACCTATGTTCACTTGGTGACTCTGAAAAATCTAAAAAATAATTAAATACCATGTTGATAAACAGCAGAAAGTACCATCATCTGCAAAATTAGCTGTACATTCAAGTCGCTTTATTCAGGTAAAAATGCAAGGAACTGGAAGCGCTGTACTTCTGAATGTGAGAACTCTCGGCAGAACAAATGATAATCTGCATCTTGGTCTGATGCTGGGGAACCTTAAAAAAGCTCATGTTCAGGTCACAGTTGACTGCTTGGTCTTCCGTCAGGCAAAAGTCCCCAAGAATCAAGAAGAAGATGTAAAGACAAATAACACAAGTGCCACGTTTGCTGGAAGTATATGTACACCTCCTTGCTCCATGGCAGAGCAAAGGAAAAAGGGTTAACTTAAATCATCTTAAATGAGACTTTAAGCCTGTTTGGGGCTAAGACCATGCACATGTTCCACTTCTGCATCAGGTCCGAAGAGCATCATCTCCTCCATATATGCTCTCTGCGCATGTCCTATGCAAGAAGTAGGGAGGATATAAAAACTTCTAATGAAAGTATCTATATAAGCAACACTGTTTTAGCTGCAAAACATTTATAGATCAGGATTTCCTTGGCCACTGTCCAATGTAATTAACTTTTTGAGAATATTTTTCACCTGCTACAGCTCATAAATAATTGTGGTTAGAGCGGCCTAATTACAGAACGTGAACAGACCTTTCATAAATAAAATACCACTGATGTCTTCACACTAATTGTTCTGTAACTCTAGCCTCACATGTCCAGGAGTAGCTGTGCTAAAACACTGTAAATCAATTTAACAGTTCCATTCACACACCGACAGACGCTGTAACAAACAAGATCACATTTCCTACCTAGACAGACCATACTAAGCAGTTGGTTGGAAAGCAGTAATTTGAACAGGGTCACATTAAAAAATATATGATACTACATGGAGGAAGCTGTCATGTTTTTATTTCTGCCCCTATCCTTACAACAATGTATTGTTGGGCTACACAGCTAAATGTTCCTTTTGCGGCCTACTTCACTGTAAAACTTAAGCAAAACAAAAGGAAAGCGCTAGGCAATTAACAAAAATAATTGTTATATTCCTTGAAGAGGGCAGTTTAACAGCTAGCAGGTCTTGGTACAGCCTCCAGGTCTGCACAGGCAATCCCCATCCAGGATCCTACCTGTGCTGTCATCAGAGCATCTCTGTGCACACGAGAAGCACGTTCCCCGTGCAGGACAGGCGTGGGGTAATGATGGGTGTAGGAATTTCCTGTTCTTAACCATGTATTCCAGATTCTGACTTTTTTTCTTCTTTAGCATGTGTCCTTTATCCATTACTCAGTCTCCTGCTTCTTTCCAAGGAAAGAGCAGCCATCCAATATACATCCCAGTTGTTATGCAAGTTTCTTCCTTTAGTAAGTCAGCTTCACATGTCTAACATACCTGAGCAGTGCTTACTCAAGGCTTACTAATTTGTTTATGGAGAAACTCTAAACATGTTCATTCCTTTGTGCAGCTAATTTTAATACACCTCCAAAGGGTCAATACAGTCTATTCCCCCCCACCCCAAATTTATCTGAATTTGAGGACTTTCTTAGCAGAGAACTTTACGTGTAGTTCAGTAAAAATGACATCAGGAAAAAAAGTTCAGACAGTGTTGGGCTACTCTGCAGGAGAGAATAAAGACTCAAGGCTGGTTCTGGCAATAATACTAATATTTAGTTATTAAATTTTATTTTCAGTGACCTTTTGCCAATCACGAGCTACAGTCACAGGGCTGTCACTCTCCTTTGGTTCCTCTCCTGTATTACCTGCCCATTGCAGCACTACCAAACTATCAAGCAGCAACAAGGCTTTTACCATCCCATACCAGCCCTCTCATGCCTCAGCACCATCATCAGTCTCACGCAAGTCTCCAAAAGTTCATCTACTGTCCGTGCTGTTTCTTCATCCTTTTCAGGCCAGTCCACCCTGCTTCTTGCCTCTGCTGC
>JAVJGI010000060.1:31015279-31150402 GCA_035590275.1 Ibycter americanus
TCAGTGCTATTTAGCTACTTAGCAGGAACAAGCCACAGCTGTACATTATCCATGTCAGCCAACCCACCACCCCAGAAGCAAGCCCACAGCTGTATATTATCAATGTTAATTAACCCTCTGCAGTTCCTCTACACCTGCCAAAGCAGCACAGGTCTGGTTCACTCTAGAGCTTGAGGTTGGCTATGGACTGAAGCAAAGCTGGGTGGTACTCAGCCCTGCTGCATGCAGGTGGACAACACCACAGCTCTACATGTTTGGGTGTAGTAGGAGATACTAGGGATGGGAAACGCACAAACAAGATATTCACTTGACTGAGGTATAAATGTTCAAGAGCAGCTGAACAGATGTACAAAGATTTTTCTGGTGGCGCTCTATAAAATTTTCAGGGTCTTTCACTGCAGTTGAGAGGTAGGGACTGGTTCACCACTTTGAAAGAAACCCTAAGACTCACCATGAGTAGAAAGGCTTGATGAGGGCTGAGGAGAAGGTGTTCATCAGAGATGCCTACTGAGCACCCTACAGGCCATGCACAGAGCCAACCTGCCCAAGGACTGTCCTTGTTGCCCTTGTTCCTTCACAATTTTAACTATGCACCAAAGTACCATGACTCCAGTAATTCTGCCCTCATTCCCAGCCTTGCAGGGCTGGTCCCAAACATGCTGTGTCAGTGGGTGCCCCTGCATCGTTACTGGGACACCAAGCCTTCAAATACTGCTTTTTTGCTACATACATCCTTAATAGTGAATTCAGGATGTGCCATTATTTATCTGTGATGTCGTCACAGCTGCTAGCCTTTTTATTGCTATTTCTTATGAATCCAAACATCTTATTTTACCCATTTGGATATATCCTCAGAGAGGGAAAATGCTACTGCCCTACTTCCATTAAATATTTAACACTGAAACTGACTTTGAATTTATAATAATTCAATATATGTGGAATAATTCAACACTTGCTGAAGGAAGTATGTCCAGTGTTAAAATACTATAAATAGGTCACAGGCAGACTTTTATAGGATTATATGAAAATTATTTTTTCTTTTGGAAAGAAAAAAAAAGCAGTCCAGAAAACAAGTTATTTCTGATGTCCTTTCCCATACAACCAGCAAATTCAGCTCTTGCTTAGTATGAAGTCATTCAGGTAATTAATTTCCAGAGTCAGAAGTGGGAAAGGAGCAGGAGTTTATATTCAAGAACCATCACCACAGAGCCACCGTGCATTCCGCCCAGATGAGCTCTGTGGCCATTTATCAAGCAATTCCAACACAAGTAATTTGCTACCGCTATGAAAAATAGCCCTGGTAGAGTCCTGAGATTGTTTGTGTGTTGTACCTGTATCAATTGTTGATGAAATGACCAATGGCAGCAACCAGATTTATGTCTCCTTCCTCCTCAGTGTTGGATGACACATTCACACTCTGCTTTTGCGCTTTTTTTTGCTCTGTACATTTTGATTTGTTCTTTGCAGAGGTACAGCTTCAGCAGGTGGGTTATAAGGGCCAGTGGCTGCAATATGGGACTCTGTCATGCAGGATGCAGGTTGAATCCCTTCAGGCAAAGGCAGGAATTGACCCTGAGAGTCCTGCCCCTTCCATGACACAGCTCTCTCCACCCTTGTCTCAGCTGGGCTTTTTTAGGAAATGCAACCAGAACTGCAGTTCGGCTCAATCCTGCTGGCTGTGTTGGGCAAGCTTTGAGGATGCTTGCTGGACCAAACCCCACAGAGGGGTTATGCAGGAGAAGCTGGAGAAGCTGGAGCTCCCTATTCTTCAGGCTCAGGACAAAGAAGGGATGGGGAAGTTCAGCATTGGCTGAAAGGCAGCAGAAGTAGATCTGTGGTACTTCTGGACTTGACTGTCAAATATCAGTACAGAAGCAGTGACAGCAACATTCCCAAGTGGGGAAAAGCCAGCCAAGAGCTTGTAACTCTTGAGGTATCAACACTATTTATCTATGTTTAGGTAGAGCAAATTGTTCTGAGGACCTGGTAGTGGCGGTCACATCAGAGAGGAGGCCCTTGCTCTGAGGGCTTAGGGTCAAAACAGGAGACACCGAGGGTGAGCCAAAACACAGAGAGGTGAAATGATTTACCCATGCTTGCCTAGCATACCAAGCTGAGAACTGAATACACTTCAGTGGTCCTCCCTGTGGGTTTCTGAGAGCTTGACATGAGCTGGCCTTTAATGCTGGAGGTAGAGAACAACTGTAACTACCCCAGAGGTTTTTTTAGAACAGTCAATACATTTGTTTGTTTTGTTTCAAAACAGCAACACGCTCGTGATTTTCTTTCTGATAAGTCTAGCCACAACTCTTTTCTTTCATTTTTCAGTGGCTTTATCACTGAAGACTCCCTGCCTTACAGCTGGTTTCCTGCTGCTGCCAGGTTAGACAACATTCACTGTATTTGTGTTCAGTCATAGTGAATTAGTCATTTATACAATACAGTCTAAACCCAACTGTAAAGCAAGCAATTCAACTAAATATATGGATCAATCAGGGAGCTTGCGAATTTTCAGCAACACTTGTAGAAATGGTAAGAATTTAAAACAATCATCTCAGCTTCCCTTATATCCCTATTTCCTCTCTTAGCTTCTACAATGAAAGCAATATGAGATCTTACCCAGGGATCTGAAGTGTCTTCATGGCTGAGGACAGCATGTAATACCTTCCTGTCTGTCCTCTTGAGGGCCGAGGAATTGCCTTCATCAAAGGCAATTTCTGTGGCTCCGGAGATCTCAGTTCTACAAAGTGACAGGCTCAGTTCTGCCCAGGAGAGCAGGAGTCGCAGGTGGTCGGCACTGGGAGCAGCATAAGCCCAGACTGCAGTCTGGCTTGGGGAAACAGCAAAAGTTTGAGCATGTAGTGGGTTTCTGTCTTCTTTAATGCCAGGCACTAGTAAGACAAACTGTACATTTAGCGATAGGAGTAGCACTTCATTAAGACAAACCACAGCAGCCTCCTGTCTGCATTAAGCAAAAATGTAATGTTGGGTTGACAATGAGACTTCAGAGAGCTACATTAGCTATACCATCTGTTTCCCTTTGTTTAATAACCTTAAAGACTTGGTTTTCATTGTTACAGTTAGTTCATTCAGTTCATACGGTTCAGGTGAGCTTCCTCAGGAAGCTGATCTACTCGGCATGAAGGTAGGATATTCAGTGGAAGGAAAATACACCTTTTCAAGTGGGGCTTTAAGATAGCTATCTTATCATTTTTAGAAGTGCTGTCTCTAGCAAACTCATTTATTTTTTGTAGGTCTTTCCCCATCTCTTCTCTTAGGTGAAGAAAAGTAGGGAGCACGTTGCACTTTGAACACTACAGTTTACCTGCTTCTGCTTCCTGCTTACCTGGTAACTCGTAGAACAAGCATCAATCTTTAATCAAAGGAGATTCAGATATTTTTATTCCCAATTTCTTACTGAAATGCATTTCAGGAGTAGATAAAGCATTTCTGAGGGTGCTTGGTGATTTTATTCCGGGAGACTGCAAAAAAAAAAACCACAATGAGAAATAATTACCTTCAGAAGTACACTACTTCTTGCAATTATCTCCTGTCAATGAAGAGATACTCAAGGCTATGTTAGACCCAGGACTACCCTAATATAAAAAACAAGATCTTTCACACTGGTTTCTGTACAGTAAATCAGACACACAGTGCACATTAGCATCCTTCTTAATGGTTACAAGGCTGTGCTATGAAGACACTGCACTGTGTATAGGGACACTCAGATTGAAGATTCAATTGCACGAGGTGCCGAGCGCTCTGGTGATGAGCTAGTATGCGAGCAGCTATGCTGAGAGCGATCCATAAACCAGCAGTCCGTGTGTACTGAAACACTCAGCTGACAGCAAGAGGAGGGCCAGGGTGCGAGCGCACTTTCAGGACTCAGCTCTAGGAACACCCAAACCAGGGGATGGTCATCAAACAGACCAGGCTTGTTCAAAGGTAGGAGGTAAGGAGGAGGACTTCAAAACTGGGGGTGACATGCCCATACAGTGCCAGTCAGTGTCAGGAGAGACTGCGTTAGCGCGCCTTGGGGATCAGCCTTGAACTCACAGCCAAGTATGAGCAGGAGAGCAAAGACACCAAGCTGTAATTTTTCCTCTTCCCTTCTCCCCACAAAAGCTAAGCAAAACAATGGTTTATACTGATTCTAGGCTGCAATGTCTGTGTTAGTTACCTCACATGTGCTAGCTACCGGAGTGCTTCAGTGAGAATGGAAGTACTAACCCTAACGTGGTGTTGCCATAAATTCTCACCATGGAAGTTCTAAATTCAGTAACTGACCTGGCTGTAACTACATTTTGTTAAGGTCAATAGGAAACAATTTTTTACTCAGCCTTGTTTTATAGCCATGATACACGCAATTTGCAGTGGTGTCTTTTCTTCCTCTCTCTCTTTATGGCTTAAATTATTCAGTAATGGAGAAGCGTAAAAATCTGTTCTTAAGTACTTATCAAAAAACTGTCTTTATTCTCAGAGAACCATCAGAGTTCCAGGTCACAGTCACACTGCCCCAGGTGTAGTCATTCACTTTGGTGTCAAATATATGCCAAAGTACTGCTATCAGCAGTTATTTGCTTTATGCAATATGTGAGGTCTCTGCATGGATGAGGACCTCACTGCACTAGGACGTGTATGCCTATGGAGAATGTAAACTGCAGATTGTTCTGCTTATTTCAGGCTCCCTTTGTGCTTAGGTAGGAACTGTAGCACACAACATTGGGAATTCAGGCAATCTCTTTTTCTACCTAAGACCTTCGCTTAATTTATTTGGTGTTGCTGCTGATAGCTTTTCTTGATTATGATGTGGAAATCTGCAAAACAATTGGCTTAGCTTAGCCATAGTTGCAGGATGACACAAGTGTTAATAATTTAATAATTATCTTTAAAATAGCTTGCAACTAATATGCTAGCTACAATAAAGCTTTTTATCAGCTAAATTGCTTAGCATTAAAGGGAATATGAGTTAGCTGGAGAGGTGTGTTTTGACCACCGGAGGGCTCCTACATTTTTCTCCATTACTAAATACAAGCACTAAACAATGGCTGGCCTCATTTAAAGTTCCTGAAAGAATAATCTGCAGCTAGCAATGTATTTGATCAATTGCATCTGTATTTCTACTTGGATAACGGTGGACAGACTGTGAAAGTACTGAACTTATAAATTATTCAAATTAGTCACAAATGTTTTCTCCAAATATTTTCAGATTTGCAAATTGTTCACATGTTGACATTCCAGTTGAATATCTGGTTAGTGATTTGCATGGTCACTTCAGATATTAGTGCACCAAAGCCAATCATTTATATGAATCATTTGATTTGTATATCATTTGCCAAATAGTACAAATGGCCAGATAAAAGGCTACTAAAAAGAAAGGAAAAACTGTTGATTTTTGTCACTTCAGGCCAAGCCTACATATGGCTCATACCTTCTGCAATTCCATCAGTGAGAAACAGAAAAACTATCACTACACTGTTCTCAACCGGAAAAAGCAGCCAGGATTTGCAACTTTTATATCCCAACACACAATTGAATTGATGTTTTCAGGGACAGCTTGAGCTTTAAAAACTGATCTGCAGGCCTGCTTGGGATAGGAAGGCAGGATCCTCTCAGATATTAGTGAAAAACAAACAAGTGGTTATTTTCAGGGCGCAGATCAAACACATTGTTCTCACATCACTGACTCTCACCTGATATGCACCTCACGCTCAGACTAAATCACAAGCTCTCCTCAGCCTGCTTCATGATAGCAGGTCACTTGACACATTCAGTGGAGCTCTGCTGATTTAGAGGATCTGGCCATATTTACATTTTAACCCAGTTTCTTCTTGTTCCAGACCTCCAGTGCCTTTCAGGCCAATGGGGCCTGTTACACTCTCTGAAATGTCTCACAGGGTTTTACTAGGCTACACTTGGACCATCATGTGGAAGATACTGCAGCCCTAAATCCCATTACTTTTCATTGCCAGTGGATAAAAACTGTCAGTCCTTTGGGATCTGCCCAGACATACATATTCCTCTTGTCTTATCTGGATTGGTGCTGCTCATGCGGCCAGCAGAGAAGTTTTGTTGGGATCTTAAAAGGAGGCTACTATTTTTCCTCTTTCCCTTGCAAATCTACCTTCCTTAATAAGACCATTTTGGCTTTGCCAGATACTTTCAGGCTTCCCTCATGAAACAGACTTTTTGTAGGCACCTTCCAATTGAATGCTATGTGGTTGGCATCATTTACATGACAGAGTCAAATGAAACATGACAGATCGACAAAAATCCCCTGCTGCAAATTAACAAACTACTTTATGCACTTCTGATGAAAGATGAATGTTTCATACATGATAAAATAAGAGGTTGCTGGGAGCCTGAGGAACTAAACCCCCTAAGTTTTCTGGTTTCTGATAAATCACTGGATCAGTAAATATTTATCAAAATTATAGGTTCAGTTCATAAAGTAACTGAAATGACAGAATATCTTCTCCAGGATACCAGCAGTAGCACAGGGACAAACTAATTCTCATATATATATATTAAAATTTGTTATGGATCTTTAACACTTTAAAATGTTCTGAAGAAACACAGCACAAGGCTTTCATCCTCCTTAGGCTTGAATGTTTTAATTCTAAAAATATTACATAATATAGTAATGAATTATCTATATTCTTCCATTTTCACTCAAAATCTGTAATATTTATCAAAACTATCACATTGATTTGGAATTACTCAAGGAAGGATGCTTACCTTAAGCCCATTTACTACTTGTGAGTGGACACATCTGTAGTTCCAGCAACATCACACAGCTTATCTGCCCACCAGTGCAATGAAACCTGAGTATCTGCAGGGTAAAACAGATTGGCAATAATCGAGTCCTTAGGAAGTTTGAGGAACCTAGGACTCTTTTCCCTTTGGAGTATAGGAAATTCTTCTCACCATCTGTGTTAATCTGGTTCAAATCTAAGTACAGAAGAGAAGACTGGATGCTGTCACATTGGGAAGCTTTTGCAGTGAGAATGGGCAGCCGTAACTTCCTAGTGGTAGTTTGACTTTCTGGTACTCATGCTTTAGGTTTGCTTTTTCTCTGGAAAATTATGTCCAGGTTGCTTCCTCTCCTCTGGCCATGCTTTCTTGCCTCACTGCCCACAGATTGTTGTAACCTCCTCTATGAAGTATAACTGTCTGTGAAGCACAGATTGGGCAGTACTGACTTAAACGAGGCTGTGATTTCCTCACAGAAACTTCAGTGTAAAAAGCTGCATTTTATGTTACAAGAAAAAAAATCCCAATAGAAAGACCCTGCCAGGCTCACCTTTTGGGGTCTTTTATTTCTCCTCAGATAAATACAAAAATTCCCACCGCAAAATTACCAAAATCATTGAAAGTTGCCTTTTCCAGTTTGGGCTAAAATTTGGCCAGCAAAACCCCCAACAGAATAGTTTTCCAGGTACTGATTGCTGGGCTCTATTTCAGTCTTTCATATCTAATGCATTGCACAGATCGTATCTGCTCATAGACCATGCAGACCCGCAGGTCCTGTGTCACTTCACTGAAAAACAGGAGTGCCCCAAGGGATCCAAGACTGTTTTCAGCATTATCAAACTCTTCCGGAAGGCTCTCACACTGGTGACACTCACATGTATAAGCTGAACACAACACAAACATCGGCAGTGACAGCAGGCTGAGGACACTGTCTCTTACACTCAGACAGCGCACACAGCTACAGCTCAGGTGTCAGGGTAACGGTTGGAAGAAGTGAGCCTATAACTCCTCCACAGGCTATTCTGATCCCATCTCATCCCATCTTCTCGGTGTTAGCAATCCTGTTGTATGTAAAACACGCTCTTACTTCACTCTTCTTTTTAATTGTGGTAGTAAAGGTTTACCCCTGAATTAAATGTAGTTAAGAAAACTTCCCATCATCATGAAAAAGAACCCCTTCATGTTTTGTATCTTTAATATGGTTAATTCACAGGGTCCCTTAAGAGCAGCTGCTAGTTTTATGTGTCAAACAACTGCCACACAAAAGAGAGCGTGGCAGTGAGCTGTGGGTTTTGCTGACACAGCACACTCTTTCAATTGAAAACAAGAAATAGAAGAAGCAGTTTGAGAAACCTGACACTAGCTGTTACCTTTAGAAACCAAAACTTAACCAAATAAAGGCAAGCATACACATTACTTTTTTTTTAAAATAAAATCTTGTTAGATGCTGTTGGAGACACAGGTGATCACCAAGTCCTTCTGAAGAAACATCTGTTACAAAGAAGAAGAGAGAGATGAAGAAGGTGCCATTTTTCTATCACTATAGTAAACACCTAATGCACCGTAAACAGAGCAAGTCATGCGGTAAAACATGAAGAAGCTCTTTTTTAATCATCTGAATAGAAATTTAATATCTTTGCATTTGCTAAGTAAGGCAACTTGCCCAAGCAACCAGATACACAAAGCCTTATGCATTTATTCTGCCTTTATTGCTACTGAACAAAGCTTCTAAGTCAGAAGCATTAAGGTTGGTATTTACTAAGCAGTTGCACACAAGGGCTCATCAGGAAAATTAGGGTATCCAAACATGTAAGAAAACCTGACAAATCAAATAACCACATATACAGTACAACAAAAAAAAAAAACAACCCAATGAGCATTCCCAGCAGTTTCGCACTTCTAAATCATGATGTCCAACAGCTAGGACCAATTCCCCAGGCCACCCCTGGGAGGTGTAAGGTGTGAGCAACAGCACCACAGATCTAGGCGATGCTATGAGGAGTGGAGAGCTCTGGTTCTGTGGAGATGATATGCTACTGAGCTGCACCAGCACCACAGCAAGTACAGGAGAACATATAAAGAATTCTTTCAGAGGAGATAGAGACCAGATTTAGCCTCTGGATCAAATGGCTCTTGCAGATGGTGTTTCAGTAAGCAAATGTGATGTTCTGAGCTAAAATCTTTTACAACATGAGCTTTAAAAAACCAGCTTGCATTAAAATACTTTGTTGTCACCATGATAGTCCTTCTCTGTAGCCACATTCTAAAGTTCTATGCACAACTGCAACAGCTCTGACAAGGAAGAGGGAGATGGGTTGCTCCCTAGCCCCAGGGCATTTGCCTGGCACAAGGGTCCCTGAGTTCAGGTTCCTGCATTGAGGTGGGTAGCTGGAAGAAGCATTCAGTCTTTTAATGATCTGAGCATCTCTGCATGGTACCTCTACACGGTACCTCTTTCCCTGTACATCTCCACACAGTTATGACCTTTTTTTCCATCAGGATCCATGTGTCTCCTGGCAAATTTATGGCAAAGAGAGAATTCTCTGAGGTCAGATTTTTATCTCATTTCCTTCTTAGCATTTATATTTAGATATTTTAAAAGCTCAGGAACTTCCATTTATGCACCAATTGTCTACATGTGCTCATACTCTTAGAATCATAGGATCATTTAGGTTGGAAAAGACTGCTAAGATCATCAAGTCCAACTGTTAACCTAGCACTGCCGAGTCCACCACTAAACCATGTCCCTAAGAACCACATCTACACGTCGGGGTGATGACTCAACCACTTCCCTGGCAAGCCTCTTCCAGTGCTTGACAACCTTTTCGGTGAAGAAATTTTTCCTAATATCCAATCTAAACCTCCCCTGGTGCAACTTCAGGCTGTTTCCTCTTGTCTTATTGCTTGTTATCTGGGAGAAGAGACTGACACCCACCTTGCTGCAACCTCCTTTCAGGTAGTTGTAGAGAGCGATGAGGTCTCCCCTCGGCCTCCTTTTCTCCAGGGTAAACAACCCCGGTTCCCTCAGCCGTTCCTCATAACACTTGTGCTCCAGACCCTTCACCAGCTTCATTGCCCTTCTCCGCACATGCTTCAGCACCTCAGTGTCTTTCTTGTAGTGACGGTCCCAAAACTGGACACAGTATTTGAGGTGTGGCCTCACCAGTACAGGGGGACGATCACTTCCCTAGTCCTGCTGGCCACACTAGTTCTGATACAAGCCAGGGTGCTGTTGGCCTTCTTGGCCACCTGAGCACAGTGCCGGCTCATATTCAGCTGGCTGTTGACCAGCACCCCCAGGTCCTTTTCCACCAGGCAGCTTTCCAGCCACTCTTCCACAAGCCTGTTGAGTTGCATGGGGTTGGCAGTTTTAATAGTTCCATTCTCACTGTTTCTAACCCCGCTTTGTTTTTCTCATTAGATTGAGAGCTCTCAAGCAAGAATTATCCTTAATTACAGCTTCTAACAGAGTGGGTTGTTGTTATAGATTCTTAATAATCATAGATAGCACAGTATTCCTCATCGGAAAGTAAGTTGGCTGTATCGATCACCATGGTCCCATATGCAGCTGCATTGTTCTAATATTTTAAATACTTTGGATCACATACAAGAAGCTGACTAGTGCCTGCATGTGTATTGGATAACTGCACATACAGACAACGCGTGGGGAAAGGCTATGATTACCCATTTTACAGATGGGAAGTGGGTCTCAGAGAAGCTAGAAGGTAGTCACAGGGGATCGGTGGCAGCACAGAGAACTGGTTTGCATACCTCAGTCTAATGAACATCTTAACCAAAGGACCCACCTCCCATGCCAGAAGGAACACGACATCCTGCTTCCTAGCAGTCGTGCATTTAGCTTCCAGTGAGGCTTGTAAAATGCAAATTCCTGTTAAACCACATGACCTTTCCTTTCATATTTGTGAATAAGATTTTGCGTATCCTTTTTATGAATAGTTCCTACCATTCTCTTTACATCCTGACTCTTAGATACAGCTTTCCTTTTATTTCTTCTTTATTTGTGCCTTAAGGCTATAACCTATTCTTCAGAAAGTTTATATATATAAACACACACACATATATATATGAGTCTGAATACATATATAAATATACACACTTGCATATATATTTAACAGATGTATCACATGGAACAAATGAAAATGAGCATATAGTTTTGACTCTTCTTCCACTTAGTTTGCCTATAGGGAATTACAAAGACATAGTAGCTTCACGACTTGAAAGATGAGACCATAATATTGCTATTTCTACACTACCAAGGAGAGTGCAGGTGTTTCAAAGCATTTATGAAATTGCTTGATTGACTCTCATATAGAAATCTATTGACAATAAGTTGAACCTTTGCAGCTAGGCTATAAAAGATTTGATTATAGTAACAATACTAACCGTCATGAATGTCATAAATCTTAAGAGAAAGGACACATATGTCACACATAATGCATGAAAAAGTTGTCCTTTTATTATGGATAACTTACCATTGTGTAGATACTCTGCTGATCAGCTATTGCATTATTTGAATAAGTATCTGATGTCTTGTTTTCTTTCAAGGAGGCAGGTGCAGGATGAAGCAGGAAGCCTGCCAAGAAAGATGATAAATTGCTACTCGGTGCTGGGGACCAGTGCTTAACATTAATGCAACGCTGCCAGGAATTAAAGCAGTAGAGTAATAAGAAACTAAGAAGAAAATAATATTGAACAGATTGGCTCCATTTTCTTTATCCATTATAATTTCTAGTACATCTAAAACAAAACATTGTCATTGTCTCATTATAAGCAAAATAAAATAGTTTTGGAAAACATCCTATGACTTGAAACTACATAATAATGATACCATAGTTGCTTTTGATACCATAGTTACCATAATGATAGTTGTTTTTCTGCTAGGGGAGTAATCTTAAAGCCAAGAAGTTCAAATAAAATTATACAGATAATAATTGCAAAGAAGCATGGCCTAGATTTTGAAATCGCTACCCACTTTGGCAAGTGCTACTCCCTGGGTGAACTGGCTCATTCAGTAACTAGATCACAGTGTAGTCAGAAGTGACACAGTCCCCAGAGTGTCCCAAGTTTCCTTGTCTACTGTTTATCCTTGACAGCACTGAATTTGGACTAATATAACTTCGAAAACAACACACACACACACACACCAACACACACACACACACAGAGATCTTAAAACCTTTGATTTCTGAGGCAGTTAAGGCCAAGCTATAGCCAAAGAGACAGGCAGAGATGTTCTGCTGGCATTTTGCTTCCCAGGAACAAAACTCTGCCAGGAACAAGGATCCTCCTTGCAGGCTGAAGCAGCCCATCTGTTTTGGTCTGTTCTCTCCTAGACAGCCAGGTCGTAGGTATTCTGCAAGAAAACTGGAAGACTTGGCCTTGGAATGGTCCCTGGTTTATTTGGTCTGGGCAGTGATTCAGGATCAGGTCAATACGTATAATCAGAGACCCTCTTCTGGTAGTGAAACAGGCTTCAACATGCTGTAAACATGTTAATTCTACTTGTTCCCCACCATTTGGGAACTAAACTAGACCTGCTCATATAAGGCCAGTTAAAGAAGCCCTGTTCAAACCAGCTCTTTTAAAAATACTTTGGGTTTTGCCAGCTATGCAAAATATAGATATGGGATTCCCTTCCTCCTTTGCATATAATTAAAATATAAATACAGATACCACTTCGAGGCATCCAACCCTGATCTTATCCAAATCAGTAGACACTAGGGAAACCCACATCAGCATTTTACTGGAACGCTGACACACAGAAAAATTAATTAGGGCTGTTTTCAACATTCATCCATCAGTAAAACTAAAACTAAATTGAACAACTGATGATCAATGTAATTGTTCTTCTTGCATCACAATAACTTACAGTAATCTGTGTATTTTGAAACTGAGCTGTAAGTCAAACACTTCATCTTCAGAAATCTTCATCTTGATATAGGAAAGCTACCTAAAACCTATCAAAATGAGAACCATTTAAGAAATATTTTTTTAAAGTTTGCACAAGATCTATATTCTCATCTGTATTATGTCCAGAAAAGTGCATGATGTTCAGAACGGAAGCTGAAAAGCTGTGTGCTATTTAATTTCATCTGCATTTCCTTCAGAACTATGCATCATACCGTCAAGATAAAGCAGCACCGCGACAAAGATAGCTCACCATTTAGGTGTTGATTTTTCAAGTTGTACATCACTCTGAAACAATTCATTAGCGAATGTAGATTACATCCTAGCTTTACTTGTTAGATGTGCAGTGTGTCTGCCCATGTCTCAATTTATCTTACGAAAGGCAAATTTCCTCTTTGCAGATGTGACTATGTCATGATTAGTTCAGATTCTCACATAGTGTACATAATAGGAAACCAAAACCAGCAAAACCTCTCAAAATACATGTCAAACTAGTACGACACATTTTAGAGAAGGGAGAGAGTAAGGCTGTAGGAAAACCTGAGGAAAGAGGCACCTGTGCCTGAAGTTAATGTAATGAGCTGATGCCTGGGAACTGAACGTGATGGTACGATAAAGGAGGTAACTCATCACCATAGGAGAGGCACAAGTGCTAGTTAATAACCAAATTCCCTTCTCAGTTACACTCAAACATCTTCATGATGCCATTAGCATATACAGAACCCAGGGAAGCGCTGGGCCTTGAGAACCTGAATTATGGGTTTGTATTTCAGCATTTGTGAGGGAATGAGGAGTTTCCAGGTTCAGAATTTCCAGCTAATGATATTATATCCTCTAGTCTCAACCACTGAGGTGTTATCCTTGACCACAGCGACTATACCAGGGAATAACAAGGCAGCCTTCAGGACTGGCCCTGTAACAGCTTCACTAAAAGGAAGAGACATCTGAGCTCAATGAACACATCCTTGGCCTCTGTAGATCGGTACAGCTGACACACAAACCGTCACAGGCAAGGGCTTGGGTTCCACTGTCCTGCTATCCACTATGTCCTCCTCCATTTCTGCAGCCTGTCCGCTGCATCCTTTCAGTCTTTATTCAGCTGTGCCTTCTACATGTTAGTAACAAGCATAACCTGTTTATGACATACTGGAACCAGTTTCAGTCCAAGAGCACTGTCACTTTTTGATCTGGGATTATCTCTCCATCTCTTTCACCTCCTTATCTTTTCCCTTTGGCTGAAGGAAAATCCTCAAGACTGCCCTGCCAGTGAGTTGGACTTAGTGCATTTGCAGACAAATATATTAACTGCTCTCCAAGTGAAGATCAGTCACTTCGAACTAAAGCCCTGCTGATGTAAATGTCTTTGTACCATTTATGTTGGTGGTAGTAGGTCCAACAATATTTTGCCTCTTATATCCTGAAATGTCTTTGTAAACTTTACTTGGTTCCCAAATAATTCTGATTATACTTTTCATGGTGCACCTTTTCCTATTTCCGGTTCTTCAGCAAAGAAAGTCTGATACCAACAACCCATTCATTGTTGCATACATAACTAATGCTCATACTCAGTTCAAACAGGGGAAACAATGCTATTAATTACACTGAATTCTTCTGAAAGGAGAAAACTGCATTTGCAGTGATTTGTTGATTTTACTGTGAATGGTTAAGAGAATTGCTTAGAAATATCCCTTCTGTCCTGGCTTCTTGAGAGAGAATGAAAGAAAATACGCCACAAAATTAAATCTCAGCAAACCAGGGGTTAAAGAATGAGTATAGTATCCAGGTTCTCCAGTGCCTTTCTGCATGTGTAGTCATGTAGTCTATGCAAAGTAGGTGCATTGGTTGCGCTTGACTTCCAGAGCAGCTAAGTGTTGACTCAAAGCAAGTAACAGCAAAGAGACAGCGTCCAAGTATTGTTCACATTTCACAAGGAAGTTTTTGACATAAGGAGAAAGAAAAAGGGATCTTCAAATTACTTCGTCTTTATTTTTTTAGGAAAACAATCGTAGTATTCCGCTTGCAACATAGCACTAAGATGCCTTTTGTGATCCTTTTCTCTACAGCCAACATCAGCAAATGCTTTTCAGCTGAAGTCGTGTTCCAGGATCAGATGATGTGGACTAACTATTGAAATGAATGACATTATTATTATAAGTCTCAGTTAAACAGTAAGAACTTAACTCCTTCAGTTTACTTCTCAGTCACCCTACTAATGCTAGTTGTCACCCTCAGCACTACAAACAGGAAGATTAAACCCTAGCTAAGCAACTGATCCCAATTCTCAGTCAAGCGAGAAGACCAAGAAATCCTGAAACAGCAACTTATACAAAGTAACAACTGCTTGTTTATTGGTTCTCTATATAATGTTCAAGTCTGAGAAACCTGAAATGAAAAACATACAGGAAAAGTGATGGGCAGCATCTATTATACTTCTAACTTAAAATATGTTATGTTGATATTTCTCATGGAAGCAGAACGAAAAACTTTTGTTGCAGAGTTCCAAACAATGATAGATTTTGTTTTGACATTATCAAATATTTCACAGTGATATTTCATCCTTCCAACACTTTTTTTCCGGTCTTGTATCATAACAGAAATCATAAAATAATGATGATCAAGAAAACCTGGAACAAAACTATTTGAATTTGAAAAGAAAATATCACTCAGGAATTTTTGGTTAAAATAGTAATAAAATCAGTATGATTTGGGGGAACCTATTGTTTTCCTAAAATCAACATTTTCTGAAAGGAAAATAGATGAAAACAGAATTTTCAATCAGCCCAAATAAAAAGTGCAAAGTCATTCAGAATCATTTTGGAAATCGTCTAACTCCTACACAAAATATTTCAGTAGGATTCAAAGTAATGTGGAGAACTTTGCTTGGCCTCTGTGCATCATTTCTTTCAGTTCATCCTTAAATTCTGATATGAGGAAACCCATCCATAACTGAAAAATCTTAATGATTGAACATCATCATCGTGATGGAGAAAAGAGATCAGAGGCAAAATTCATTCTCAGAATTTTCTTCACTACATACATCACATAAGTTAATGCATAAATGAACTTTCTTATAGCTGTGGGACAGGATATTGTAGTTATTTATTGTAGCCATTAATTTACACCTTCAGTTTGCTTAAATACTTCAAATACAACAAATGAAACACTGAAGAGCACAGCATCTGAGACTAACCTTACCTAGAAAAAGGCATTAACTTTTGACTGCCATGTTTGGATGCAAGGCTAGAAGGACATCTTAACAGTTTTACCATATCTCAGCAGCATCAAATCAGTACTGAACTGAGATGACTGATACTAGAATTTTATGTTGACCTACATAATAATGAAGATGGAAAATTATGGGTCTATCCTTTTGTTTGAATCTGGTCACATACAAGTGTACTTTGTTGGCAAGCAGCTCTGCTAAATGTAGTGGGTTTGGATTCTTAACTTTTTATGCCTTTTAATGGGGATTTCATTATCACCATTAATTTTATAGCATGCTAATGTGCTTTGAAACACAGTAGAAACTGGAATAAGTAAATATGGACTTAGAGATTTAATTTTAAGGTTTTGTTGGTTGATTTTAAACCTTGGTGAAGAATACACTCAAAGTGCTATAGTCTCTGCCAATATATCATGGCAGTTATGAGTAGGAATCAGCAAGAAAACATACCTAAGAGGTATGACTGTCTTGTCAGATGAGTCATTTTGTGCTGGGACAAAGAGGAGACTGTGTATGCAGGAAGCTCTCCAAGTTCATTAAAGGTCTCTTACAACCCACTAAATTTGGATGTTCAAGCTGCCATCTCAGTCATCTAAGAATGTAAAAGGGGTCTAAGAATGCAAAAATATATGAAACACAATAGATTACAGTTTGTGTTCAAAGAAAAATACGTTCAGGTGATGGTATTCAATGTTTCACAAAGCAAAGAAATGTTAAAGGTTTTGACCAGAAAGCAGCTGTTAGTGACAACACTGATGCTGTTGCCTCTTGCTTAACTCAGTGTTCTAGAGCTGGTCTGACAAATTACCCTTATCCATGGAAATGAGATGAAATGAAATGAAATGAATAGAGTAGAATAGAATAGAATAGAATATTTTCAGTAGGAAGGGACCTATGGGCCTGGAATAGTTCCTGAGCACCTACCAGGGGAAAAAGTGGGATTTCTCATGTTCTGTCGCTCTAAGAAAGACTGCATCAATCTGATGTTATTCTGCCTGACAGGTGAAATGACTCCTCTGGGAAAGGATGTGCCCAGCATGGCTTTCTTGCTGATGGTGTGATCCAAATTTTACCAAAATGGTGGAAAGATTCCCAGCTGATCTAAAATATTTTTTCACCAGTGGATTCCTTACCAATTATTCCACACTCAACACTTTAAGGGTAATGGAAAACGCTATCAGGTGGCAGGTGCACTGTTTAGTGAGCACCCAGCAGTCAGACTGATCACCTGGAGAACAGGCACAGTTCTTAACGGCGGGAACACACAGCTTGGCCTCAGCCAGCCTTAGGGTGAGTGTCTCATTCATACTGCATTCGCTCACAGGATTAATGTGGGAATTAGCACAGTCAGCTCCTATATGAGCAGCATTATGTTATCCAATTTGCATAGTCTCCCCATGCTCGCAACACGATACCAATACTGACAGTAGGAGCCTACGTGTTTGCAGCAGAAGGTACAGCGCTCTATCTCCAGTGACAACCATGACGTCTATATGGCAAGGGCAAGCAGAATACTTGACAACCATGAAGTCTGTACAGCCTGTGAATTGTTACAGTGGGCATATTTCGAGGCATCAGCAGTCTGTGAGAACTCTTTGCATATTTTCCTGCTAGACCTGATAAAAAGAGCAACTACCTCCATTTTGTTGACGAGAACCCTATAGAAATTTCAGATTCCGATCAAGTAATAAATAACCATCTCAATGATGACCATAACAAGGACTCTGCCATGCTTACACTGAACTCTTGAGAAAAAGGCGTGGGTTCCCCTTCAACCTATTCAGCTATGCCACGTCCTCAAACAGTGAAAGGGAAACCATAAAACTGAATGTGATGCACATCATCCCAAGAAATTCATGCCTCACGAGTTCCTTGGCAAAATTCTCCCAGCTTCAGATATTTATTACTTTGCAAAAGAGCCTGAAGCAATTCAACATCAGATCTGTTTGGTTCTTCTCCGAATGGTGTCAGATTTCTTAAGATGAGGGCTTTCCATGACACGTACTAATTAGAGATGGTGTCAGTAAATAGGCCTGTTGTTAAGACCATCCAACAATCTTCATAAGAACCTGTTCACAGCTGCCTACCACATCTAACTACAAAAATCTGTTTTGAAATTTCCAGTGTTGCAAATATATTTTCTACTGTTGTGGCATAAGGAGTTTCAACCAGTTATCAGTCAATACATAAATAAATGTGCAGCCAGAGACTAGTAGTAACAGCTGAGCATAGAACACAGGTGGCAAAAATATTGCATTTTTAGCTCAGAAGAATAGCTACTAAAATCGAGAGATTTTGCATCGTGTTTGCATGACTGACTGACAAAAGCAAGAATTACAATATAAACAAGAATTACTTGAAAAAAAGTAACTGAAAAGACAGAAAATTTCAGTGATTCCGAAGAAGCACTTTTACAATCAAGTATAACAATTATTAGGACCATACTATGGCAGCAGACAGCATTTCAGACAATGTTTTAGCCATGTATTTCAGATCCATTGATCTCACATGCTTAGGTACTGCTGTAGAACACTGCAGCACTGAGGCATCTACTAGTAATGAAACAAATATAGCCATTCACTGCTTGGGGTATCATAAGTAATAGTCATAAGCTTCCCATAAATTTTATCATTTTAGAATTTATATATTTTAAAGTGCAAGATTACCCACTATATGCCATAACACATACAATTCTTAAATTTCCCTGTAGGCTAAAACGCTAGAGTAAGATGCTCTAAAGCATTCCTCAGGGTGGAGCAGACGAATGTGAAAAATGCAAAAGTTGGTGGGGTTTTGCCATTTTTGGAAATCAGGCCACCAGGTCACCCAACTATGGTTTACAGAGATTTAGCTGCTAGTCCCCGATTTTCAAAAAACTTGGTACAAATATTTTAAACACATATGCCATCAGGTATTAAATCAAGTTCTCAGATATTCTGGAAGGATTCGTAAAGCAACATTTTCAAAACCACCTCTCACTGTTACAGTAAATTATGTTGTCCATTCCTCTCTTTGATTGGCAGCCTTTAAATCTGCCTTACCCCTTGAGATTACACCATGTGAAGCAACTGCAAAAGAAGATCTTGTTTTCAATTTTTCAGGGTCAGGTTGTCTTTCAGTAACATGGGTGTCATTCATGACACAATGAAGGAGAGTCATACCCAGGCCACCGAAAGAAGGGATGTTAACTCTGAAAATAGAAAGAAAACATCAACAGTAATAGTAGGAAAGTCTGTTTAAGCCCAAAACAGGCAGGCAGGCAGAAGCAGGGATGTATATAGAAAAACAGCATCAGGCACAAATCCCGACATCTTCTCTGCAAGGCCAGTGTAACAGTGCTGCTATTTACAATACAGCAATTCATAGCAGGACTGAAAACCCTCGGAGCTGACACTACAAAAACATTGACCACAAACCTACAACGTGCTCTACACACTCCAAATAAATGAAGCTACTTGACTGAGAAATATTCTTTGTGGTAACTTTGAGAATATTAAGAAAGAAATAAAACATCTTTACTAGGAGTAAGATAAAACATTTTTTAAGTTTTAAAACTTCATCATGGAGTTCTTCGTTTCCCCTCAAACCAGTTTTGATTATGTGATGGGACTGCCCTTCGTTTTCACCTAGGCCGATCCACAGATGAGCAAAGCTAAATCTTTCCTGCTCTGAAGTAACAGCCCTGAAACCATCTTTTTTATACGAGCATCATTCATTGCGGCCAGAGATATTATACCAGGATTGTATTTGAGGTCGTGCTTTTGTGTGTCTTTGCCAGCTCTTCCTCTATTACCATTATAATTTCCTGAGTTATAACTGTCAGTTATCACGATCAAAAGGTTGGAGAGAGAGGTTTAAGTCATGGTCACTCCGCCTTCCTATCTGGGTTAGCTACATATATGCAAAGAGCCATTAAAAAAGTGAGAGGGAGAGAGGGAAAAGGAGGATGGAAGGCTTCACCACACTAAATGAAAAGCAAACAATATGCATATCAGCATCCTAAGGAGACGTACCACTCTGCTGGGAAAAACCAAGACAAAAGAATTATCTGACACAACAGTTCAAAGCATATTGCACCTGTCAAAACGTCTGTCATCTTCTATAGAAATGCACCATTCTAAAAGAAAAAAGGGAAACTCTAGCAAAGTCACTCAGAAACAACAGACCACTTTGTCTCCTTCCTTCCAGCTAACTCCTCCATCTGAAAGCCATTTAACTCAATGCTAAAGATTGCCTGGAAGGACCAGACAATAGGAAGGTCTCTTTCATTGTCAAGGACAGTTACACTTTGAAGATGATGCTCAAAAGGGGTTAAAATGGGTCAACAAGCAATTGTTGGGTCTATCCAAGGAAATGTGAACAGAACATTGTTAAAGTCACACACAAAAAAATCTAAAAGAGCACATCTTTAAGCTGGGGAAGTATGGGGGAGGCGGGGGGGTGCAACACAAAAATACTGATGTAATCTAATAGCAAAATGGAGTTAAAAAACCTAGCAGTGCAAGTGGACAAACCGTGAATTTCAGTTTAGATATGGCAGTTCTTAGCAACATGCGTCCAGAGCACAGAAAAGACAAGAGAGATATATGTTGAGTAACAAAGGGGAAAACCAACAGCAACCCTGAGAGAAATAGATGTAATTTTCCCATGACTTTTTCATTTGTCTGCTTCCAGCTTTCACAACATTCCTTGGGAATCAATGTGTGTTGCACAGCTCGATGGAATGGGTGCATCTTAGGTACTGAAATGGACTTACTCATTTATTAATACCAATTGTTTTAAAAGAAAAAAATGGAAAACTGCAAAAATATTTGTGGTTACATGCAGATGATCTAAATCAATACTTATACAGCCTACTGAAACCTCTTTGTGTGCATGTTCTCTTCAAGCTTACATGAAAGTCAGATGTTACCATTGTAAAAAAGTTTTGTAGACTTAATTTACACAAAAGTAATTCCCAAGATAAATTTTCCATGAAATAGAAGATTTTTCTAAAGCCATTTATTTATCTAAACGTGATTCCTATTTTTTATTGTTGGAAGTCTAATTTCTCTATTAATCAAATTTTGGCTTGTTTTTGATTCTTAAATGCAGCATTGCATAGGAATAGGCACCAAGCCTGAAAAAGCCTCCATTCAGCAGAACTAGTCATGAAGTATATTCATTTGCATCTGCATTTGCAGCAAGGGGACATTCCATTATGAGCGACTTCAGACAGGAAAAATGCCTGAAATTTCCACCCTGCTGAAGTCAGTGGCAAAAATTCCAGTAACATTGCTGGGAGCAAGAAGTCAGCTCTGTTTTCACACACTTGTACTTCTGAACTAGGTCAGTGATGGTCTTGCATACGTTGCTCATTAGACAGCTTCTCCCTTTTTGCTCTTTCAAACCTTCAGGCAAGACAACAATGAGAACAGAAAATCATCTTTGAAACTGTGTAGCCACAGCGAATGGGTTCTCAAATTTTGGAAAATCCTTGAGTCTGGGGCTGGACTTTCTTACACCTTCCTGTATCTGCTGAGATGCAGAACTGGCCTCTGAGGTGGTGGTGTAGCTTTTTATCTCCCCGAAATCAATGGGCCAACATTCAGCTGCTGAGGCCATGGTCTGTGGTGTTCTCCCTTAGTCACCAATAGTGTTGGACATGAAATGCATGAAGGCCATAAAAAATGAAATTTTTCGAGACTTGAGGAAGTTCAAATTCACATCTAATTTCAAAATCAAGATTAGTAACGGAAGTCCATTTCTACAAGAGTAAGAAATAATGAATGTAACAAATGCTATTTACCATTATCTTCCCTGCAGTTAAAAAAGCAACTTCAATCACTTAAAACTTCTATAAAATTTCTTCCCCACCCCCCACCCCCCGCCTTGTATTGTCTTTAAATCAAAGCCATCTATTCCTAAAATGCTAATTGAAGGTCAATAGTTTCAAGAGTTTGCGAAGTCATTTTTCAGGTATAAAATCTTTTCCATCTTTTTGACAAATGATTTCATCTCAGCACTGGAAACTTGTCTTGTAGCAATCCCTGGTCAGTATTTACAGATACGACAAAATTCTTATTTTATCTGCTCAGTTTCTTTATTTCACACTCATACACTGGGTTCCAATGAAAAAATTAAATACTCAGAAATATTGATGTCTCAGTGTTCATCTGGCACCAAATATTTCTATGAAGGTAAGTTGAGTTGAAAGCCTTGTAGATTAATCCTTACACCGCACATCCTTTGCCTCTGAATTCAGAACTATTTTTTTCATGAGCTTTTTACGGCCTTATGTGAGTGACTGCTCGGTACTAAACAGTAATGGGAGTCACAGTAGTATTATCAGTGCTTCTTTCAGTATTAACTATTTTCAACAGCATTTGTGATTTTTAGGCTTGCTGCAAAAGCAGTCTTAAACTAGATCATTCAAAATAGTGATGAAAATTATCATTACGCAATTGCTGGCCTCCTGTGCAATTGAAACATATGTGACTATCCCAGCCTCACAAGAAATGCCTTGGCAAGGGTCAGAGTTTAAAACTCCCCCCACCAACAGTGTGAGGCAACTCAGGCTATGTCATTATCCTGGTTTTCCCCCTCCATCCTCCATTCTCTCTCATAATCTTCCTCCATCCCCCACAACACCATGTTCCCCATCCTCTGCATTTCCTTCAGGCAACTTATTCCCCTCCATGGCTCATGAATCTCAGCAGACAGGGTGTCCGGAGGATAAGGGAACTATTGTCCCCTTACTGGGTTTTAATGTTGAGGATGAGAGCAGGCGGTCACAGTCAGAGGCAAAAGAGGAGGAAGGCTATGTTCAGCCTTGGAGATCATGAAATGGGGATGGTAGACACACAATCATCTTCTCAGGATAGGTGAAACCTGTGTGTGCTCAGGGCAAAACTCTTAACGTAGCTACGTACAAATCTTGCTTTCAGGCTTTCATGTACATTTTTTTTGCTGTAAGAGAAACAATCTCCTGCTTACATCTATTTCTATTGTCAGACATTGATAAATGATACCTGCTGAAATTTTCCAAAAAGTTTTATCCTAGCGTTGACACCTGGCAGAAAAATTTCAGCTTTAGTATTAAGTTGGCTAAGTGACACACACGCAAAAACATTATGTGATGATGAATGTGTATAGACATCACTAACAGCACCATAAATTGGATAAACTGGAAATGTAGTATGAAGTACAAAGAGATTTAATGACAAATGTGGGTTTGATTTTGTTGTGATTTTTCTAATTAGAGCATAATTAGGATTTAAATTTGCCTGTGATTGTAGGCACTCTAGATAACACAAAAATGTTGGGTCAAATTTACTGCTGATGTATCTGTGAAAGGCAGAGATGACAAGCAGCAAATTTGTCCTTTTTTTTTAACTTGGCCACTTTTCATACATGTCTGTACAGTGTTAAGGCAGACAAATTCACCAATATCCTCCATCCTCCTGTACTGATAAATGAACATGTGCCCAATAACAATCTTTAATCACAGCTCATTACTCTCCTGTTTAGAAAGACCCAGTCCTCAAATCAGGGGAAGGAGACAATCACATGTGACTCAGAAAGGTAATTACGCTCCATGAACAACAGCTAGGTGTGGATCAGAACAGCTCACACAAAACACAGGTGGAAGTTTTCTGAAACAAACTTTAAATGGTTGCAGTAGTAAATAACTTCAAAAACCCAAACCATTTTAATTAACGACTAAAGAACAAAAGTGCTAAATTCACCTGGTAATATATTTTCCAATAATCATTTAGCCAGCTAGTGCACATGTGCATTTCAGATACACTTCTGAGGATGACAAATGGGAAAAAAAAACCCAACCAACTAAAATATCACCTTCAGATAGCTGTTTCCAGTGCTTTCAAAAGATACCAGGGGTTTTCCTTTCTAAAACACCTATTTCCTCTGATTTCAGGAGTGTACACCTGTCTGACACAGAGCAATTCACTTCTGTCGTTAGTAGAACAATTATAGTTTTGTCCTCTTTCACGTCACCATCAAATTGATTAGCTAAATTAGTATTTCAGGATTTTTCAGGAAAAAGTGAAGTCCTAAGAGCAAAAACACTGTGCCTTGAATTTCAAATTTCCATCAAACACAGTACTGGTGGTGATAAGGAAAACTTCTTTTGTTTGTTTGTTTGTTTTTTTAAATATTAAACCTGTGCTGTGAGGACCCCAGACAAGACAGAACTCTTGTAACTTTTCATGAGTAAGCTTTGCTCTTTGCAAGGTTGCCTATGAGAAATAGGGGTGTGAGAATACTGGGTTTGGAGGGTCACACATTCTCACTCATCTTGGCCCCTACTGTAAAAGCTGTAGTTGAGGCTGCTTGGAGGTATTTACTGAAACATGAAACAGCTGAGTGGATGACACCATTTCAACAAGCAGAAGGAAACTCCTACGCGGCTCCAAGAAGCTTGTAAACATTTGATATTTGACATGAAGCTGGATTCCTTCTTGGAAAAGCCTCATGGTGGACAGAAGAAGGCTCCAGGTGCAAAGGCTCTATGGCTAAAATATATGCTTTTGGGGAATCTCAGTTATTTCATTCAATCTTCTACCAAACCCTTCAATTTGCTAAGGAATTTCCCCCCCTATCCTCATGAGAAATTTGCTTCTGTCCACTAAGGAGAACAAGGAATCACATGCAGTCTCCTCCTTGTCTTTCCAAATAATTCTCCTAAAGAGCAAGGTCCAAAAGGCAGCAAGGAGAGGTGCACACCGCAGAGCTTTGCCAGCTGAGCTACAGCAGCCGGGGTATGAAAAGCACACAGCCAAGAGCCGATGTGCAGCACCAGCCAGGCTCCTGGCTGAGCTTCAGGCGGCTCCCATCCCGCTGTCAGAGGGGGGCTCTGGCCACCTGCCCAGCCGGCTCAGGACCAGCGAGTTATGTCGCAGGAGCCCCGACAGCGTTGGCTGCACCTCCTCGGGGCTCTGCCGGCGAGCGGTGCTAATAGCCATCACGGGAAGGCAAAGGCTTTGAAAACCAGAACAACTGAAAAGGTCACTGGTAAGGCAGTGCAAGCAGGGAAGAGAGCAGCCGTGAACAACAGATGACAGTCATGTTGCTTAACGCAACATTCAGATGTATTCATTCTACAGGGGCAAAGGGAGAAGCGAGGCAAGGTGAGGCAAGAAGAGCTGAATTCTTGATTTCTTCTGAAAAGTTCAGCAGTCTCCAGGAAAGGAGAAAATACAAATTGCAGGAATAGGCATAGCAAAAGAAACAGCAAATATCAATCACCAAGAACTCCCACTTTCAGAAATCCTTATTTTTAGATTCTCTCTCACAGTCAAATTAATATTAAGATTTTCATCTTCTTCCCATCATCAGCAGTTGCAAATTTTTTTAATTTAATTTTTTTTTCTCTGGGTTTTATGCACTAGTGAAACATAGCCTGAAAGAAAAAATATCTCACCAGAACCAATGAAGATTCCCCACAGGAATTATATTTCATATAAAGGAAAACTACTGTGAAATGTATGATCTTGCCCTTGGAAATATAATATCATGTTTGCATCTGGAAGGCAGCGAGTCTCAGTTCAAATCAAATTTGTATAGTTTCAAACTGTGCATACACAGAGATGCATCAGTAGTCACAGCTGCATTTTTGGCATATGGCGTTCAGGGCACCCACGGCACTGTCAGTAGCTCAGCAGTGCACATGGCTACTGCTTAGCACACCTGATGCTGCCACACTCGTCATGCTGGAAGTTAGTCAGGGTGCTCAGATCTGTTGCTCTTTTCCACTTGTTGCCAAAGCCTGACAGCAATGAACAGATTTTTTTCCTTGCTCTCCGTGTGTCCTCTCACTTTTCCAGCCCACCAGGTAACGTTTATGTTTTTAATTACTGAGCCAAATCCCACTTGTAGGTCCAGTCTAGGTCTCTGCCCATTGCAGAAGGACTGTTTCAGAGCTACTGTCTGTGTTACAGGGGCTTTTCTTTGAACAGGAATAAGCTTAGGCACTTTGTTTGCAGTATAGAGAGGTAGAAAGCTACAGATCTCTCAAGTCAAAGTGAAGATGTTTCATGGGTAAGGTAAGTACTTTGGCTTTCTTCCAGCAATATAACAATTCCACCAATCATTTATGAAAGGAAAAGAAAAGAACTCCTATGTAATGCCCTGTCTATTGAGGTACTAAAGATGCACCAGACAATCCACACCACGAAGGTCTCTGAATCCTTCCTAGAAAAATTTCTCAGAAGACCACACATATTTTGTTAGAGACGGCTTCAGTACAGACCATATCAACCTTCTTTTTTTTTTTTTTCCTCTCCATCTGTTCTAAAAAAACCAAGATGAAACCTTGTAAAAAATCCCACATTGTGGAAAATAGACAGATTTTCTGAGGAAAAACAAATAAAAATCATTCAAACTCTGACCTTCTTGGCTGCCTCTTACAGTAACTGAATGTGAACTCAGAAAACAATAGTTCTTACTAATGTAACTGAGCAAGCAGGTGGCAGAGACTTAAGATACCTTGTGGATTAATGACTATGCATATAGACACACTCATGTTAGAGTCAAGTTAGCCACCTCAGGTACCAATGAAACACCAGCTTCAGCATGGTCTACCTGCCCGAAACACTTACTGGGGTCCATTCTGCACCAGTGATGGTGCATTTCTGAAGCTAACTACATTCAAGAAAGCTCATACCCACCATCCTCTTCGCCCCAGGTGAACTATGGCTAAATATGTTCCTTTCCTTGAGAGCAGAGACTTCAGCAGGCTGCAGCTCCTGCATGCTGTGCGGAGAAGGCAGAGATGCTGGGTCAGGTCAGTTTGACATCAGGAAGCTCGGGATCACCCCATTCCCTTTGTCCAAGGCACTGGCAAAAGTAATGGCCAGGAAGTGTCTCAGACTTGCATGGCTACAAGTAGTCTGTTTGAGAAAGAAAGGACAATGCTATTAGATGATTATTACCATTATTATTCAATTTTTCAATAACTGGAGCTCCCACTAGCACTAGCTGGGATGAAAGCTCCATTGCCTTAGTACTGTTCAAATGATAGGAATTAGTCTACCCCAGAGCACTAGCCACCAGGATGCAGGTGGAGGGTGAATACCTCCCCAAGCCTTTCCAAAGACCACCACACAGGTCCATGCCAGCCTGCACCTTGGCAGGACCCTTGGGCAACCCTCGGTATCAACGCAGGCTGGGGGATGAAGGGATTGAAAGCAGCCCTGCCAAGAAGGACCTGGTGGGGGTACTAGTGGATGAAAAGCTGAACATGAGCCAACCAAGTGCACCCACAACCCAGAAGGCCAACTGTATCCTGGGCTGCATCAAAAGAAGCATGGCCAGCAGGTCGAGGGAGGTGATTCTGCCCTTCTACTCTGCTCTGATGAGACCCCACCCGGGGTACTGTGTCTGGTTCTGGAGCCCTCAGCACAGGAAAGACATGGACCTGTTGGAGCGGGTGCAGAGGAGGGCCACAAAAATGATCAGAAGGATGGATCACCTCTCCTGTGAAGAAAGATTGAGAGAGCTGGGGTTGTTCAGCCTGGTGTAGAGAAAGCTCCAGGGAGACCTTATTGTGGCCTTCCAGTACTTAAAAGAGGCTTATAAGAAAGATGGGGGCAGAATTTTTAGCAGGGCCTGTTGCAATAGGACAAAGGGTAACGGGTTTAAACTAAAAGAGGGTAGATTTAGGCTAGATGTAAGGAAGAAATTTTTAGCAAATGTGAGTGGTGAAACACTGTTAACAGGTTGCCCAGAGAGGTGGCAGATGCCTCATCCCTGGAAACATTCAAGGTCGGGTTGAATGGGGCTCTGAGCAACATGAGCTAGTTGAAGGTGTCCCTGCTCATTGCAGGGGGGTTGGACTAAATGACCTTTAAATGTCCCTTTCAACCCAAACTATTCTATGATTCTATGACACAGCCAGGCATCCCCTTGCCCAGCCAGCAATTTACCCACCACAATGCAGCCTCTGCCTGACACCCACTTTTGGTGACAGAGAAGCTGCCACACATCACAGCTTGGCAGCATCTGCCATCAGCCTCCAAAGCCTCTAAAACAGCTACTTCCCCAAGGTTGTCCTATCTAATGACAGGGACATGTTCTTGAGAAGGAAAGACCTTAAGGTAAAAAAAAAGGCATTGGCAAGTTGAGCAGCAAACTTCACCCTCAGAAGAAAGAAGTCCCCTGCATTTTAAAAATAGTCCCTTTTTAATTTGGTACAGTGGTCAATAATTGTATTTTAGTATTTTATATATAAATATATATAAAATAAAATTTATATAAAATAAAAGTATTTTAGGTTCACTGCTATTGCACTGTTTTTGTGTCATTATTTTGATAGGTCTATCTGACTATAGACATATATCAAAGTGTTGAGAATGGTGCTGTTCATAAGCTCTTTTATTTGGCTCTAACCTTTTCATCCATCTATAACAAAACTATTTTTTCCACTTTATTACAGTAGACCAATGGCAGCATTTGTATCACGGTTTGGGAAGTTGGTCAGTCATGCCTTGCAGCTGTGTTTCAGTGTTGTTCGACCTAACATACAATGAAAACTGAGAGGTATTAGAATTATTGTTTTAGTAAAACTCAAAATAATTCTGTGCTAACCCTAACCTCACTGTAAAACTCATATGGATCCACCTAAGTTTACAAAAAAAGAATTTCTCTGAGAAAGAGAGCTTTTGTCTATTTAAAATTACACTGAGTTTTCAAATATTAGGAAAAAGTTCAACATAATTTTTTTCTTCTGTTGTAACATAAAAAAACCCCACAACTATACTTGCAAACTACTTTTTATTGTACCTATCATATCCAATAGAACTGTTTTATCCAGTATTCCTCTTCATAATTTCAATACTAAAAATAAATTCTTAATACTTCTTTTTAAACTTTCACACAGCTTTTCAGGTGATTTTTTTTTTCTTTTCTTTTCTGGCAGACATTTTGATAATACTGTAATTTAAATTCTGACAGCAAACCACATTACTTGCTAAAACCTTTTCCAGAGAGATATTTTATTTTGGTTTGAGCTTACAAGTTAAATTTGAGAGACTGCAGTTTAAAAGAAATTTACAAAATCTCTATTACTAAAGTTTCTGCTAAAATTGATTATTCCCTGTGTAGGTAACAGGCATTTCATTTTTCAGAGAGGCTTCTTCAGGTGTTTTTTCACACCCCAAAATTCATCCCTTTTTCCTACATCAACAGATGAAGTGAAGATATTCCAGGGTTTATCAGCACTTTAAAAATGCACTAATAGCACTCATTTTTCTCCCACCCTCAGAGGATATCATGTACCATACTGCATCTGGTGTCATGTCAGCTGGGACCAGCAGCATCATCTGTTCCCTGGAGAAGCCATGACAATCAGCAGTCCTCATTCCTGCCTCCCACTCCTGCACCAATGCTATAGCTCAAGGGCCAAGAGCGCTGCATCAATGTGCAAGGACATTTCTTTCTTTTTTAAAAATGTCATAGAATCATAGAGTCATCGAATCATTTAGGTTGGAAAAGACTGCTAAGATCATCAAGTCCAACTGTTAACCTAGCACTGCCGAGTCCACCACTAAACCATGTCCCTAAGAACCACATCTACACGTCGGGGTGATGACTCAACCACTTCCCTGGCAAGCCTCTTCCAGTGCTTGACAACCTTTTCGGTGAAGAAATTTTTCCTAATATCCAATCTAAACCTCCCCTGGTGCAACTTCAGGCTGTTTCCTCTTGTCTTATTGCTTGTTATCTGGGAGAAGAGACTGACACCCACCTTGCTGCAACCTCCTTTCAGGTAGTTGTAGAGAGCGATGAGGTCTCCCCTCGGCCTCCTTTTCTCCAGGGTAAACAACCCCGGTTCCCTCAGCCGTTCCTCATAACACTTGTGCTCCAGACCCTTCACCAGCTTCATTGCCCTTCTCCGCACATGCTTCAGCACCTCAGTGTCTTTCTTGTAGTGACGGGCCCAAAACTGGACACAGTATTTCAGGTGCGGCCTCACAAGTGTCAAGTACAGGGGGACGATCACTTCCCTAGTCCTGCTGGCCACACTAGTTCTGATACAGGCCAGGATATTATTGGCCTTCTTGGCTGTCTGGGCATGCTGCTGGCTCATATTCAGCTGGCTGTTAACCAGTACCCCCAGGTCCTTTTCCACAAGGCAGCTTTCCAGCCACTCTTCCACACGGCTATAGCACTGAGTGGCGTCGTTGTGACCCAAGTGCAGGACCTGGCAGTGAGCCTTGTTGAACCTCATACAACTGGCCTTGGCCCATCATCCATCCAGCCTGTCCAGATCCCCCTGCAGACCCTTCCTGCCCTCAAGTAGATCAAGACTCCCCCCAAACTTGGTGTCATCTGCAAACTTCCTGAGAGTGCACTCAGTCCCCTCATCCAGATCATTGATAAGCATATTAAACAGAACTGGCCCCAGTGTTGAGCCTGAGGAACACCACTTGTGACCGGCTGCCAACTGGATTTAACTTCACTCACCACCACTCTTTGGGCTCAGTTATCTAGCTAGGCTTTTACTTAGTGAAGAGTACACTCATCCAAGCCATGAGCAGCCAGTTTCTCCAGGAGAATGCTGTAGGAAACCATGTCAAAGGTTTTACTAAAATCTAGGTAGACAACATCCACAGCCTTTCCCTCACCCACTAAGCGAGTTACCCTGTCATGGAAGACCAGGTCAGTCAAGCAGGACCTGCCTTTCCTAAACCCATACTGACTGGGTCTGATCACCTGGTTGTCCTGTACATACTGCATGATGGCACTCAAGATGATCTGCTCCATAACCTTCCCCAGCACAAAGGTCAGGCTGACAGGCCTGTAGTTCCCTGGATCCTCCTTCCTGCCCTTCTTGTAGATGAGCATCACATTTCTAACTTTCAGTCAATTGGGACCTCCCCGGTTAGCCAGGTCTGCTGATAAATGATTGAAAGTGGATTGGTGAGCACTTCCACCAGCTCCCTCAGTACACTTGGGTGGATCCCATCTGGCCCCATAGACTTGTGTGCATCTAAGTGGCATAGCAGGTCACTGACCATTTCCCCTTGGATTATGGGGCTTCATTCCGTTCCCCATCCCCGTCTTCCAGCTCAGAGGGCTGGGTACCTGGAGAACAACTGGTCTTACTACTAAAGACTGAAGCAAAGAAGGCATTAAGTACCTCAGCCTTTTCCTCATCCTTTGTCACTATGTTTCCTCTCACATCCAATAAAGGATGGAGATTCTCCTTAGCCCTCCTTTTGTTGCTAATGTATCTACAGGACCATTTTTGGTGTCTTTTACAACAGTAGCCAGATTAAGTTCTAGCTGGGCTTTGGCCCTTCTAATTTTCTCTCTGAATAACCTCATGATATCCTTAGTCCTCCTGAGTTGCCTGCCCCTTCTTCCAAAGGTCATAAACTCTTCTTTTTTTCCTGGGTTTCAGCCAAAGTTCTCTGTTCAGCCAGGACAGTCTTCTCCCCTGCTGGCTTGTCTTTCAGCACATGGCGACAGTCTGTTCCTGTACCTATAAGATTTACTTCTTAAAGAATGTCCAGCCTTCCTGGACTCCTTTACCCTTCAGGACTGCCTCCCAAGGGACTCTGTCAACCAGGCTCCAGGCTCCTGAACAGGTCAAAGTCTGACCTCCAGAAGTCCAAGGTAGCAGTTCTGCTGACGTCAACTCTAAAAGAAAGTGAACACAGACATAAGTCTACTGAGCTATCATCAGAAGTATTAGAAGCTTGATTTATCAAACCCCAAATGGAGTTTCATTCTCTACTACAACTGTACTAAGCTGAAATTTATTTTAGACCCTCCCACACAGCACCACAAATAAGCAGTTCCCACTGTAGAACTTATATTTATTTCTACTGTAGCCAGAAAACAAGCTAAAATGTCTCTTTTAGCGCTAAGCTGAAATGAGATGACTAAAAAAACCCCACAGTATAAACAGTTGTTTAATACAGATAGCATCCAACAGCTTTGGTGCCACAGAGAAAATGAATGCACAGAAATGTGGTTTTTTACGTTTTTCCCCAGAGCCCAATTAAAATAAGCAAAGTAAAATACACAGAAATAAAATATGTCTAGCAAATGTTTCATCCCAGCTTGATTTGCTACACATTATTGCACCGCAGAAATGAGAATATTATCCACAAATTAAACTACAGATTAAGCACAGCTCAAATTTATTGTTAATATGTACTATATAAGGTATAATGAATCACAGTGAGTCTCCAATTAGAGCTTTTTCCAGAATAAATAGTCATTAAGGTCAGTAGTCATTAATCTTGATTAATAGATCCTACAGCCAGAGGGGACTACTGTGATCATCTTTGACCATTGTTATCATTGTTTTTCAGTGCATAAAGCAATTGTTAAAACCTTGCTTTAGACATAATTTAATTATGAGTTATGCAACAAAACACAAAGGAGGTTCACTGAAATAGCACATAATTAAGTTCAGCCACTTGTTTTCCTTCCCTTCATTCCATCATTATTAAGATTCAATCTCCTGTAGTTTTTGAAATTTAGTAATGTTTACAGCACTGAAGTTCCAGGTTATATGGTTATTCAAGAAAAAGTAGCATTTATGTAAAGAAATGGGAACGTCTGCCCAGAAAAGAAGGGTTCACATCTCAAAATAAACTAAAAAAAAAAAAAAAGGCAACACGGCACGCGATATACCAGATTCCTATTGTGAGGCACAAATTCTTCACAACACTGGGAGACATTGCAGAACAAAAATACTATTAGAACTGTTTCAAAAGGAACAATTTTGGCTAGGATAGAGACTTTTGACATTATTTATTAGGTTCAAAAATGCTTAACAAAGGCCTAACAATAGTCCTGTGGAAACCACTACATCTGAGGCACTTTCTGTTGTTATGTGCAGGCATTGATTTGAAGATGGCCAGCATTAGTAGAACAATTCCCTCACAGCAGTCAATGCAAGTGAGCATTCATACACACACAAGCAAAAGCCTGTGAACAAACCATATGGAAACAGGAAAAAAAGTAAACATTTATTAACCTCTTTGTGGGGAGATGGGTGGAAGAACAGGCCAGCGGCGAAGGAGACGGTCATGCCAAATTTCTGCGAAAGAAGGTGTTTGCCCCGAGCATTTTTTTCACGGAATATGAAGAAGCCTGGAGAATGTCTCCAGTGCCATGGTAACTGGGGCTGCTGTGGCCGCAGCCACCCTCTGCCACCCAGGCACAGCCTGTATGTGGCGCAGGTTGGCAGGTTTGGATGCTGCTCCTGCCTCCTTCCAAGTCCGCAGCTGAGGGGACCCTCGCAGATGCAGAAAAAGCTGAGGAGATTTCAGGGAAAAAAGCCATGAGTGAAGATTTGCTCAGCAGCTGAGCTGACATATAGACGTATGCACAAAAAGACCCAGAAAGTCTTAGATGTTATTGTCACTGCATGCATACAGAAATACATAAAATGTGTGCAACTTGTGCAGGCAGGTTTGTGAATGATGGAGGCAGATGAAGCAGTGCCTGCAGACCACCTGACATGCGGGCTGACTATCTTCCTGCCATAGTGGGGCCAGAAAGTAACCTCCATCCTCATCTGAGGATGGATACACTGAGACAGTCACCAAAATACCATTTGACTCATAAAGTCACCAGGGTCTGGAACATGTTATGTTGTTGAACAGCTAGAGTGGTGTCTCACGATTAGACTGTTTAGGTTTACAGCTCAGTTCCTCTTCTTTTGCATTAACCTCAACATAGCTTCCCTATGATAGAAATTTCCATTTTCCAGTGTAATCAGTATTTAAATTGGTCTTGAAGGAAAGGGAGAGGAGCTCCAATCTATGGAAAATATACTCTAAAGATAGGTTTTTCAGTTGCGTTTAAAATGTGATGAAAGTTGTAACTGGTTTCTGAAATATGCTACAGAATATTAGCTGACATAAAGAAATCTCAGACAGGTTTGGTGTGGTGCTGCTGAAGATGAGATTGAAAGTAAAACAGAGTGAATGAGTCCACACAGGGAAGAAGAAGGTAAAATGGAGGTAACATCTACCTGGCCTGGCAGCACTCTCTTGCAACTGGGTGCTGCCTGATCAGCCTGGGCATCGACCTACTGCAGCCCCAGGGTGCACCTCGCCTCTGCTCTCACCAACAATCCACAGCGCATCTAACACAGGAGCATCTTTATCCAACGCCCGTGTTGGCCCACAGGATCCGAGGAGGTTTGGGTACTTGCTTGCCCTCAGCCTGGTAGGGAAGCCTCCTGGAGCGGGGGTGACTTGAAAACACTGTGATGGCACAACCCGTTTGTCCTCTCCTCTAAAAACAACTGAAACAGATGGAGAAAAAAGTTAAAACGCTGTACGGTGGAGCAGCAACCACTAAGCTAATTTTATTAACTCACCGCCTCTCTTTCCCTTTTACATGAAAATACTGCCTTTCCAGTCTTTGTAGAATAAAAACAAAGATCCTGAATTTCTAAATGCCAAGTGAAGAAGTGGTTCAGTTCCTGATTTCTGAGGGCTGAGAGACAGAAACGCTATCTGTTTAGATCTAGCAGCTCGGCGTCTTTAAAATTAGCCTGTAGATGTACACAGCTACCTGTAATCAGGTTGTGCGCACAGACCCTGAAGATCCACATACCTGGGACTGCTTTTAATTTTACGTGAGTTCAACATTTCTAGCCTGATTGAAACAGCTTTTTGTATGGCTTATTGCCATTCATTTCTGCAAATGGGAGGATTTCTAGCACGGTACACTCCTGTTTCCTGTGCAGCAGACCTTGACAAGCAACGGCTGAACATTTTCACACACTAACTCAAGCCTGGCTGGGAGGGACATGCTTCTATATGGACTGTTTATTATATTAAATATACATACATGAGATTACTAGGGGGGTAGGCTAAAAACTGTGCTTTAAAAAAGACAGTTACAAACATGCATATCGTATTAATTAGTATGGCCACTTAGAACCGCAAAAAAGTTCCTGGGTGTATCCAACAGTTCCATGTTTTAAGGGTGTATCTCACTGCATTGCCTTCAAATACAGTAAAGCATATGCTTAAGGATGCCCATTCCTATAGTAAGTTAGTTCTGAATTGAGAAAGTGTTGCCTCTGAGGGCAGTTCATACACGTTTTTAACTCTGACTTTTCATTTGAAGTCAAGTCCAAGATCAGAAGTGATTTAAAATAAACTTTCTTCTGAATGATAGCTTACTTTAGCAGACCACTTGAACATATTAGTGTGACTATTATATGACAATACATATCAAAATAATAATTAGTATTAACTTGATAGAAATAATTGGTTTTAAACTGTTGTTTCAGTGATTTTAATTGTAACAAAACACAATATTTTATGGCTCTTGCTGTACATTATAGCTTGAGGTAAATTTTAAAGTTTTTAACATTTTCATAAATTGTTTACAGACTGTACACACTAGTTTCAGCCCTTACTAAACATGATGATAGCCTTTAAAAGTAATTAAATATGTCAAGTTATTCACCTTTAGTAGTCCAGAAGGTGTATGTCAACATTTTTGAAATCAGTAAACATTTATTGTAATAACAGTAATCTAAACGTAGAGATACCAGAATCTGGAAACCTGTAGGACTGTGGATTCAAAGAGTCTAAGTTTTGGAAAGAGACTGAAGTCCTCAGTTTATGTCCAATTCAATAGGAATTTGAGGCATGAGTATTTCCCAGGAACTTCTACAGATAAGACTGTAGTAAAAGCAGTAGGGAAAAAAATAGTAATAACAGGTCTTATACTGAACTTTTTATCTGCACATATCTTGAGAGGTACATATACAATTGATTTGACATTAAAATTATGTCGTTAGCTGTTCCATCACTTATTAAGTTCATGTCAGGTTTAAAATGCTGTTCTGGAGGAGATGTCAAATTTCTTCCCAGCAATACTTAAATATAAAAAGAACTAAACCAAAAAGAAAATGAAGTGTCATAGCCCAAGACATGCACAAACAGAAAAATGGAAACACACAGGAAGTTTTGAAGCACATTAAGGGTTAGGAGAAGGCCAGGAGCTGTCTTAAGGCTGTTACTTGAAGATTGCTTGGGAAATGGATGTTCAAACCCTGTTTTTGCCAGCAAGCACCTGGGAAGTGGTCAGCAAAATAAATGTGACAGCCCTATTCTTGTCCCAAAATGATGCGGTATGTAAAGAGTGAAAATAACCATCTATGCTTGATTAATTAGGTTTGTAAGTATTCTTCAAGAACTAAACAATATTTCTAAAGATTTCAATAGTTCAAAGATTGCCCTATGGCCGTCTGGCCAATACATCTTCCAGCACACACAGTTTACAAGCATTTTTCTTCCCAATATGTTGTCTTCGTTTGGTGTGACATTGTTTGAGCGCAGGTCTATTTGGGTCAGCGTGGTTTTCTTCCCATCACAGCAGTGGTGCTGAGGACGGCACTCGGACCATACATCTTCCATGTCATTTCAGTCAAAGGCACATGATGCTTCCCGGTGTCCAATCAGGAAGAGTCCAGCGCTGAAACAGGGGGGCATATTGGCAAACTCAGCTTTCTTAATGACAGCCATTGTTCCAGACAAACAAAAGCACGGTTCTGAGTATTAGCATGCGGCCTTGTGTAAAGGTGATCTGTATGGCACATTCATCATCGCCCCGAAACAGGGGGGCAAAACGCTTCAGAAATTCTGTCAAGACCTGTTGTTTTCAGAACACGTCTGAAAGTTGGCAACCGATGCAAATCCAGCGACCACTTGGACGGTCCTCCTCCTCCTTAGCAGCAGTTCTGCAAGGGGCTGAATGCACAGCAGCAGTGGAGAAAGAGAACACAAGATAATAGGTATATTCTTCCTAACTGCTAGTAGGGGGGCTATTTTAATTAGGCTACTCAGTTAAAAAATTAATCTAATAATCTGTAATAATTAGGCTGAACAAGCAGTTCTTCCTATAAGGTAGAGCTCCCACAATAGCTCTCATATTGGCTAACCAGTAATGGGTAGTCAGCAGCAATGCTCTGGTTTTGAGGCTCAATAATACACTGTTGACTTGTAAAAACATTTGAAAATTGAAATAAAAAGGGTATAACGCAGCCGGCTAAAATCTTTGACTGGTCCTTCAGTAGTCATGAAAATAATGCCAGTGAGGTTACACCAGTTAAATGCCAGTTGTATTACTTATATCAGCAACTGTTTCTCAGTATATGACATTCACAGTCTGACCCTTAGATGGCATGGACGGGACAAAACCATTACAATCATTTAGAGGTCTTTTTAGTAAAATTAATAGATGACAGAAAAATTCCATTGTTGGTGTTCATTCATTTAGTTAAATTAAATAGTTTGACTCCTTTGTTCACTGAACAAATACTAGCTTCCCAATCATTTTCTGCCCTACTGAACAGTTAAAAGCCAGAAAGATAATATTATTTATTGGTCATTTTGGTTCTAACAGCTGTTCAATGCACAGCAGAATTGTACAGATATGTATTCAAAATTAAAATCTGACTATGACACATTTCTGTAAAATCTTCTTTTTTTTTTTTTTTTTTTTGTCTTTCTTAAATTTGGGAAGAGTGTTTACTTAGCAGCTGAACAACGAAGAGGAAGAACACTCTGCTTCCAGGTCAGTTTTACAGCCTTACATCAAGCAGCCCAGGAGGGATTCCTGGGAAGGCACCAAGAACGACATGAACGGGTTTCCACCAGCCAAAGATCCAGCAAAACACATGGCTTTGCCACTCGCTGCTGAACGGAGAGGTTCAGGGCTGGATGGAAACTGCTTCTCTCCTCACCACGGAGAAAACTCAGCCCAAGATTGGGGCTTCCCAGGCACGAGACGACACGCGCTTTCGGTCAAGGCTCCTTCCGAGCAGCTCCCCTCTGCTCTAATAAATATTTCAGTACGAGCTCTGAGGGAAGGGTGCTCTCAAAAAAGACAAACTGCAGCCCTAAGAAAAATGTGACAAACATGAGATTCAAATTTACTGGGAGCCAAACTGATTTAATTCTTGTGTTCAGAGATCATTAGTTTATTAAGGCTGTTATAGTTCTGGCCTAACTATACCATAACTTATGCAGCTGCTTCAGAAAGAATATGAACTAAGAAAAGTGTTAAATACCTTCAGTTCAGAGTCTGAAACACAACTTAATCAGAATGCAGTCTGTGGTTTAGTAAAAGCAATACAAAACTGAACTACAAGCCTATATGCTCTTAATAATGTTCCAAGATTTTTGGTTAATTAATTTTTCAGCAAGCGTTAGTGAATTTTGTAATGAAATTCAGCTAACATGCCAAGCACAACATTATTTGGAAGGTGATTTTTTTCCATACTTGTAATGTGGCGGTAAGGAGTCCACCATGTTCCACAGGAAAGCAAAACTGAACGGTGACAGCAACAGCAGAACAAAATGGGAAATAATTTCCTATGATATTTTCAAGAAACACACCCTTTAGCTCTTCAATGAACATGGTTCGGGGGGACTCAGCTGCTGACTCTCAAGGTCCACTCCCCAAAACACGAGGCGCGCTCTGACCTCAGCTAGGCAGAACATTTCTGCGCCTGTTTAGCTGCACGCTCTGGCTCTGCAGATAGTCTGGCTCAGTCCCACTGTGTCCTCAGCCCTGGGTTTGAGCACTGCAAGCTGCAACTATATTCATATAGCCTCCACCCCATATGTGTAAGGCCTAGGACTGGCTCTGGCATAACATCAGGTACAGGTAATGTACATTAACTGCCTCTAGACCTTAAATCTAATTAATCCAGTATGTGTCAGTTAAGTGTCTGAAAGTATTTCTCCTTTCTGACTGCTCACTGCAATTTAATTTTGCATTTCAGCACTAAATAGTAATATATCCAATCCAATCTTCATCACCGTTTAAATAGAAACAAACCAGAAGTGGTCAATGCAAACACACAGATTCTGCTGCTAATGCTTGTTTTGCACAGATAATTTTGGGGCAAACCCAGGAATTGCCAGAAGTGTGAGTTCAAAGCAAAGCAGGAGGTGATGTTAACAGATACTGTGGTTTGATCCCCAGGCAGATCCTGCTCCCAACCTCGCAAGCATTTTGTGGGATCGTGACTGAACGTGGCTCACATCCTAAGCCCCTCCAGCAAGAGGGCTGCTGCAGGGCGCAGCCCGCATACCCCTCCTGGAGGCTCCCCCAGCTGCGCTGGCGGGGACCAGCCTTAGCACATCCACGCTGTGCAGAAGTGCCTATCACCTTACACCAAAGCGCCTGGACGCACAGCGGAGCTCTCTGAACCCAGAAATGCTCCTCAGGGCCTTTTCTTATGGCTCTCTGCTCCCAAAAGCTTTCTCCCAAGCCTAAAACCCTGCAGCAGACATGTTGCTCCTGATCATTGCTGTTCTTATCTCCCTGGGTGCCTGCCAGGAGCAAAGGACCGGTTTGGTCACTAACTTCTCTATCCACCATCGGTGACAGCTTGTCCCATGCTCTGCAACTACAAGCAGAGGTCAGTGGGCAGTGGTCCTGCCTCGCTGTAGGGGCCCAGAAGAAGGGCAGCTGCATGGGAAGCAACCCCGCTGCCACAAGACAGCAGCGGCTGTGCCCATATGTGTCACTAATACTGCCACAGAGTGGGAAGGAATCTCCCATTTACCCGTAAGTGTTTCAGCACTGAAGACCAATGTCATCGTACAAGCAGGCAGTACAGGAGTGCATCCTCACACCTGGGGGACATCAGGTGGGGATGACTTGCCAGTGAGCAGTTGGTCCCTGCCACCCCTACCAAGGCTGCACATACCTCCCACCAACATTTCAGGCAGGAACCCACCTGCCAGTCGAATTATACCCACACAGCCATACGCGAGGATTTGGCTTTCACTCGGGTCCTGTTAATGAAAACCCAGATGCAAACCCAAACATCCCATGCAACAATTATTTTCATTATTATTAGAACAATGGGGTCAGCTTCTGCACTGACTGCAAAACCGCACTGTTCAAAGACTGAGGGAGCAGCCAAATAGACAAACGTGCATGGAAATTGAATTTAAGCATAGGGTACTTTCCTATTTGAACCACAGAACCGATTGTATGTTCACAGCTGGAATTTGCTTTGGCAGTGGGTCCTTATTTGCTGAATTAGTGAATGCCTGAATTTATGTAATATTCTCAGAACAAAATTTAGATAGCTACAGAAAAAAGCCACCACATCGACACATCCCAGCTGTCAACACACGTATGTCCTAATTTTTTCAGAGAGATCAATTTCTCTGTCCCAACAAATCATGTCTTTTGAAAAATCAAAAACATGGGCTTAGTAAAGTTATCATTATTAGGACAGGGGGAAAATATTTTCTCCCTTCAAAATCATGGTTGTCTTTAAGCTTCTGCTTTTTTTCTACAATACAGTTCATGAGTTCCTTAGCAGAAAGTAAGTGCCAGAAACAACTTTTAGGTTATGGAAAACTGTCATCTGCACTAGGCAACCAGAGAAAATAAGATTCCTGCCTTGCAGCTACAGCCATATCACACAGCAATATCAATAAGTTCACAGTTTACTGAGTCTAATAACATCTACATGTTTGTATGTGTCCATACATGTAAGTTTATAGCACTGAGTGTTATAAATGTGTATAAGACCAAAGCTATGTGGAGGAAAAAAAAAAAAGTTTGTTGGCTGAGCTGGGAAGGACCAAAACTGAGTCTCTTTATATGCAAAATGTGCAAACCACAAATACTTGTATTCTAATTCTGCTGTGCCGTAAGGGTACCACTATTACTTAAGCTACTAGGAAACTATGAGCCCTTAACACACCCTCGGCTTTGTCATTGCTATCACTTCTGTCATTCTTGTCAATCCTGGTGTTCACCATGTCATGTGTTTGGCAAGTTTACCAACACAATAAATAAAAGCAACCTACCACAAATATTTATCCTATTTAGTTGTGCAGATATGTATAGTCTTAAAACTCCCACGATATATACAAGTGTTTGACATCTTTTCTGACAACCCTTACTCTTATCATAAAACAATCTGCTCACCAGTCACTTTGCTCGTGTTTTTGCCAATTTTCAGCAACATTGAAGCACAGCCCCAAAAAGAGTCACACAGCATAAATCGATCACCTATTCATAGACAATTCATCATACAGTCTTTGTAAAATGCAGGGAACATTATTGTAAATGGAATAGCATTACACACTCCCTGGCAAATAGAAGAAAACCACAAGACCTGTTTACCATCAATCTTTTTTAGGTACACTTGAAAGGCGATACAAAAAGCTGAGGCTGACACAGACATCAAATGAAATATGTGTAAAGGTGGCCGGATCAAATAGCAAGCGAGGCATTTTGTGGTATTAGGATGAGCACAGGTTTGTGAGACCACAGATGTATTGACAGCATGGTAACGGGATTAACCTTATTTGTATAAAAAAAAAATCCCTATGTACCAGGCTATTTGCAGCTAATCTGAAGCAACCTGCTTTAAACTCTGACTGCCAGACACTGCTGCCTGCAGCCCAAAAGTCTTCCAGGGTTCCAAGTTAAACTGCTTTTGAGTGCAGCAGCAAAACCCTGAAACCTAGTTCTATGTAAGAAGGGTACATGCAACTGGGTTACTTTGCCTGAGGGGGCTGCAGAGACCCCACCTCTGCAGGCCTCCACAAGCCTGTAAGACAAATTAATCGGGAACTGCACAATTATCTGCACAATTATTGGTGATCCTTACTTCATTGGGGGCTTCCAGACACCCTGAGGTCCACTCTGACCATCCAGGTTAGTGGTTAGTGTTAGTTTTGTGATAAATTTTCTTCTGAGAAAAATTATAACTAACAGTAGGGACGTTTGCTCTCTTACCATAATCTAATTAAAATCAAATTCGGGTTGAATTGTTTCCTGGGAGGTGGAGACTTAGAGTTTTGGCTGAGATTCCCCAAAAAGGGGTTGTACAGTCCTTGCTTAATCTCCCATTTAAACCTTTTGCTTCAACTCAACTGCTGGAGGACAAAAACAAATAATGTAAATAAAACACAGGAAAATATAGAAAGCAATATCCATCCTCTCTTTGTCTTTTTTTCTCTTTTCATTGTTTATGACCCTGAAACTGCTAATGTGTGACAGGAGAATGGCAGTAGAGTATTTCCTAAACTATATTGAATTAATGGCCTGCTTCACTGTGGTGGAGACAGTAGCAAAGCCAAAACATCCGATAAACATTTGTGACGATTCATCAAATAAGGCTGACAAAGATGAAACAAAGCTAATTCAAGAAATGTTTAAGATGTTCCTCCTGGAAAAATCCCTATATTCTGATGGGGGATTTCTTACTACACTCTGTGTGAATGGATTTAGAAAAAATATACACAGCAGTTTTGAATACCCAGCCTAACACTTAGAGGCAGATATAATCACAGCACATCCCTCATTTAATCTCCCATTTAAACCAATTTGGTTCATATACTCTACATAAGATGTGTATTGAACAAGGATGAGAACAACACATTTCAGCTGTTCTTAAAGTAAGAGGCGCTTTAGCCTAGCAACAGAATAAACAGCATATCCTATCCAAATGGGTGAGTCCATCAGCTCCACAAAGGACTGTGAAATGATTTAGGAGGGCTGGATAAAGTAGCAGATTCTGGGCTCCAGGACTTAGCCAGAAATGGCCGCACTGCTCTGTAAACATAATTTATGGCAATTTATAGAGATTTTTTTGCCAGGCAAGTATTCACCAGTTCCCTATATGAAGCCCATGACAGATCTTGTGCCTCAACACAGAAAGATTTTTGTTATGTCTGGGGCTTCAAAGCTCTTCTCTTGCTGGTTGTGTAAGGAGAGTTAAACAAAAACTAAACTTAAACCCTACACTTCAATGTCCATATGTCTGGTATTTAGTTCAATTAAAAAAAAAAAAAAAAACAAAACAGCAAAAAAACCCCAAAACTTTATCCTACAATACATCTTCATTCATAAAACAAAACATTATGCTCATCCATCATCTGTTTTAAAAACCTGGACACTGATAAGATTCTTGTGAAGGAAACTTTAAAACCAAAACCATTCAGTGAGCAGCAAAAGTACCAAAGCACAGCAACAGATGGATTTTCACTCAAGGAATCAGTGTACAATCCATCCCCATCTCCAGTTCTTGTAGGAACCTCAGCAAGCAACAGCAAATTCTGATCTGAGAAACATTTCTGTGAAATTTCAGTCATCTGAGCACTTCAAGCAAAACAGTAAACATATTAAATCTTATGTTTCCCATTATGTGTGGTATTTCAGCTGATTGCAAAAGAAAAACTGTATCATTTGAAGTCTCATTAGCTATTAACACAAAGACAAATTAATTTATGTCTTTTGTAACTGGAAGATAATCTGGTATACTGACCCCAACACAGGTACTTGGGCTGTTCACCTCATTCATACCAAACCATTTCTAGATTTTAATGTCTAAAGATTGCCTTGTATGTTTAATGTATTTCATAAGCAGGGGAGGAACACAGATTGTACCTTCCTAATTGCACTGTAAAAAAAAAAACACACGCATTTTTAGTGAAATATTCAGATAAGAGTCTAACAAAAGACAAAGAGATGAGTAGTGGTGTATGGTGAAATCACTACAAAATCATCTTTTGGATTAGAAGCACTTTATGAAGAAAGTGGTTTGCAATGTTTTTCCATCACTATCTTACAGCTACTATTGGCATTTTAAAAAACGATTGGTCTTACGTTCAGGTTCTTTGGCTTCATTCTTTGTGACCCAGTATTCTTAATATGTACCTTTTATTTTTAAAATTAATTATTTTGTTATTAAGTATATGCTTGTATACACACACGTGTATGTCTGGGAAATGGCATGGAAGTGTGTATGTATGTATATTGTATGTTTATGTGTAAATGTGTATATGGACACAATTTCATGCCATCTTCTCCTCTGTTCAAATCTGCAAAATGTTTTTACACCTCACCTCAGGTCTTAGGTATTTTGTTGAATTTTCCTAATAAACATTTATCCTCTTCTGGATTTTTCTCATGTGAAAAGAGACTATTAGCCATCACATTTGTCAGGCATTCAAATTTATAAATTGCAACCCACAAGAACTCCTTGCAAATTTCTACGCAAATTTCTGAGGGACTTTTTCCAGCCAGGTGAACAAAGAGTTCTGCAAGCTCAGGTGAGCAGTTGGAGCACACATGGAGGAACACCTGAATAGGCACTGGGGGTTTGGGGTTACCTCCAAAAGCCAAAGAGAAGCAGTGATCTGAAAATCCAGCCCTCTAGCAGTCTAACCCTAGCAGTGCACTGAGACATGTAAATTTTCTCCAGCAACTGCTAGAGGGTAATCATCCTGATCTTCTGCTGGACCCACTTCTTGCTAAAAACAGAAGTATTCCTCTCTTTAGCACTGATAAGGAAACCACCGAGGCAAGGTGGGGTATGCACTGGCTGAGCGAAAAAGCCATCATGGACTAAGGAGATCACAAGAGCCCAGAAATGCAGGTGATGCACAGTGGAGCTAAGGGGAATGCAGCATATCCCCACGGTGCACTTGCTCAGATCACTGCAGGGCAAAAAAGCTGATAAGAAAGTTCATCAAATAAAACACACTGCTCCTTCTCCAGAAGAAATGCTCGGTGCCAGCAGCATTATGGGCTAGTGAACTTACTTCTCACAGAGAAGATAGAGGAGGTTCCCCTGATTACCCATGGGAAAGTATCATGCCCTAATGAAAACTAAAAATATTTACCACCTCACCTGCAGTAAAGAGTGACAGGAGAATCCAAGATAAAAACAGATTCTTTTCTTTCCACTCAATCTCTCCTGTGTACTTGCACCAACGCAGCGAGTGCCAGCCTGCGAAGAGGCTCCCTGTGAGCACCACCACAAGAGAAGCAGATCCCACCTCTGAAACGAACAGGCCTGGTTTTGACATGGAAGAATGGAACATGCAGTTGCATGAAAGCTGATGTGAGGACTCCAAAAGCCATGTGGAATTCACTCGACAGCCTGCTCAGTGTCACCATGCCATCTCTGTGGCAAACAGCTAAAGAAATGACAGTGTTGCTTGTGAGCAGTCAACAGTATAATGCCACAATGAAAAGTCACACATGCCCGTTTGCTTATAAAGAGAAATGTCAAAGCCAGTGAATCATAAAACACTGCTTGAAGTTTGCTATGTAAGAGATTTTCATTTCTGTATATGTTTAAAATATGACAGTAAGAAATTTTTACAGAATAAGAATCCTGAATCAAGACCTCACAAAATCACATTTCACCTAAGAAACTTCATGTTTTGTTCCTGACAAGACAAACCCAAATCCCAAATGATTGTGATTGACTCACCTGCAAGCTTCCCCTCATGCAGGGCAACTTTGAGCTCAGTCCTGCTTTCACTTCACCTTTCCTTTCCCATCCTATGTCCACTGTGACCAGCACCCACCTGGGAAGGCTGCGCAGCATCAGAAGGGATCTAGCAATACCTGCATTGCTTGTCAACTTTTCCTCCCAGCTCCCGTGAAAGGAGACATGAGAAAATTCTCAACTGCCACAATATGTTGTAATCAATTAAAATTTAATTTGAAGATAGTTCAAACCCACCTGATTTAATTTTGAATGGCACTAAAACTCAGCAAATGTCTGCTTGGAAACTTTCAGTGCCTTCCCCATTCAGGCACTGTTAGGACAATACGCAATCCAGAAAGCATACAAGTTGCAAAGGCAGCATGCTCAAATTAATCTTACCCTCCCTTACTAAGCTCCTCTGGAAAAAACACTAACTCATTTCAGGTTTGAGTATTCTGAATCTAAACCAGCTCTTATCTTAACTTGCCTATGTGAGATTTACAAATGAGAAAAGAACAAATAAGGAGTAATTTAAATTTTAATTTAAAACCCCTCCATTTTCTTATCCCTTATCAAACTGCCAGCATTTTTCCTGCTAACAATGAGCTGAGTGTCATGGGCACAGCACAGCCCCCTACCACAAACCAAGTAATCTCTTTCATCTAAAACCCTGATCCCTTTAATAAACAAAATACGAAAAGGCAGTCAAAATTATGCTCTGGCTTTATGAAAGAAGCAGGGAAATCCTCAGAGCACAATCCCCTACTTGTTATTTTCACAGCCCACGTGACCCAAAGTCATTCTGAAGGATAAAAAGACAGGGGCTGCCACCAGATCTCTGCCATGATTTTTCCACAGTTCCCAGCCTTAGCCCATCTGTTATGCAGCGGCCACATGAATGGCATGTGTCAAGAGAGTCATCACTGTGCAAACTGCCCAAAGAAATCAACCAGCCAACTTCCTTTTGCTTCCATGGCTTCAGCAATTGTTGCTGAGCCGGCCACCATATGGTGAATAATTAGTTTTTCGACCCCACTCTAGAAAAATGTTCGCTCCATTGCCAGGCATTAGCAATACGTGTGTTAATGAACAGCAGATGATGAATGCCTATACATTAACAAAAGTTGAGATCTTCTGGCAGCAAGCTGCGCTCCCTGCAAGAATCCCGATGACTCTTAGGGCACCGAGTGATGGACGGCAGCAAGTCATGGCTGAAAAGTACAATTCAACCACATTACCCCATTTCTCAAACACTATAGCAACTTTGCAATAAACTATCCTGCTTGTCTTATCTTGCTGCTCCCTTTCTTAAAATGATAAATTCAACCCACGTCAAGGATTGGCAATGTAGAGCTCTCAGATGTCTTCTGTACTCAGGCAATTGAGGTGCATTGTGTAAATAGCTGGGATGCAGGTTCCTCCACACTTCTCTTTGTCTGAGTGCTTGATGCATATGAATTTATACTGAATACCTGCAGTGTGTAAGCTCCTTGAAGAGTCAGTCCCAGACCTCTGAGCAAACACTCACCTACAAGAATGAGGCCGGTAAATATGTCTGATGGTTCCATCAGATGGACTTAAACGCTCAGCTAAGATCTCTAAGCACATTTTGCTCCCTGAAGTGGTTTGGGGAGTTTTTTTGTTGGTTTTTTTTTTCTAGCCCTCTAATTAAGAAGAGATCTTACCTATATTCCTGTATGGGATTAAATACCCCCATATCGTGCAGACATCATGAACTGATGATCACAGTCAGGAAAGTTAATGGTTCTGGCTATTGCTGCCATCAATAGTGTCCCAAATGCACCCTAAAGCCATTTTAAAATAAAAGTAACTATTTACAAACAGGCCTGTAAGAAATCAACTACTGCTGTTGGGAACAACTACAATTCTGGCATATAGATTGTGTGTAGCATAGATATGCACATTTCAATATACATCACAATTATAATATATTGGACAAAAGCTACTCTACAGATGATAGGGGACAGTATAGGCAGCCAAGACACCTCAGTTTCCTTTGTGTAGATTCAGTGGTGAAAGGCACAGAGCAAGCCCAGGTGTGCAGCCTGATCCCTGTTGAGATCCTGTCCCTGTCACTGCCAAACCTTGGGCAAGTTGTTCATCCCCTTGGCATCACATAACCCAGCTGGACCATGGTACCGATGGTGCCCACCACCCTCCTCAAAGCATCTTCTTGGCCATATGAGTAACCCAGAAGCAAGCCCAAGTCAAGTGGACCACAAAGGCTAGCTGTACACAGGTCTGAACTCACTTTCCAGATATGACTAGCAGACAGGTCTTGAAATCTGTACCTGCACTTGTTACTTCATCATGTGTTAAGCCTGTCCCATTAGGCAGGTGGTTTTTTCCGAAGACTAACCTGAATTTTGGACACAGCTAAAATGCATGGGCCGTGCCAACAGTTTTGGAGTTTCTTCCATTTTTATGAACAGAAAGTGGTTGCAGTTTTAGCTCCTTTTGATGCTGTCCCAGACACTGATTGTTCCATTTAATTTGTGTGAGTATCGAATGGAGAAATTATCATCTGACAGCTGAATGCTCCACTAAATCTTGTTGATAACAGTTGTTAGCACAAGCAGGAGTTCATCCTGTTTGGTTCAAATATTGCCTATGGAAAAGTGGATTTCATCTGTACCCATTCCTTTTCTATTATTCTTTTTTATTCTTTTTTCTTCACCACCTGCAGTACTTTAAAGTTTGCAGGAGATCAGAACTGCAGAACTGTAAAGGTAATTAACTGATGCTGTAAGTTCCTTGGCAGCACCTCACTACAGCAAACACTCACATATTTTAGATATGACCAGATTCCTTCACTGGACCTTTCAGAGTGGTTTGGACATTCTGGGGACAGTATTTTAGTTTTGATTAATGGGTACCAATGACATACAAAGAACACAGAGTAGAATTATCTCTACACAGCAAGAGAAGGAGTGCCAGGACTCAGGTATGAAGCTCTGGACCAGTTGCCAGGCCAAGCCTGAGTTCAAGGTCAGTAACTCCAAGATACAGTTTAGTGACTCACAAACTTGCAGGCGAAGCTAGTTTAAGACATTCCTGTCCTTGTACTTATCTGTGCTGGTGCCTTCAAACTGTTTCCACCACATTCTCACCTGTGCCTGATCATAGAAATGTTCTGTGTTAAAAAAAAGAACAACTTTAGAAAAAGAAAATGCCCTGGAACTCCACCCCAATCAGTAATTAGCTGGGGCAGGGGCTGTGTTATGGAAATAACCAGCATTCCGAATAAAGGTTAGCTGTGCCAATAGGCACGTCTAATAACAACATATTTGACCAAAGCATTAGACAGTTATTCGATTCTTCACATTAGTAGGATTTTTACGTACACAAAATACATTGAGAAAATACATCAACAGCTGTCTTTCAGTATTCCAAGGTCTGAGAACTTCTGAATTAATTTAAATGAAATTCTGATTCTTTGTGATCAAACTGATAACATTTATACCCAAACCACTACCTAATTCCTGGTAAAATTACTTGCCTGATAAGCAAATATCCATTTTAAAATACAGATTATGATTAAAAGAAGGTGAATCTTCAAGAAGTTTATGATCCACCAGGTTGTGATTGTGGTTGAGACAGTATTTCCAATAAAATTCTTCCCTTCAGGAAAAAGCAGGCTTCCCAGGGTTAAAAGATCTTAAATAACACAAGGAAAGTGTTTAGACTTTTTTAAATCATCCAAGGAGAGACATCTATCGCCTCGTGGATGCCACATCTGCTAGCCATGACTGGTCACAATGGATATTTCATTGTCCCTAATAAGCTGGTATATATAAAATAAGGATATTTATCACTTCACTTTGTGACACAGCCAATTTTCCAGCACAAGTAAAACAGTAGACTATACTATCTAACCACTGTCATAGAAACATTTCTAAAAATCTAACCACCTAAAGCATCCAGCCAGGTGACCAGCTACAGCAGCTACAAAAGTTAACCATATTTTGCTGAACAATAAACCACATTTTCCTGTATTACTCTCAAACTTTCAATCCATTCGTGAAGAATGAATATCTATATCATTTTTTTATCACCTTGGAAAATCACAAGGCAGACCAGGTGCCTTCACCCCTCTGTGCAGAGAGGGCTCTCCATCTCCATGGGTGACCAGGTATGGTTTGAAATTACAGAGGCCCAGAGAAGGCCGCAGAAGAGCTCTTAAACAGAAACTGAAATGATTGCCACAGTTTGTCTTAGAGAGGACATAACAGCAGATATGATATAAGTGCATACAACAATAGATGGCCTAAAAATTGGGAGCTTTCATGAATGTTGGCTCAGTAACTACAGGAACAAGGGAACAGTCAGTTGCAAAGTGCCTCCAGTTACTATAGTGCAAATATAGTGATATTTTCTAAATACCAGCTTTGGAAAACACTTTAGATACTACAGCCTGGGATCTTATTATCTTGCATGTCAGCAGTAACAGGAGAGAAAAAAACCAATCATTTAAATGACAAGCAGTGTCTTGAGCTGGTGGTTTCAGTAATACCTGTGGAAGTCCACTGTGCTCTAGAGGGTTTATAGAAATGAGGGCATCAGGTAAAAATAACATGTTTGCACAAGTTGAACTGCAGCTCCTTTTTTGTCCTGTTGATGATGACCCTTACAGGACAAACATACCTTGATTCTAAGCAGCCAAGAAACTATATGGCAGCGATATCCAGAAAAGATAAATCTTAACGGCTAGAGTATTTATAATAATGTAAAAGTTAAAAACATTCTCGGAATAATTGTAAAAAACATAAAAACACAAAATCATTTTGGAATCTAAAAAGTTTAACTGTTTTACAAAAATCAGAGAGATGGAATTAAGATATCTTTAAAACCTGCACTGAAAAACTGTGGAATATCTTTTTCAGCTAGGCTGTGAAAATAAGTCCTTCCATTTCAAAAAGAATATCTTTAAAAGTCATTATGTAGTTGAATGATCTTAAAAGACTGTAGAGAGGCAGCCAAGGAAAATTCCTGACATGCATTTTAATGGCACTGGTGCAGTGGCATTTATAGTAATGTTCAAGATAAGCAGCAAGAATATATACCATTATTTTAATTATTTGTGGTTTATTTATCTATCTTTTGGACTATTCTAGTAGTTAAAGAATGCATCTGTCTAAAAGATACAGATTTGTCTTAAGTATTTGTCTTTAAAATTCTGAAATATTTGCCTAAATAAAGGCCTTTGAAGCCAAAGGGCTAATACCTTTGCCCATATAAATCCAAATTTTGCCAGAGGGCTATGCTGGCAACCTGCCAGGAGCTTTAAGGCTAAGCTAATTTGCATGAAATGGAGGAAATTGCAGCTGCCCTCAGAATTAATATGGAGACACAGACAGCCCCAACTGAGACAGAACATTGCACAACGGCATCTGTGAATACAAACATGCCACACTTCCTTATTTAAGAGAAAAGTAGCTATAGGCAACACAGTAAGTCTCCATGAAAGCTACTTAGATACCTTTACCCCCACCTTTCAGGTCCAATGACCTCATTTCAGATCCAGGTGGGGGCTGTCACTAGACCACAAATGGAAGTGAAGGATGATTCCAGAAGACAACCACTTTCAGAAAAAGTGCTTGAGCATAGGATTAAATCCCATTCAAATACTCTCCTGGAAAAGAATACGACTCAATATCTCCTTAAAAGCGCTTAAAAATTCCTTCACCAGCACCTCAAAAAACTCCTCCTAGTCATTCCTTGTTGTCACCATCAACACGTTCTGGTATGGCTCAGGACCATGCAAATCACTGAAGATGGATACAGGATGCTTGCATGTCTGCTCTGAACAACTCTTGAAAATATGCATCAGGTTATTAGCAGCTTGATCATACGGAGTATTTCATGCTCTATATAAAATAACCTCAATGTTATTTTCAAGATTTCTACAAGATGTCTAACTGCTGTGTTTGCTTAATCTTTCAATTCAAGTACTATTATTACGACTTGCAATGGAGGAAACACATATTGCACTAGGTTTTCATCATACTCCTCATCCTACACAATGTTGGGTTGACTCTCAGAAATACAAAAACTTGCTTACTGACTGATGCTGGAAGATTCATGCAGCCAAGCACAACACAAGAAGTTAAATGCACGAAGATAATCTCAAACTCTGAGCAGAAGGACACAGGCTGCAATTTTCAGTAGCCAGAACTGGCATTATCAGCCAGTTCTATTTATTGTCAGTTTGATCTTGCTACATCCCTTCAAGAGGATGGGTTTGTTCCTTACTCCTGTAACACATTGTCTCAGAACAGTCCCAGTGAAATGGTGCTCTTCCCTTTCTTTTCTGGCTGTAGCAATTAACTTCTCCAGTACTCACTACTGCACTGAAAACAATCACTGCTCCAGGAAGAGGGGCCATTTACAGTAGAATCAATTGTTCACTTTTTGGCATGTATTACAGAGGGTGTGAGGCTTCTCCTTTATTAAAGGAACATTCATCTCACCTATGACAGATTAAGGCTGTTCACTCTCCTTTCTTTTCTCTTTTTTTCCATATCCCAGTCTGCAATAGCTTTCATCCAGCCCTAACCAGATACCCAAATCTTGATTTACCTTGCAAAACTCATTGTTACTTTTCCGCAATTTCAGGACTCATCCAATGTTGAAGGGCAAGGCAGCCATGTAGGGTCACTGGGCAGAGACAGGTACTCCTGCTTCTAAAGCAGATACCTAAAGCAGAGAGCAGAGGTCACATGAGAAGGTGCTTATCTTTTTCTTCTGTCTATAAAAAGAGTTTGGAAAAATAGAGTAGTTTAGATTAGTTGGCTGACTTCTACATAGTTGAAGTCCAGAGAGAAAAAATAACACATTAATCTAGAGAAATTAATAGAACAAGACAGACCAACTACTGATTTCTGCTATCCTGTTTTCTTGGTGGACTCCTCTAGGAATAGGCACATACCCACACTAGCGTCCCGCACCTGTTGATATATCTCTACAGGTATGCAGCTTCTTGGTTTTTTCTCCCCTTGCTGGACCGGTGTTTCTGGTGTGCCTTCTGCCGAGTGGAGCCACGTGCCAGGGAAGCTGCAGCATATACAGGGGCTCTCCCTCTGCCGACCCACCAAGTGCCCCGTGTTCTGGAGCAGCAGCTCTGCCACAAAATCTTCCACAGCCCCTCATTCTAAGCAGATTTTTCTCTGTCCTTTCCTTTCTCACTTTTCTAGTCACTTTGGCCTTCTTCATTCCATCATGAGAGGCTCCTTAGGGGAATTCTACTCAATCTCTTCTTTCATAACCAAGACACTTATCTTTCCAGACCCACCACATGGTCAGTGGTCTACCTGTCATCCTATTTTCTCCCTCCTGCTAGTAGCATAGATTTGTGCTTCACACCAAATCTTACCTGATTAGCTGAAGACATGGGACCCAGCAGCTCTTCCAAAAACTTCTGGCAGACCTAAAATCACCACATATCAGAACTTTAGCTGACTGATATAAACAGCACTGTAAGGTGCATCTGCTCCTCTCCTTCCATCTCAGCTCTTCCTCCTGAGCCCAGGTGGTATGCAGTCTTTAAACAACAATTTTATCTATCCCATATACTAGAAATCATGTGTTATGCTCCCAAGATTTATGAGGAAGGCTAGAAGAAACTGATGTTAAACAAATAGTCCTAATAATAAAAAGTTGGGGGCTGGTTTCCTTTTTGAGCTTTCAATTTGCATTTGGACTGCATATTCAAGTTTAGATTTCCTAGGAAGTCACTCTCTAGCAGAAGTTTTCTATAAGTTGATCTTTTATAAAACCTGCATTTATAAAAGGAAAGCTATGTTTCTCCCACAATCACTTGCTTCCAAACATATGCCAGAAATTGTTCATAGTTCTTTTAGCCAGAGTGAAAAGCACATTATGTTATCCTTTCATTTACAAGCAATCAGGATAGCCAGGGCAAACCTTGATTCTGATTATGTACAAAACCTGCAGACTGTACAGTATATATATATACTAAAAATGCAGAAATGACCCCCAGGTTAGCTGCCCTGGACCAGCAGACAGAAGTCCTGCAATACACAAAAAACAAACCTAAAATTCAGAAGGCAATATAACTGAAACCAAGGAAATAACTTCAAGCATGTGGAGCTACCTTAAAGTGACTGTCCTTTCAATTTTGGGAGATGAGACTGACCTAAAGCTGGCTTATGTTGTTCCTTCCGTGCTTGAGCATGTTAACATTTAACTTCAGGCAACAAGAGCAAAGAAAAACACTGCAAGAATGCACTGGGACAATGATTTTTCTATTGTCCTTTTCAGCTACAGTGAGGCGTCAAATTATATTAAAAATTTGGAAAAAAAAAAATATCTTACCACTCCCTGCCAGCCTACCCAGAAGTGTCTTTGATATATTAGAATAAAACCTTTATGCCTTCTTTATATGAACTAACTTACTAACTGTTATACACTCAGCAGTTGTGAAACACGTGTCTAGTCAGATTTCATATTCTTTCATATTCTTGAAGACTCTTCTCTGATTTGCCAAGACTCTTATTATCCCTTCTGCTCCAAAATGGATACTACATATTTCCTGCAGTCTGCTACCCAAGTCGACAAAACATTCCAGCGATCAGGGCTGAGTAGAACCGACAGGCTCTGCCCCGTGCCTGCCAGGGTATGCCACAATTCTTAAGTCATCATTTCTGCCACTGCAAATTGTAGCTGTTCACCTGGCTGAATAGCTATGCAGTCAGTTTTGCACCCAGTCTATTCTAGAGTAACCCAGACTATCACTCTCTAGTTGCTTAGGAAAGTGTCACGTCAGGTGCTCTCTAAAGCCTCACTGAGCTCAAACCATATGAAGTCTAACACATCTAATCTAGCAATAGAAAGGAATATGCATGTTTTGTTTATCATGCAAACACCTGGCAAAACGAAGCGTTTTCTTTCATTTTGGTGGACGAGAAATACCTTTGAACAAGGAAACCACACAGGAAAATGAATAGGTGTTTGCAGTACCTAGCAGTCATTGCTCCCACTTTAGGCAACTATAACTCTATGGCTGTTGCTCATGTTGTCAGTAGTAGTAATACATATTCAGATACCACACATGATTCCCTTGCAACATATCACATATGTCAATAGCCTTACCACATTATCAGGGACGCTTGCTTCTCCTTTCACTACAGAACTTTGGTCAGCACCTAAGAAACAAAAGGAAGATGTAAGAAGCTTTATAGTAGATACTTATATGACACTAGTCAGCAGAGGAAAATGTTTCTACATTCATCAGAGTGGCACTTACCACAGAGTGAAAGAGCTTATACCCTGTATGTTTAAAATTCTCTTTATTGAGCAATTCCTCCCTTGTTGTTACCTTTTTGCTTTCAGAATTTCTATGGAAAATTATGCTGCACAACTCTGGCATCACTTAGCACCAATAGAGAATAGTTCCAAACAATTTAGCACTATTGGCTACAAAACATGATAGCAGAAGGTGCTCAGCACAATAGAACTGCAGAACAAAGTGCTGCAACTTCTGCAATACATGGTAGAAAATTTAATACTATGTAGTATAAATCAATTATACAATATGATTCGTAGGAGAATTTCTAAACCTCAAAGAATAAAGCAGGCTATAAAAAAGGGAATGCTAGGCAAAGCAGATACACTATGAAAGTAAAGGAGGAGTCCACTGCAGGATGTCCTGCTGCTGGAAATTGGCCTTATCAGCTTAAAAGAGATTCATTTTCAGAGCAGCATTTCAAAAGAAAACATCAGGTTACTGACGGTGTAATGCTACAGTCAATCAAGTACAAGTCTCTGGTAGAGGGGATGAAAGCTGGTCTTAGCAAAAGTAAATGGAGGCACAGAGAGAAAAGGAGTCTGAAGAGCTGTATCTCATGAAGGTCAGGGGATGCTGAGGGACTGATACCGACGGACTGGACCCTGGAGCATTCTGTAAGTGGTAGGTGCAATATGACAGTCAGTCAGCACTGTAGCATTGTGTGTGTAAATGGAATGCTGCAGTAGCATGCCAGGACAGAGGTGTGGGTAGGAAGGTAGGAACAGAAAGAATTTTGGAAGCCTGAGAAACAATGAAGAATGTAACGAGAAAGATGTTCCCCTAGCCACATGAGAAAATGTTCATCTCCATAAGGATGTAGAAATTTACTGTTTGAGAAAATTACTATGCTGGACTGATTTGTTATGGCACCTACATCCTTTATAACAGATCTTCATCCATAGTGTCCAGAAGGCCTAGGGTAAAGAATGTCAGTACATACGCATGTTAAGCTACTATAACAGACCATGACACTGTAATTTGTTAGGTTCAATGTAACCCAGGTGTCCTGGAAGGCGTAACGGCTATGAGACTGAACTGAACAGATAAAGGCCAGAATCTCTAATTACCGTGGATAAATAATGAACACAGGAACACTTACAGAATCTCCTTGTATGTCTATAAAACCTGGGTGTGCAAAGTCATGAGCAAAGTATTTTAGAGAACCTTCAAGTTACTTTTGATCAGGACCCTTTTTTTATTACTGTATACCAACCCTACAAGTGATAAATGTAAGTACATCAAAAAGTCTTAAAGTACATTCTAATCATGAAAAAGAAGTTATTTTGCATCTTTGAAATTAACTCCATTAGGGTCATCCAGGGACCCTATGCATTATGTTTGCAAAGTTTGAAGCTTCAATTTTAGGTCTGCTAAACCCTGAGATTTCAGACCTTTAACCTACCTATAACATAAGATTGATTACTACTCATCCTACATCCGGCACTCATGAAAAGAAGTGGGGCCCTATAGCAGAGGAAGGGGTCAGCCTCACATTTACAAGGCAGAAAAGGATGCTTTTTGGAAAACAGATGTTGGAAAAAATGCAGATTGCTGGAATCAGTGCACAGAGAGGGAGCTGAACAGTCAGGTGCCGGATGCTGGCAGCTTATCACATGGCTTCACAAAGGCTGATATTAGCATATAGATTCGTGTGTGAGTATATATTAATGAGAAGTGCAAGTCTGTACCTCCCAAGTCACTCCTGCATGGGAAAGTTGCTAGAGTTAAGGGTTCCTCTGAAGCCGGCCCCTGCCCACAGGCTCCACTCTCCAGCCAGTGACTGAAATGATACACAAAAGTGTTTGCTCCACAAAAGCAGCTAGATGAGAGCGTTCCACATGTGCTGCCTGCCACACTTTTTGCAGAACTAAATAGAAACACAATGACAGAAAAAAGCACAGGTTTTAAACTGGGTGTATTTCAAGCAGATAGGAACACTAGCACAGGGCTTAGTATGCAGACAAATCTGCAGTGCATGATCCATGGGGAAAAATTCAAGAAGCATACCTTATAGAGGGAGAGGTTTATAGAATTCCCAGTGCCTATGGTACTCTTATAAATGCACCGTCTTTTGTTCCTGCAGGGCTCCAAAGAATAATAAAAGAAAATACAAAGCAGAGGAGGCACCACTGAGTGAGTGCAACAGTGTTTTATTAATCCATGTGATTAATCCAGCATGCTGAGGAAGATTCTTTACAGAATCAAAACGTTCATGTTTTTGATCCACATGGATTAAGGGAACACTGTGGCATTCGCTCAGTGGTGCCGCCTCTGCTTTGTGTTTTGGTTTTATTCTGTGGAGTCCATCAGCAACAAAAGAGGGAGCATTTATATGAGTACAGCAGCATGGGGACTTGGATAACCTCCCCTCCCTTCCTGAAGGATGCTGCATGAATGTTTCTGAGGGCTACGTCTCTTGTTTGTGTCTACAGCCTGCCCTCCAGAAACCAAACCACTACGAAATAATAGAAGGCTGTTTCTGCCAAATCCTGAATGACAGTTGTGCTGCTGAGTGAGCTTTCTATAAATCAGGCACATACCTGTGTAAAGTAACCGGACAATAACTAGAAACACTGGCTACATTCAAAATTTATGTTGGAGGGGAGGAAAAAAACACAACATAATTCAGCAGATTTCTTTTTGGCAAAGCAAAGGATTCAGGCATCGTACATGGGATCTGACAAAATACTTAAGTTTATGCTTAGGATTAAAGCCAAACCCAGACTTAACTGCTTTGTATTTAACTTTTTACGTGCTCAGATGCTTTGCTGTACAGAGCCTGAATTTCCCCTTGTTTGAACTGAGAGTGACTGCAACAGCAAGGTTCCCTGCAACTAAACTAGGTTTAAAAGCCAGAGGACAACCTTTCAGCCTAACTGACAAAAAAATCAGCATCTGATTTCCAGTGAGCCATCCCACTCACATTCAGAGGACCGTTTATTTACTAAGCATCTAAGCAGAAGCATTCAGGAGTTTATAAATACTGTCCAGTACTGAAGCAGCTCATTTCCTATGGCAGTGTCTAAGTTTTGCCTTGCCATGCTCAAAAGCCATCAGCAGACTCTAGCTCTCTTTCTGAATTTTACCTGCAGGCTTCCTTATACCTTTGTCTCTCTTGTGATTTTCATCTCTCCTATCTCTTGGGTCTAGCCTCTCCCTACTACTCCCTGATCTTGCTGGTTTTAATCAAGGTGAAGTTTTTCTTGGGAAATCAGCTTTCACCCTTCCTATGCTTGGAACAAGGAAAAGAAACGTGCTATCGAATACAAAGGCTAACTTAACCAGTCCAAATTGAAAGGAGCAATTCTGTTAATTCAGCTCTAAATAATAATGTGTAAATGTCAGGCACACACGACTAGAAAAAATGCTGTGCCTTTGGGTGATTTGCAATGAAAGGGAGGAAGGAAACTCGGACAGGGAGTGACCAGGACTCAGGGGGTGGAGAGGAGCAGCAACTGATCCAAAGCTCTGCAACTTCCGACATTGCCTCCGTGGTTGTGCAGCATCTTCAGCTTCCTTTGTGCTTCACAGCTATAATAAGAGACAACCTGAACACATCCCCAGGCCCTGGGCTGCCAGTCCCACTCCACAGCAGCTCTGAACAGGCATGCAGCCCTGAAGAGGGAGGCTCAGAGGGATGCAAGGAACAGAGCTCTCAGGGTCTGTGGACTTTTCCAAGAGTTTAGCTGCCTAATCGTTCTCTAAGCACAGCCTTTTGTTTATTATTATTATTATACACTTGGCAAAGTTCATGGGTCTGGCAAAAGACAAATCCAGGATAGAGGCATAAATCCTGCTTGAGATCGAGACCCTGCTCCCAGGGAGCACCGGTGTTTATCAAAGAAACAGCCTAAATCTTTCCACATTAGCAAAGTAAAGTTGTTTTCCTTGACACTGTTTTCAGAAGCGGCATGACTGTTGCAGCTGAAACTGTTAAAAAGAGAAGATTCTGCCAGAGGCTGGCAGTGAATACAGAAAAATTAAACCTGAATAGTTAAAATTTGGAAAGTGTTCTTGTTGCCTTCAATCAATGATAATAGCATGCAACTTTAAGAGTAGGATGCCCATACTTTACAATAATGAATAAAGATAAAAAAATGCAGCAGCAACATCTGATAATCAATATATCAATAAAATATTTATCCTCTTACTCTAGGCACTACAGCTTATTTACACACTCACATAGGGTGAAGCTAATTCATGTAAAAGTTTGAAAAACACTCAGAATGCTCCAACTTGTTTCTCTTCCCAATGTTCTTTTTGATGCTCCCGAATCAACGATTTTTTGGATCTGTTTATATCAGTCATATCTTTATGTCAGACATTCAACTTGAAATCTATACACAGATGCAGTCTAAGAACACTTAAATACATTATGAATGAATGCTAAACTATCTTGCAACTTAACAAAAAGAACAGATTTTGATTTTGCCTCCTATATTGCTGGAAATTATATGCCTAGGTCAGACTTGTTCTGTCACTTTCAAAATACACTTCAGAAAATTCTCACATCTCTCAGACTAGAAGACATAAAAATCCAAGTTTATCTACAGAAAACAGCAGACTTTCTAAATGGAGAAATTGCCCTCCGGTTCTCAGCATATCTTTCCAAACACCTATAGCTAAGGATTTGAGGCAGTTCCTAAATTTGAGCTTCTTATCAAGACTCCCCGTGATGAATTTCTGCCCTCTCTTAGCAATAATTTGAGATAAACTGTAGCCCTTAGTCTATTGGGAGAAATTTCCAAAGCACTTGGCATTTGGCCTCACACCAATTCTCCTTTGAAGCTGGAGACTATACAGAAAATGTCTTGCTCCCCACTGAGCAAACATTTGACCCTAGACTACTGGGAAGGAACAAACTGGACCTTCTGCTTTTCAGGGTAAGCTAAAAGGTTACACAGTCCCTCCTGCTGAGTCCTAACAACTCAAGGCAATATTCTTAAGTAGGTTCTGCATGCCGAGGTGTCGTCATGGCTCTTTCCAAGACACAGGATATGGTATTCATGGAAATCAGTATGACATGTTTCTGGTGCACTTCCAGCCCATCTTGAAAAAGTGAAATTTTGTGTCAGTCATACAGAAACACAGAAAAGAGAAACTGCAATGAAAGCTTTCTTCACCTATGGACTGCAACATGGCAGGAGAGAAAGGCCAAAATTCCTACCTGCAAAAACTGTCTTGAAGATTACTATCTTGAAGATTACTATCTTGAAGAGATCAGTAAATGCACATTATTATCCAAAAGTGGGAAGGTGGATGTAGAAAAGTACAAGGTGCTGAGGATGATGCGGCTGTTGGGACAGTTGGCCTGGGGGAAATACAGCACGTACCTCACTCCTGAAAACTTTTTAAACAGAGATTGGATGGCTCTGCTTCAATGCCACTGCCATCCACCAGGTGACCTGTTCTGGACTACAAGGAAGTTTAAGCCAGATAATTGAAGCAGTTGTTCTTAGCATGAAAAGAAGTACTGGTATATTCAGGCAAATTTCAACCATCATTGTTGGAAAAGACAAGGGCAGCAAGAAAGTAATGTAATAAGCAACATATGACATCTTTGTGCTGCTGATAATAAGCAAGAAAGAGGAATGCATTGCCATATGATATTTTTTACCTATTAATAATTGTTGCAAACTAAAAACTTACTGTAAAGAGGGCATGCAGTCTGATCCTACTGTATGTCTATGCCACAAGATGATGCTACCGTATGCAGTGCAAGAATAATTTTATTGTAGAAGTGTAGTTATAGCAAATAACTCCTCTCTACTTTGAGTCCTATTAGATGCTAAACATTAAATGCCTTTCTGTACAATACATGTTTGTGTGCCCACACTACGAGCACACATCTGATCTTCTCTTTGATATTCTATTTTTCTTCTTAAAAACAGTCAAACAGCAAAGCTTCACAATTGTTAACATTAAGAACTCCAATATCCTAAGCCTCCCTTGACTGAAAACACAATTTTTTTGCCTGGATTTTCACATAAGTTCTTTTGAGAAGGGGAGCTGCACCCCAGGTTTGAATCCCCTGTTTAGCTGGAAGGCCCTGGAGCTTGGTGCTGAGCCCAGGCCCACACAGCATCCTCAAAGGTGATGCAAGTCTGGAGCCAAGCAGCAAAGGGTCCTCCTCTGCAAGTGCTGTGTGAAGTGAGACACCAGTGAGATTCCACACATCTCTGTGGATGTTGCATGAGACACTATCCTACTACCACAGAGCAACAGAACTGAAGTGGAGGTGTAGGAAGTGTTTTCCAGCATAATCTGTGGGTTTTTTAATTCCAGGATGTGAAGATGAAGAGTTTATAAAGAGAAGGAAGATATAGATAGATAGATAGATAGCTTTGATACAGTTTGAAATTTAGACCATTTTTTCCATTCACCTTCACTTAATGTTTCTTCACATTCATTTTCAAACAAGTAACTTCAATTTCATTTTTTAAAGTGAGGTTTTTAAGGCTAAACAGCAGAAGCTGGGCAAGATAAGGCCCACAGACTTCCAGGAGCTACGCAAAGATCAATTAAATATCACAGCATGATGACTACTGGAGAATCTGTTTTGGTTTATGCTGAACTAATGTTTGTCAGACACACAGTAAGTGTGCATTTAACTTGGCATGTCAGTCCTCCTGTGTCTGCCACAGCTCTCACCAAGTCCTTCGCCCACAGGTTTGAGACCCAGGTGAGCATTTGTGACTTTGGCCAGTCCCCTGTGCATGCCAGCCTGGTGCTCCACCTCCCCTTGCATCCCTCCGTGCTGCTCACCCCACTGGCTGTCAGGAGAGGCATTGATGACTGAAATAAATTTCTTGCCTATATTACGCATGGCAGCTCTATAGTATTCACCCTGGGCTCTTAACCCCAATCTGCTGGATAAGCCAGTGAATGCCATGAAAAGCCAAGGGAGGAGGTTATGGCAGCATCAGGGGGTGAGGCTTATGGAGAGTTAGTGGGAAGAAGTAGCTCAGTGGGAGATGTCCCTCCACCAGCCCCCAAAGCCAAGCCCTCGTCTTCGAACCAAGCTCAGGACTTGGGGTAACACAGCTCCAGAGCTCCTGGGAGACTGAATGCCCCTTTAGCACCCTTTTCTGCAGGCTCTCATTCTCTGTGTATAACATGTTCAAAAGCATTTCCACCCTTCAGTTGCATACAGACTCCCTCTTCCCCTCTCAATTCCCAAATCCTGCAATCCTAGCAAAGACAACAAAAGAAAAGTGAGTACAGTGAAAAGCAGCAAGGGGGCTGAGTTAGGAAATCTTACTACTCTCCACCACTCCATTTTTCATTAAAATATCAGGAGTGCTCCTAGTTTCTGACACATCTGAGAGCCTTCCACAGGATCAAGAATTTTACAAAGTAGAGGTTTACGCTACTGCATGACTGAAACCCAAAAACAGAATTTAAAGTGTGGCATCATAAACAGCATCTGCCTAATAAACTATGGAAGAAGAGACAGAAGACCAAAGCTGAACAGCGAAATGAACAATAATTTCCATTCCATTAGTAAGTACCTTTCAGTTTCACCAAATTGGCCTGCAAACTTCATAGCTTCCCTACAGCCATCTCTAACATCTGTTTTCCTTGTTTATACTCTCCCACTATGAATTAAAAAATTACGGATGAAAGGCTCGGTGCAAGAAAAGGTAGCATGAGAATTTATCACAATGGATTAAAATCTCTTTTTATAATGTAGGGTGAAAAGAGGCGTTGGGCGGGGGGGGCGGAAATCAATGCAAAACAGAGACCTGAGTCTCTCTATTAAAATGTAGTCTTGAAAAGTAAACCATTATTACTGGGAAAATGTTTCTGAGATTTCTTAGTTGTATTGTTCAATACAAATGTTTCCTTGAGGTCAAAAGTTTATTTCCCCAAGTAGAGCACAGACCTGTGTTTCAGCACTCCTCCGTACTGGGGTTTGGTGCATCCTCTGCTGGCCCTTCCTGCAGCCGCTGCCAGAAGGCGCTCTTGCAAACCATGACGCGTCAGGTCTGGGGGTCTCTGTTGGTGGCTGGGGACTCACCCTGCTAGTGAACAAATACCATTTTTACCATTGTTATTAGGCATATTTATTATGTCCCAACAAATACTTTTAAAGAAGAAAATGACTGCAAGCTGCATTCAGCTGATTTCTGTTTCATTTTTTTGTCATAATAAATGAACAGACCGAGACTATAGGACGTGGAGGGTTAAGTGTGACTCCTTGTAGAGAACGTGCCCTTTTCAATAATACCCCTCTTTTGATTAACTAAAAGCAAGGTCTTATATATTATACACAATCCTCTTTTTAAACAAGGCAAACTCCCACACCACAAAAACACTAGAACAGTAAATATTGGTTTTCTTGGCTGGTGGTACACCTCATGCTACACAGTCCACTCAAGCATCTGCTTGTTACCACAAGCTATTCCCTTTGTCAAGGAAGAAAGAAAAGTGGTGTTATGTGCTATCGGTTGTGGATTGCAAATATTTAAAAGAAATAAATTTCTCAGAATGAAAGGTACTTTCTTTTGATTAAAAAAAAAACAAACGACATAACTATTTACTTTAGGCCTATACCCACTCCTAGCACCTGTACTTTTCAATTGTTGCCTTGCCAAGAACACTGTGGGTTTCCTCCTGGCTTTTCTTTTAAATAACTATTTATTATGCACAAAATATCTATTGAAGATGTGCAGTATTTTACTAGAAAAGGAACATAGCTTGAAAATGCATCAGAAAACTTTAGCTATTGATACAAGGTTTGTATGTATGCTGGTACGTTAACAAGCGCTACATAAATACATGCTATGAAACAGAAAGTGTACACTAAATAAATTATTTAGGTACTCTTACTTTTCTGGTTTTGTGGTAGATTTAAATTTATATTTTTCTAAAGTTACATTTCACCACAACAATAACTATGGAAGCAGATTTGCAATTATATCAGAGTGGAGTAAGAGAGATCAGGTAGCATAAAATAACCTTTTTAGTGGTTTATAAGGAATAAAAGTTAGTGCTGCAAATTAAGATTGTATTTAGTGGTGAAAAGGGGGCTTCCAATCCTCTAAACTAATAAAAAGAACAAAATACAATGATTTTCCCAGATATACAGATATATATAAAATAAAAAATAAAAAGTTTTTACTGTGCCAAGTGTTCAGAAACAAGGAACCAGTAAACACAAAGGATTAGGAAAAAAGACATATCAAAATCTCAAATGTATGGAAAGACAGAAACAGGCATTCGCCAAATGCATCTTAAAAAAAGTCTTCATACAAAGAGCAAGGCTAGAGAACAATGTGTCATTGCTTACCCGAAACTATGGTATAGGGCTTCCTATGGGTCTCCTTTTCAGCTTTATTAATTGGATAAAAGAATCATAATTCAATTACTTAATGATTTATTACAAAATACTTTGCCCACACAAGATTTTTCAGCATGTAAACACCACACTGTTAGACTATCTACTATTACAGGCCTAGCATTTCAGATTTCATTAGTAAATAAAGCCAGGTTTATTTGTAATAAAGTTAAGCCCTTCCAACCACTGACCATGGAAACCAGATTTTCAAATAATTCAGATTTGTGTTTCTGCTCTTTCTAATTAAGGGTAATATCGGGAAGGACAGACAGTGGGTAGCATTGTTCAAGTACCATGGATTTAAGCAAGAAAATCTGATTATCAGCTCATGTCAGAAGCCAAGCGATAATGCAGCTTAGCATTTGTTTGGGCTTTTTCTTTAGCCAAAAGATAATTACTGTTCGTTAAGTCTTACGTAAGTGTATCTAATATCTATGGTCCTAAAAATTATGAATAGTAAAAGCACACAACAGGCAAAGAAGAGTTACTGTATTTATTATTTACTTGGGCTGTTCCATCATGATAATTTCATTAGCCAGGAAAGTTAAACTTAATGTCAAACTATAATTTCTTAAAGGCCAAAAAGTTAAACATCAACTCTCATGCAACTGACACCAGAAGTTACATTTTTTTGTGAAGACAAAAAAGCTACATTAAAATGACATCGAGCCCATCACAGCAGGATCTGCTCTTTGGGCTGAGTGTCCGCAGGGTGCCCAAAGCCCTCCGCTCCCCCTGAAGTCAGGCTGGTTAACTTTTAAGTGTTGAAACCCTCTGGCAAAATGGCAATGTTTCTCCACAACAGCTGGTGCTTTTCAGGGTATCGCATCACTGACGTGGTGTGTCAAACAAGCTCGGTGCCCTAATAACTTATTGTACAATGCAGCGGATGTCGTCGGAAGGAGGGAGCTGAACTCGCGCTCACTGTCTTCCCCAGGCTGGAAGGTGCTGGGGGGAAGGAAACATGAGGGGCAGGCAGAGCAGCGGGCACAGGCAGCGCCGGCACTGCAGGCAGCGGGGCGCCCTAAGGAGGCAGCTGGAAGTCATGCCATAACTGCTGGGGTCCCACAACATCCATGTAGCGAGGGTCTGTCTTTGACAGAAACTTCAGGAAATGAAGCAGCAGGGTGCGTATTTAGCTGCCTAAATTAGGGAGGCTCAGCTTTCTAAACTCTCTATGAATATAAACCAAAAGAGAGAGACATCTCTGGCAGAGGATTCAGAGCAGGGACCTGACTTGGACACTCGGAATTGCAGCAGCTGCTCTCCTAAAACAACCCTTTGCTGAGCACTTCCAGGGCATGAGCCCTGGGAGCTTCAGGGGTGATCTTTGCACCCAGGTGGTAGCAAGGCCCTACCTACCCCAGCGGGAAATATCAGGCCAGCTACCAGCACTGAGGTCTGTAGGAATACACTCTTCGAGTCTTCAAATTACCATGAAAAATAAAAAGCAATTCAGCAAAACATTAGCACAGATCCATCAATTCCCAAGCACCAGCCACCTGGTGAGCCAGGGGGTATGTCGCTTGGACAAAGTCATTGCTGACCCACCTGTATTTATGCCCAAATTCCTTCTTTAACTCAAATATAGTCTTTAAAGGAGTTGGCATTTACACAGCCACCTACGCATGCAAATTCTGTATAGTGCTTTATGGTGGCTGAAAGGCTTGGTTAGGCATGATGTATGCTAGAGGTGAAAAGCAAGCCATCCACATGTGCGGAGCAAAGAAGTTCCCCGATGAAAGCATTTGACGCTCATATTAACCAGGAAAAGTCCTTAGCAACTAGGGAACATCTATAAAACACAGGTAGCCTGCACTGTTATACTTACTTCATTTTACTTCTGGCAACAGCAGACTCGGGGTAGACCCGATCCCAGAGAAAACTACAGCCTTACAGCCTCGTCCTTTGGGGCTTTGCACTGAACTCTATCAAGGATAAAGGGACTGATTGCTGAGCAGAGTAACACCTTGCTCAGGTTGTCTGCCATGCTAAAAAGTAGGAAAGATGAGCCTGCAAGACAAACAATAAGAGCTGACACTGGGTCCCTGAACTGGCTTTGCCCAGTGCCTGATTCAGCACGTACAATCACACCTGCTCACCATAAGCATTACCCCTGAAAAAATAAATAAATTTGCCTAATGAAAGCAAAGCACAAGCAAGATGGAAAATTTCTATACCGGTCAAGCATGCTGAGAACTAATTTGGAAAGGTGATCAATGAGAAATGAAAGAAAAAGTCCGCTTATATGGCCCAGCAGGTGCAATAATTCTAGCCTCCCTGTTAATGACATGTAACAGCAATTAGGAGACAAAGTAAATAGAAGAAAAGAACTACTAGGGTTGCCCACGAAGTCAGTCACTTTAAAAAGACACCACTTTCATGAATAGAATATCGTGCAGGAAAAACGAAATTATCAGGCAAAGAGAAACACAGGTGTAATCATGAAACACCATCATGTTTATTTTCTATGTGTACATTTTATGGCCAACAGGAATCATTAGGATCACTTACAATGACTTTCACCATGAGGCAGGGCATAGATCTGGCACTTTTAAAGCAAGTCATAATGGCAGTAGCACAACTGCTAATGCAAAAATCCTTTTGCCTCTCAGAAGAGCAATCATTGGATTTGTGAAGCACCACAGAACCAGATGAATATTAGTTGGAGAGTGATAAAAAAGAGATATGAAGTCACTAGAGTAGCAACTGGACTGGTGACATGGCTGAACTGCCCTTTTTCTGGAGGTACCGACCTCTCCTTCATCAAGAGGCAGGAGAGTCTTCCCTTGAAGAACTATCAGGCTCCAGCATTAATACTGTACTCACCCAGGATGCTGAAACTGGTCTTCCACAATAAAACAGAGTAAAAAACCTAAAGGCAGGTGTCCTGAAACACCTCACAAGACTTCAGCCTGTCTGTCACAGACACAGAAGAAACAGCCAAGTGTGCTACACTGCTGTTCAAAGGAAGCTCAGCGCTGGCACTGCAGCATTACAGAACTGTTTCAAACAGCCTGCTCTGGCTACAGGAGTGCCTGCTAGACCTCTGTGCAAAAACTGCTGCTTCAGGAGGGGAAATAGTTCATCTTGCCTTATTTTGAACACTAGAGAAAAATCTACTGGGAGAAAAAAAAAAAAGCACATCTTTTTAACCCAAATAAAAAGTAGTTTTAAAGGCTTTATTAACCTCTATCAGTTAAAACTTGGTAGCTAAATAATTATGAGAAGACAAACTGCAATGGTCAGGGAAACCACTGCTACTGGAAAAGTTTAGCTCATAGTCATGGAGATTTTCAAGCACCTCTTCCCAGAAAGCATTACCTGGAGGTAATGGGAGTTTTCACATTCAAGGAAGCAGCTGGGAAGAGGTCCACAGTACTCTTTGGTCCTGAAGATCCCAACTTCTGACACATAAAGCTCTGAAGAGGTGACTCTTTCTCCCCCCACCCCGGTGGTCTCCAGCAGGGATGCTGACCCTCCAAAGGTAATGGACACAACTAAGCCCAGCGTAAGGCAGGCAGAGTGGGCATCACCCGTGGGGCTGCACCGGCCCTCCCCGGCACCCTGGTAGCTACCGCCTGCCAGTGCCACCCTTCAGTGTGTGGATTTCAAAAATCATACTTGGCTTTTCAGGATCAAGCTGTGCTTTTTGTTACCCTTATAACCAGAAACATTTTATGAGTCTAAAGCCCATCTGACAATATAAATTTCTTGCTACCTAAACTTGTAATACACCTCATTACCTTCACTATCTTCATATAATGTTATACTACCATTAAAAACTCACCCTTATTAATTAATAAAATACTTGCTCCAAAAATTAGCTAAACATCTTTTTCCTTTCTCTTGCAAACAAACACTCATGACTATATAGTGCCTCATTGTTTTCCCTCTTTGAATAGATGTCTTTAAAAAGTGCAAATAAAGAGAATTAAATGCTGTGTCAAACTACTGGTACCGCATGTTTAAACACCTGCTTCCCTTCATCAGTCCTTCATAACATTGTTAAATGATAATTATACATACTGATGAGTAACAAATCAAAATACTGTAATCTATCTTGAAAGGGGTTTTGCTAATATTACACATAAGGCATTAATGGTATATTTAGCCTGTTTTCTTGTGGAAGAAAACATACCTTTGTATACAGAGAAAGAAAAACAACACGAGAACTTACTGCATTTTAATCTCTACAGCTGGCATCATACAAAACATGGTTTACTACTCCTTTAGGATTTTATATACAAAAAGAGGGATTTGGGGTTATTTTTGTGTCTTGGTCTGAATAATATATTGCAGTTAGTTTCACAATTTTTGCTACAGTAACTATGGTGTGCTAAGCACTGCCTCCCCTGTGCCCTTGCCTCCTGGCACTGCCCTCCCACACCAGTTCCTGCTCCCTGAGCTCCCACAAGGCAACATCCACACCCAGCATCTCTCCGGAGCGGGATGGGGAGACCAGGACGATGTGCTGCCTGCAGGAGGGGGATGGTCCTGCGTTTAAACCTATCCATTTAGCTCATGGCCACGACTGCTCTGTCCAAGGACACAGAGATTCAGGGCACACAGCTGCTCCAGTAAAAGCTGGATTGCCCTTCCTCTTCTACTCACCATCTCATTTTCCAACAGCTTTAAAAAAAAAAATATCACCACAGATTAATTTCTTCAAGCTGTGTCTGAGCTTGGCAAGTTGTACAGTTCTTGGTGAAAAAGGAAGTCCCTTTCAAAATGGTAAATGAAAATTAGGCAAATGTTTTACTGCTATTTGCCTATGTCCTTTAATTTCAAGGCGGGGGGGTGGAGTGGGTGCTGGAGGGGTAGGGAGAGTCTGTAGTTCTTAATAAAAACAACACAAAACCAAACTCCAGAAACCTGTGATAAAAATATGTGAACCACTAGCAGGCCAGCACTTTGCAGGCTGGCTGCCTTTCAGATCACAGCTGAAATAATTCCCTCCAGAGCACCACTGCAGATGGGAGTGCCTCAGGACCTGCCTGCTAGGTGAATTTAAGTTGCTAATACCTGGAGGGAAGATTATGCAGTTCTGCCACTGCACCTCTTGTTCCCCACTGTTTATCCCCCTCATACCTTATAATATATAATAACCTCACACAATCCTAAACTATAATTTCGTATCTTTTCATCTTTAAAGGTGTGATTTTCCCTTGAAGACAAGCGTTCCACAGAGTAAACAAGCCATCCACAATCTCATCGCTCCAGAGCCGCTCCAGCAACATGCCGTTGTCTCATTCAGCAGCATGTCTTAATCAATACATTTTAACCCAACATAGCTGCTTCACTGTTCAGAAAGTAACTTCAGCTCCTGGTTTTATGCTGCATTCACACAAATTTAAGATGCTGAACCTAGTGTGCCAACGCACTTACACATAATTAATCATGTTGGCTTCAGCAATCAGACAGCGCTGATGGGATTTTCAAAACTTTCACTTAATTTCAAAGGAAGCGGCATTAAGCCTACACTAAGCATTTTCTTTAAATGCCACCCTACCTGAGCTTGACTAAAAACCTAGCAAGCAGTTTAAGAAGTTGAGCCCATAGGAATTTGAGCAGGCAACACAACAGGCCTAATTATGCTTGTTGTTTACAAAGGTGTAAATCTAGAGTCACTCCTCAGAAGTCAGCAAAATTACACCAGGTCCCAGCTGAATCCTGGGTGCTTTCACCTTGGAAAGCCAACTTCCAGATCGCCGAACTATCTTAGGGCATGGACAATCAGGTTGTACTTTATATCCTTTCCAGTTGTGCTCAGAACAAAATGATACAAGCAGAAATAAAGGTTGGTCCTTGCATACAGAAAATATTCAAAATCCGAAGTCACGGAAACTTTTCTCACTTAACTGGATAATCAATCAAAAGGCTAATTATAGTATAAGCGTTGATATGTTAAGTATTGATACTAAAGGATCAGCATTGCTCTTTTCCTATTTTTTTTGATTTTGCGATACCTACAGCAGCTTGATTTCCATTTTTTAAAATTTAGTGTAATCACTGGGATATTTTACTTCAAAATGCTTCCCTATCTGCAACACTGATAAAAATCTCAGAAAATAATATCAAAATTCTGACTTTTATATTATTAAATAAACAATTTCTCACATAGCTTTTGTGAGTGAAAGGCAAATTGTAAATTTACTCAAGAAGCAAAACAGCATAGATCTCCAACATCTTTTCTTTCTCCAACACAACATATTCCAGTTTGAAGTAACATCCTTTACTGAAGTCAGAAATTATTCAAGGCAGACACTAGAGATTTTTTGGTTTATATATATTGCCCCTTTCTTGATGCTCCTTCACAACACGTATACTATCTCATAACAAAACAAAGACATCATAGAACATGTCTTAGCTCTGTTCCTACCAAAATCCTACCTTCTGGTTTATAACAGAAGTAGAATATATGTCAGAGTAATAATTACTGGAAAATATACAATCATACGAGTATAACATTGCTATAAATCTTCACAAAATGCCATCCAACTTTCCACATGCAAGTGACTTAGAGAAAAAAGGAAGAGTTGTTGTTGTTCACTTTTTAATTATTTACTCAGCTGAATTCCCATATTTCTCTTTCTATTTTATCAACAGAAATTTCAGCATTCTCATGGAGTCTGCAGAGAAGTGGAGGAGTAATAGCAGCAAGAAATAGCATACAACAAATTCTCATCTCTGTTACCTGCAGTCATCAGGAAAACAGTTTTTTTAAAAAGGTGCTAACAGCCTCTATATTGCATAGTTGTGCATTACAAACTGAGTGTAAATTACTTAATTTACCCCCATGTAAATGTATTGCTAAGAATGACGTAGCAAAAGACTGGTCTACACTACACAGCTCTGCCTGCCAGAGAGTAGGAGTCTCAGAAATAAATAATATTCTCCAACCGTCACAAATGTACTTTTAAAATATTTCCTACACACTAACCTACAGCAGCCATACAGTTATTTGATAAAGCTGTCCTGAAGCGGTTCAAGTTGACGTGCAAATTGGCTGGCGAACCCCCTCCTTTCGCTGGCAGGCGTCATGTCTCCACTAGAGGGTATTTATTACCTGTATGCCTATATCGCCATAGGCACACCATCACCGCCTGCCTCCCCTCTACCCTTTCCAGGGTCAGAATCTGCACCAAAACCTAAAGGTTTTGCCCATCAGGGACCAGCAGCCTCCCTGCCACTCTGCAGTCAGTTGGAGCGACATTCCCAAGCTGCTGCGTTACGGAGAAATGCACTGAGAGCCTGCAAGCTCCTGCATGCCTTGGCCAGTGAGAAATTATTTTGTTCTAGGTGCTGTTAGAGAGCCAGGACTTAAATTATCAGGGTAGCCCTGCAGACCTCTGCCCACAGCCACTGCTAACTCTAGCAGCTCGTGGTACAGCTCAGGGCTGTAAGACTATGGACTTATGCGTGCCCCAACATCTGGCGGAGGAGAGAATAACGATATGTCTTTCTTTAAGTGCCATTTGTAGCAGAGGAAAATGCAACGTGAAGAAGCTGCCATAAACACTTGGATTATTTTTACTGCAGAGGGAAAAAATATATGGTGACAGAAAGGCAAGCAGGGAATCTTCCATATGCTGGCCAAATAAAAGCATGAGCCCACAGGAATAGCGATTTGGATTCATATAGGCAAATGCTGACTAGATAATTCCTTAGACTGAACTTTATCAGTCCACCTCCTTTCCTCTCCCTCCCAGACAGATCATCATCTTTGTGACTACAATTTTTATAACTGTACAGCTTGAGGGACAAGAACAACCAAGATCTACCATGTGCAACATTGCACAGGAAAGTGACAGTTCCTGCCCCCCAAACCCTCACAGCCCAAATAGACAACACAGGCAGGGAGAAAGGTCTGTGGCCAAGCTGAAGGAACACCAAAGCCAAGAAGCCAGGAACAGCTACTGCCTCAGCACCGTCACAAGTAAAGCTAAGACTGACATTTGTGAAAGGCAGTGGAATAGCGGTTTCATCAGCTGCTCCACCACCTTCATCTCCTGACTGCCTCTGCTCTAAAATCCTCATAGCTGAAGAAATGCAGAAGGTGACTATAGTTTGGGAGTGTCATGAGAAAAGAGGAAGAAAATGGGGCAGCTGTAGCCCTCATCTTGCCTTTTCCTTCTACAGTGTTGGGACACTTCATTGGATCACTGTCCGTGGCCAGCCTGAGTCTTTTGGTTTACAACACAATCTTAAAAAGATTAGATGCTGTCATTGAGTGAGCTGCGTGTTACAGCTGAAAAACAGAAAGGAGAAAGAAATTGGGTCCCACTTTCCAGTTCATACAGACTTGTATAAATAAAAGCCAGGCAACAAATTAGCTTTTGTCATCAGTACTGTTATTAATTATATCATTATGCATAGTCAGTTGACAATCATTATAAACCTTATCTTGGCACCGTTACTGAATATTGCTTCTAGGTGTAACAATCTTAGACATCTCCAGCCACAGCAAAGTCACAATACTCAACCTTAAGGGTGAAATACTGCTCTCAAATTTAGAAACAAGCTGGATTCATCTACATTAAAGTAAATTCACCCACTTGAGTAAAAAAGGATTTCAAACTAATAGTAAACTGGATGTACATCACTCAAAGTCATCTTAAATTTTCTATATTTAGTTGGGCGAAAAGGACTTCAGCTGCAATGAAAACAAGGCCTAGCAGCTCTTCTGATACACAGTAATTCTTTATTCACACAGAACAAGGTCTGTAGAAAGAAATGAGAAGCAATTCTGCACAGGCAAAACTGACACAGAGGGGAAATACACAGAAATAACACAGGTCCTCTGGTGCAGGTGGAGCTCAGACCAGCAGAATGTCACGTATTTCCTGTCTTTCACTGCAGACGCCATGCGAAGGCCATGCTGGAGGACATGTTTGGACACAGACGTTTTATTACTGTCCATACAGGGCCAGAGGCCCACTGACATTTTGTCACCATGACTGTCCCCCACGCTGGCACCACAGCAGTGGCTGCAGCACAGGCAGGTACCCACTGCTGTGCTCAGAGCAGGTCGCTGGTCTTTACGCACAGCAGCCTGTGTTTAGCATAAACATGCTCTCAATACAAACAACAATGGAAAATATCAAAGGGTGTATTTCTATAATTAAATTTCTATAATATATATATATCTATATTTCTGTCATCTATAAATTTCTATAATTAAAACACACTGGGGAATTCAAGCAAGTGCCACAGCTGACCAGATCAGAGAGCATGGTGGAACTGAGCGCTATTTTCTAAAACCAGCGCTGGGTGATGAGTATGCATGTATCTAAGGTACAGGATGTTGTCTTCCACGAGCAGGCTGAGGCAGGCTAAATCCTTCCATGCCAGAATAGCACAGGGAACAAAATATGGACAGAGTGTGTGGCCTGAGTTTGAAGAGTGTAGTGGTCACCACTGAAGGCTTAGTCCCCTAACTATTCATCATAAATAGGAAGGAAATTAGGACAATTAGAACAGTTAAAATGTAAATGACAGAAATAGCTGAAAACCTCTTTTTTTCCCCAGTTCCTACTTGTTTAAACAAAGCCCTAACAAGCTACAATCAGAGAGGTCTCCAATGGATCCATGGCAACGGAAAGCCCTGGCCTATGGCTACCATCTTCCCCGGCACGCTGACATTAATTTACCAGATATACATGTACACACTGCAAGAAAATCACCAGGCTCAAGCTTCATTCACTGAAAAAGGGGATCATTAGCAAATGAAAGAAAAAATATAACAGGTCAGCAATTTCCTTGATGAACTCATCTATTTATTTTTATTTGAAAGAGAAAGATGAAATTATTCTTGTAATTTTTGTGCTTTGTACTTCTAGTGAAGAGAAAATTGCACCTATAAAGCTGATTTTGATTCTTACACAGTAGATGAATAACAAAATCAATGCTTCAACATCTATGTATTCCTAAAATACGCTTCAGAGAGTCATCTGAATAGCATATTAAATGCAAAAGGTGATAGTACTAGAAATAGTAGTAAAGATTACACCAAGCAAGGTTTTATTTGTTGTTGTTTTGTGATGTTTTATAATCCTTGTGTGTGGAAAAGGGGTTATTTAATCAGTCAGAAGATCAAGAGCTATCCAACAGCATGAGAACACTTGCTCCAAGCCTGACCAGAAATTCCTAAAAACTACATGAGAAATGAAGAATAAACAAAAAACAAGCAAAAAACATCTCCCACAGTTATGATGGGCATTTTAAATATGCTGTATGCTACTGATGTGGCAACAGCACTTATTAAAAAGAGCTAAAAATTGAGTAACTTTGTGGGTGGAAAAGGGAAGTGAAGGATGGTGTTTCCTGTTGGATGTTTACTTGTTGTCAGCTTGCAGGTCTGACTCATCTGGCAGAGATGAGCTGTGCTATTCCATGAGTTCCCTGTGCTACGTGCCAACCTCTGTCCCTCTGTCCAGGACTTCTAGGTGCCCTGGTATCTCACCCTTACCTGCCCCCACCAACCCTTCCACAGCTGCCAGCAAATGATGATGATTTACCAAACATGTCTGATGTCTAAGGTCTAAAGGTTGCACTTTTTGCTACTGGCGGTCTTTCTCCTCCTTGGAGCAGAATGAGAAGATCAAAACTACAAGCCATCCCTATACATGTGCAGGATGTGCAGTGAAGAGCACTGAAGAGCCAAACAGCCCCCTGTGAACAGGGGACCGATGCCAGTAGAGCAGAGCACACAAAGCCACACTGAATGCAATGCAGCAGTTGTGAGACTGCACGTACAGCACATTAGTAAACATCTCCGACCCATGATACTCCACTCACATGGGCTGTGTAATAAGGGACATGTATTTAAAAATGTTTAAAAGTTTAGTTTATTTTTTTTCTGTTTTTGCAGGCTGAGCACATAGCTTCTAGAACATATTTCAAAAAGAGATTTCAAAGGTATAACAGATCTAAGGAGACTCCCAGGTGGCAGAACAGATATTTTAGCTCATATTTGAGTCTTGCCTCATGCAAGTTTGCAGTATAGCAGGGTGATCTGTCATTATCAGATTTCCTTGGTTGGCTTCTCAGCCAACGTGTCACACTAGTAAACAGTTTCTGAAATCAAATACTCACCGATAATTTACTAGAAATTACATCATCTAGGGCTAGACGCCATTTAAAACCAGACTTCCTGCACTGCAATTTCCACTCTCCAAGTCCACAGGAAAGACAAAGCACGAGATTTCTCCATCATACATTGGCTGACATTCTTGACCCACTCAAAATAATCATAAGTAAAATCAGATACCTTGGACTTAACTCACTATTATTCTCGTAGCACATTAAAGCCCTATGTCAGTATGAATTGCTCCACTTTCCCTTCCCAGGCCAAACCCAGGAACCCATCACATATGTGTTCTAAAGCCACCCACAAAAGACTTGCCTGGAGGTACCACAATGCTCTTCCGTGTTGCATCTAGCAGCCATTTCAGCTGTCCCTGCCTAATGAGTAACCCCAGCACTTGCCTACGTTTTGACACTTTCACTAAAGTCACAGTCCCATCATGCAAAGTGCTGAGCAGACAGAGAGGGGGTTGATGAAATCTGGGATGTCAGTAGAAATGATTCAGAAAAATCCCACAGTATATATTCAACTTTCAACATATGAGATATATCCTTGGGAACCATTTTGACCATAAGCACTGTTAATTACTCCTGCTAGCGATCAAGCAACGTACATAACACACTTAGGTGTTATGCTGATATAGGACCCTAATCCTGACCACGGTTACTACCAAACTACCAACATTAACGGGGAGCAGATAACATCCTCTGATGCAGCACTGCCACTTAAACACTTTCATTAAGTAATAAATACAATTTACTGTCTTTCATTGCATAAATTCTCTCATCTTATTTCACATTGTAATTTGTTTGACAGGAACATTATAGTCAATTACATTTTAACTGTATTGTGTTTCTTTTTTTTTTTTTTTTAATTATCTGCAATGTCTGACAAACAGCAGTCTGCACAGTCACTCTGGGGACTCTTTTTCACACCATTTATAATAAGGGCAAATGTGTTCTTTCAAGGTTTACTTACCAATAGGGAGTAATTTCTTTATAACTGTAAAGAGCCATTGTGCTTGGGGTGTCCAGCAGGACCATGTTCATCACCATTATTGTTCAGTATGTTTGTGAAGTCCCTTAAAGGTCTAATAAGGCAAAACAGGAAGGCTGTTGATGGATATCAATGCAAACAGTACAAGATATTTTGTTTTCTGAGCCCTCAGAAGAGCTAAAGAACTATAGCTCCAGCTCAAACACTCCTAGGATCTCCAGACCTTCATGTTACCATGGCAGAAGCGATAGCAAACAAAGATGAGCCAATGCTTTATAAAACAAAATATGAAACATAGCCTAGTTATTATGGACATATAACTTCAAATAGCTAAATCTTTTTGGCAAGCAGAGCCTTATAAAGCAAGACAAGAGATACCATTCAGCGTTACTTATCTCTAAATAGCTGCAAAAAGGCACTACACACGCATGCACATACACACATTTGCGTTTGGATAACCTAGTATAATCAGGATTACCGAACCGTTGTAAGTCAAAATACAACATTTTAAAACATTTCACCATAGCCAACATCTAGAGATTGCTTCATTCATTGAAATGTAGCCACAACTGGGGTGGGAGATACCAACCATGCAACAGTTATAAAGACAAGAATTTAAAATGCACTACTTCCGGTAGACAGAAAAGAATGTTGTTAGCTAGAAAGAAATTTGGTCAGGGCACAGTCTATATCTGCTCTGGGATAAGTTCAAGTGAATTTGAACTAATAAGAAAGTCAGGACCCAGTTTTATGTCTGATTCAAAGAAGGTCCTTCCCAAAGCATATTTTTTGAAGGTCTCAGGTCCTATCCAACGTTCAGTGCAGAACTGTACTTCCATGCCCAAAACTACCCTAAAATAGATCACTTCCTAGAAAACCCACACAGCATCAGCTACTGGAGCAGAGGTTGCAGCTGTGCAGATGTATTCTTCCAATGCTGCTTTAGAAGTTTGTAGGGGCAGATCATCCTCATGGGGTTAGACAATACACAGCAGCTGGGGATCTGTCATCCAAATTATGTAAAACCTTCTCATTCCTACTGGTCTATAACAGGACATGGATGTATAGAAGTATGTGAAATAATACTATCTTGTCAAAATGTATCTAGTATAAAACTTATCACCGCTTTCAATTTGAGTGCTCACCTGTCTTGAACCTTAATAGCTTGCAAAACTAGGTGGAAGCATTAGAATGTGCACCACATACTCCCACAATGAGAAATATGCTATTCATTAAAATTACTACCTGTCTCAGTACATGTCAGCTACAGATACTAATCCTGCATAATCAAATCTAGGAAGATTTGTAAAAGGGCATCCAGGAATGATCTTTGTCACCTTGACTAGCCTAAAATGATTTTAAGAACATGAGCAGTCCCCCTAAGTAGATTAATCACAAACTGAGGATAAACAAGCAGTTACAGGTTTGTCTGTCTTGGTCAAATGCCTTTAACATTCCACCTAAAGTGAAAGCACCTGCAATATGGGAATGGCTGTGGGTTTTTGCAAAGGTTTGACCTCATCATGTTTCAGTTGGCCTAACACACAGGTATGATTTCTTTGTAGCTTGAAGAAGTATTGTAATCAACAAGAAAAAAAAAACATACTTGAAAGTAACAAGTAGCTCAGATATTCATTACTAGCCATTAACCTGATTTTCTAACGAATACAACATTAGGCATTCATTAACAATCATTTGTGTTTATGTGGAACAGTGGCTGTATAATGAAGGTTGATAAATGAATAGAAATGAAACGAGGGAATTTTGGACACTTGTAAAGCAATTAACTTGTTTGGCATTAATTACATATTGAAAAGCTAAATCAAGTGCATTTGGAAAGCCACTAGGACAGAGACACAGACCAAGGGTATATATAAAGACTAGATATAAAAGAAAAGCTTTATTTCTTTTAAATAAAGAAATACAGCCAGAAGTATGGTATTAATGACAAACAAAGTCCATTTCAAGCAAAAAGAAATCAGATTGCAGCCTGCATGTTAATAAAGAAAAAGTTAATGAAAAGTGAAACAATGAAGCCAATAAAATAACCCCTCACAGTTGACAATGAAGTGCAAACAGGTGGTGTACTAGAGGGTTAATGTTTTTGTTTCTTAAAGAAAGAGCCATACAAGTGCCCACACACTTGAATGTATGCTAATAAACGAAACCACCTAGCAAATTAGATGCTAGAAATGAGGGAATATGGAAGCTCATTTTACAGTTACCAGGACATATTCCCTCTAATGAGTTGGTAACCTGATCTTTCCAGGCAGTTTTGACTGCATGATTTCTGCTTGCTGTGGCCCCAGCCCCAAAAACAGATGCTTTCAGTACCATTTGCCTGCACAGAGACACATTAACTCTGAGGAAGGTGAAACAGCCTCAGCAAATATCATCTACATGTCTTTTTTTGCAAGATTGAGACATACAGTATCAAAGAACAGGGCCAAAAGGAGGAAAGAGAAGACTGAAGAGCAAATAATGGGAAAATTTTTGCTTAGCTGGGATTTGCTTCAGCAGGTCTCCCTTTAGGGAAGGAGAAGGTCTCCCGTGGTGAACAGTATTCCTTTTCCCAATCTCTTCCCACCCCATCCCACTGCTCTCAATGAAGCAACACCACTTCGCCTCCCACGGCAACACCCAGGACAAGCCACAAGTGCAGGAGCTGCTCCCCTGCTCCTGCCTGCCCCGAAAGCTCCCAGGGAGCTCCTGTCCCTGTGAGAAAGGACTGCCAGCAGAGCAGGACCTCGGCTGCCAGAGAGCCCGTACGGTCTGACCCATGAAACAGAGTGAGAGGTTGCAAACTGAGAGGCCCTTGTGCTATGGCATGAGGTAGCAGCTGACACGAGCTGTACCTCCATCGGGACATCACGCTTTCTTTCAGAGAGCTGGACCTTCTTCCCTGCCCAAACCAGTGACCTAGGTTCTGCCAACACCCAGCCCATGACACTGGGAAAAGGAAAGGTCTTCTCTCTGCCTGTTGCTAGTGCAGTAAAGATAAAATTTTGTCTTCATCAAAGGCTCATACAGATGCTCACACACCCTGAAATAGATCAAGAGACCTGTCAGTAATGTTTCCTGTTTCAAAGAGGTTCAGCAATCACCAAGTACAGAACCCAGCTCCATTTCCAGGAGTTATTAACAGCCTTTCTCTGTAGTCAAATGCTCTGCCACCAGTTTCACTTACAAAATGCCAATATGATCAAACTAAAACAAGCATACAGAAAATTGCTTATATCCAGACATTTTTGCAATTAAAAAAAGCTTTACTCATTTCACCTGGCAGGTGCTGTCTAAATTCAATCAGTGTTCTGGATTTATATCCTATGTCATAAAAACTGCTTATTCTCTCCCATGTTGCAAGCACATGTCTACAACAGAAGAACTAAATAAATCTCATCTTGCTCAAATTAATCTTGCTTGAGCTCACAGTCAAGCTTTAGTGGATAGATGTTCCATACTGCATGGTTCATATCAAAGACATGGCCTACCACAGGTACATCACCAATTCTAGAAGGAAAATATGATTTTAATTACCTTGGACCAAACTATACATCACCCTCAATAACTAGGAGCAGCCTCATTTAAAATGTGTTTTAAACTTGCTTGGTGTGCTTTTCCTCCACTGCTGTGGTGCTTCAGTGCTAGCTGGGAACCCCAGTGAATCTTCAGAAAGACCCAGCACCACTATAGGAAACCACAAATCCTTAACTAACATATGCTAACTTCTCTCCTCGGAACAAAAGCAGCATCTCTGTCGTCCCCTCAGCAGAAAACACCAATCAAAGATGACTCTTTTCAGGAACAAATGTTAGCCGGGAACTTCAGTTGTGCTTAATTAAGTTCTTCCGAAAGAAACTGCATGCTGTGGCACTGAAAAGGTTATCAGAGGTCAGCTGCCTGCCATGACTTTGTGACCCCCAAAAGGCAAAATAAAAGATAGTGGTATCCCTGCTGGTAAGGCTGGCTTCCGCATTTGTTTCCCTCCCTTTCTGCTTTAATTTAATAGCAATCAGCACAATATGGCTGCTTTTCCTCGAACAATAGGATGGGCAGAAGTTAGATTTACAGCACTGCAAGGGGGAAAGCAGGAGAGAGGGGAAGCATACTATGGCTCTTGATCTACAATAGGAACATCACTTTGATACCCATAAATAACTTGCAAACCTACTTACGATTCATTGCTGTCAAGAGCTGACAGATACACGTTTTTTTTAAATTAAGTATTACCTTATGGAGCCTCTCAAACACACCACTGTTGAGTCAAACAACTGACTTTAAAAACAGAAGGTAATTCAGGGTACAGATCCATTTTGAATGTATAATGTACTCTCAATATTTCTCCAAGCCACTATATAGAAGAGCTATTATCATAGGTGTACAAATTCACATTTAAACCACCAACACAGCAAGCAAAACTACTGAGGAGATTGAGACAACACAGTCAGGATCCTCCTCCAGGTGACTTTGGTCACAGCAAATGTGTGCTACAGTCCCTGTGATTACCAAAGTGTGCAGAAGAGACAGGATTTGACCTGAAGCATCCAATTGAATACTCTGTGTAATACCAAAGATTTCAGAATATCTACTATTATACTGCCACCCTTGTAATATGTTTAAAGCACCCCCGTCAATATTAATGAGATTGCCTCCCAAATTCAGTTATTCTTTTAGTGACGATAAGGTAAAATGGAGTTGTTCAGCCTTCAGGTTTTGTTCAATCATTTTACAGTGAAAGAATTTTAGACATTAGGAGCCAGCATATCTGTTATTGTCTGAGAAGATGCAAGTTGAGTGGTGAGTTGTTGGGTTTTTTTTAACTATTTCAAATCACTTCAGCTGCAGTCCCTCATGACTCTGAGTATTTCTCATTCCTGTCCAGCAAACTGCCTTCTCTTGAGCATTTCCATCATAGGAAATTTTTCTGCATCTTCCTTCAGATCCATCATGGGATGGCATCCATGGCCTTGCTAATAGAACCCCCCATCATACAAAACTGTGATCACATCAAAGTCCTTTGCAAAACTCACTGACTTCAGTGGAGCCAGGACTGTTCCCAGCGCTCTGCTCAAAATGAAGCTCAGCCTCTCTCCTTCTTCATTCCCACCAGTCTGCTTTCTGAAAGACTCAACTCTGCTCCCAATCTGAGGGCAGGGGTGGAGGGGCTTGGAGCAGGGGCAGTCTCAGCCCAGAGAGGGAGTCTTAGACCACAGTCACCACAAACACTGTCGTAGCTGCTAAATGCTGTTTGTTCTTAGCAGTTGAGCCATTCACCAAAACTAAGAGAGATTATTCTATTCCCCATTTAGGTTACATTCATTCATTTTGGTTTGAGGAGAGGTCAGGCAACAGGAGGGTAATTTGCTGCTAAACTGCAAAATCTCCTGCTGAAAACAGTATGATTCTAGGTACATTAGGAATACAATATACTTGTACTGCTAATATTACCTTCATTTCTAACCTCATTAAATACAGAAAATACCTGTTATATTTCCTAAATGCCTATAATATTGAATCTCAGGTCATTACCATGCTAAACAGCACAGAACAGAAAGTTAGATGTTATGGCAGAGCGCTGGGTTTTTTCCTCAGTAGCCCCTGTAACGGCAAAGTATTGGTGCTTTTGTTTGCCAAGTAAATTACTCTTTAGAAAATGCAGTTGTTCTTCCAAGAAGGTGTATGTCTGTACTATACTGATGTGCAAAATTATTATCAATAACTATATCAATCCCAGCAGCAAGTTGAGCTTTGCAGTTCAGAAGCATGTTTTAAAGTGAATCACAATTAGAAAACCAGTTCCAAGATTAAAGTTATCAGAGATAAAAAGACACAAACTACTGTTAGTTTTCTGTAGCAGCAATCAATCCTGCTCTTCCCTCTGCTTGAATTTTCTCCTCTGTTGAAACACTGTAGTCATGAGGCTTTAATCAATACACAAAGCAATTACTTTTTAAAGTAAAACAATCTTAGGTCAACTAAAGATAATGGAAATCATACAGGCAGTTATTCATGCCTAAATGCCAAGCTTCTGGTTTCACTTCCAGACATATCCAAATGACAAGGAGTACAATATTTGTTTTCCGTAGTAACGCACTGGGATACCACAGCATATACTTTCACTGAGTACAGTCTCCTGTGTTTGTCCTCAGCTTGTTCCACATAATTCAGTAAAATACACAGACAAGTGCCACATCTGGATTTGTTACCTAGGCAGCAAATAAACTCGTCTGAAACCTCATAGCAAAACATGCAGTTTGAAATTTTAACTGGTGCGGCAAGTGCCTCATTTATCAAACCCACTAGGAGAAAAACAAAATACAAGGGATCAAGAGCATCTCAGTTGAAATGAAGTTGCACTGGGGATTTTAAACTTTAATTACTTTAATATTCTCACTCTTAACTTTCATAAAACAATTGAATATTGAAGGGAGCATGGGTATCTATAACACACCAACGTGACAACAGACTCCTGGCCTTATTCAGAGAACAAGCTAAAACCATTCTCACAACAGCAATTATATTACATTAACAGCGCAAAATGCAAATGGGAGTACTTGTGGTTCTACCTACTGTATCAGGTGTTTCTAATAAAAAACACATTTTGGAAAAAAATAAATGAACAAGCACAGCTCATCTAAGTCAGAAAAAAATACTTAAGAGAAAGACTGATCAGTCCTCCACTGCTCTGTACAGTTCAGTGTGGAAGTCAGGAAAATGCTTTTTGTGTTTTCATGAGACTGGATTCGAGGTTATTTTAAAGATTTTTAAAAACATCATGGCCTTCAGGAGACTGAGCCAGTAAGTGAGTAAGATCTTCAGGCTCACGCTCACCTTTCTTGAAGTAGAGTTTTTTAATATGAATTATTTCAAAATATTTTTCTGAAACAAGTGACTAGGTTGCCATACTGTGCTGCTGGTCATTTTAAGATTTTTTTTTGTCCCTCAGAAAATAATGCATCTTTCATCCTCCCTGTAATAGGAAGTCATTTATACCTTGCATAACAGACTACTTGGTCTGATTTCTTTCAGAAAACAAAACAGGTGTCTTTTCTGGCACTTCAAAGGATTTCATAAGTGTGTCTTAACCTTCTGCACTGCAGCTCAAGGCATAATGTTCAAAATCTTCAGGGAGAGGCATGGTATAGTGGGAAAAATTAATAAATCCTTGCCTGATTATTATCCACACATGGAAAATGGCAGTCAAGTGGTTTTTCTCAGGTATTTTCAGCAAAAGTATGAGCTCATCTTGTAAATGATAAACTAAAGGAAGAATGTACACTCTTGAGGCCTGAGAAAAGCCAATAAATGCAATTACAGGCATAACAGCTGGTTGTTTAAATGATAAAGAACAATAAGAATCTAACATTGTGTAGAAGAGCAGATCAAAATTGTCCAGTATACGAAAGTTCAAGATTGCATTACTGTTTGTGGTTAATAAAGAAAGAGGAACACTTGGAAAATAGACTGTACTGGCATCAGTCAGAGGTGCCAGCAGTAAATTGTTATTTCTTACCACTCTCAGGCCTTTACACTATCTTTCCAAGAAGAGTAAAGCAACCAGATCTCATTGCTGAGATTATCTGGGATGAACTCAGTCATCCCTGGAGCAGAATTAAGACAGTATGGGGGGAAAGGGAGGGTTATGTCTTATTAATAAAGCAACTTACATCATCTCAGCTCATTTTGCCAAGTGGCAAATTCAACTGTATCAGGAAGAGATGCAGTTATGGACCCATCAGCTTTGGTTTGAACCTGCAAAGAATATGTGCACCCCCCATCTGTACCAAGAGTGGTTCCACTGTCCAACCAACTAAATCCAAGTTAAGCCCATGCATAAAACCTGGGTGTATGTGGGACCCCAGACAACTGCAGCCAGGTTTACTGCAGAAAAGAATATTGATGAAGGCACCAGCTGTATTGATGTATCAGTATCTCCTCAGAGTCCAGGAAGAGACACAGCAGGAGGAGTCTCCCTTCCTTTCACACCTCAGCCACACCTTCCTTTTCCTGTTTTCACCCCAAAGTCTTCACTGAAGACTCACAGTCAAATCCAGAGCCCTCCATAAGAGCATGGGTGAAGCAGACCAGTACCACAGAGGTTCCTAAATGCCAGCTCCCTGTCTGGAAGGAGGAGGCAGAGGAACCAATGTCTCCCTTTGAAGAGCTGGCAGGTTTGTGATGCTGCCCCCTGCCAGGTAAACTGGCTGTGAGGGGGAGACCAGGACCTCAAACATCCAAATTCCTCAACCCCATTAGTCACCAAAACTATGCAAATCCAGAAGCAACGTCACACCTACCAGCTACATTGCCTGTCACCCATGACAACTGCGTTCACCCACCATGTTATCATTTCACTAAGTTTTACCCAAATAACAAGCTCTTTTTTCAAACTCTGTTGCTTTAGCATGTTTGACCCTGAAAACCCTGCCTCAGCAGAACTCCCCATCCACCAAGTGCAGAGTTAGAGAAAACTATGTTACCTACAACAGCATTTAAAATTTAAGTGCACTGAAGCAATATATTTCCAAATAAAACCTTTGAAAAGGTACCTAAACAGTATAAAAATAAGTCAAAAGTGTCTCAGTATGTCATGAAAATATGATAACATTCCACAAAGTACTTCTTTCTTACAATAACAATATAGTGATGCTTCATGCTCAGTACCTAATAAACAAATATGCAACTTTTTGAATGTCAAACCATGGAATATGTATTTTGAAGTCCTGGGATGTGAGACCATTACTACCTGCAGAGGAAGGAACAATAATGACTAATTTAAAGCAGCACATCTCTACTGACCTCAGTGGGGTCGTGTGTCTGTGAGAACCTGGTAGGAAACTTCGGTTTGAATATTAACACAAGCAAATCTTAGGGAGAGAGTAGCCCCTGGGCCATTTCAACAGTGCTGTACAATTTGCTAGCTGTGGTCCACACTGTGGGCTTCAAATCCCTCCTCCATCAAAGAGGAGCTTGAACTGCACTGCCTCAGTTCCCTCCTTGAGAGAGAAAGTGTCTTTCCAAGGGAAAAAAGATGAATTTTGTGTGCTTTTTACTTACTCTATTCAAGATGCAATCATCATGTTTAATTATGCTATTAAATAATGTGAAGTTAAAGTATTCTCTAGTAAAAAAAGTCTTATAAATAGCATACATCTACCTTCTTTTCCAGCATGTTCATATTACAATTTTCATTCAAACTAGAATTTTCTTTTGTCATCTTTTGTCAGTGCTTTTTAATCAGAAATAACTAAAATTTTGGAATCTCTATTTTTACATGAAATAAACACTCATAAAGTTTGTTCAGGTTTACTTATGCAGAACAAAACAAAATAGGAGCACCAACTGAGCAAGATGGCAAACTACAAGTGCATACTTGTAACAACTTGTCTATGCTTGCAATGTTAATCACAGGCCATCGCGATGGGATTTTCTGACATGTTCTGCATTGGCCCAGTTCCCAGTAGGCCAGCACAGGGTGTTCTGTAAGACATGATCAGAGGTTATTAAAGATTATGGAAAGTGTTGCCATCGCTAGCTGATCCTTCCTCCTGACTGTAAGAGAGCAAGAATTGAACGAGTGCAGCAAGATCAAGCCACATACCTTCAACTTCACTTATTAGTTCCTAAAATAAATCCTTGTTTTTCTATGTGGGAGTAAAATGGTTGCTTCTTATGAAAACTGTGAATCATAGCTGGAAAGACTAGTTGGGATCAGTGCAGTCCTTCCCGTGGATGGTTAATGAGAAGAAAAATGCTATCCTTATTCCCTTCTTATCACCCCCTCCATTCCTTTTACCATGATCGTTTGGGATCAGTTTAACACAAGTTTTGCTGTTGAGGATTCTGATCTTCTCCCCCTAGCCAAAAACAACAACAAAAATCTTTATTTTTATTTTAATGAAATATTTTTATCTGTTTTTCTCTTTATTGTTGAACAGTCTTTTGAACCATCAGGTCCTCCCTGATTACCTGTAGCCACCTTCCGGTGGCTTTCCTCAGACTAACTGGTGGGACACTGGGAGCATGACAAGAAGACTCTATCCCAAAAAAGACAGGCAAGAACTGCACGCCCTGTGTAGAGACTGAAACGATGGTTGTGCCTTGCTCTCCCAGGTAGAACTGCAGTCCATCTAGGAGAACAAGGAACCTCACCACAGGAACATACGTTTCACTGAAATCTAGAGCCACTAGGCTTGGCCAGTCCTAGGTGAAATCTGTGCTAAAAAACAAGAGAGTCTAAAGCTAAAATAGGTTTAAAGCCCAAAGCTAAAATATATCTCTTGGTGAGAGCAATAGCTGAGCATAAATCACATTCACATTCTAACTCTGAAGCCAACTGAGCAGGATTCAGCCTTGTATTACACAGTTTACAACATGGCTATCCTAATTAGTGGCACCCACTCTTCCGGGGTTGTTCTCAATTTTTATTTTTTAGAAACTTCGGAATTTCATCCTGATAAATAATAAAAAATTGACATTTTTGATAGCATCAAGTGTTTGATCTCCCTTTTTGTTCTTCTTTTCCAAATAGTTTTATACAGCAGCCATTCCTGGGCAGTATTTGTGCAGCTTTTATTCAGTGGCTGAAAGTGGAGAGGATGCTTTCGGCTTCTGGTTTTGTTCATAATTTCACATTAGCAAAGTTTGTTCAAATCCCTTGAAAACCCCTAAACCTATCTGCAAGCCAAAAAGGTACAGCTTCAGAAGGCAAAAGAAATAAATCTCTTTGAAATGTTAATGGAGTGGAACATTTTCTGCTATTTCAAGAAATAATCTAGCCCTTTGGAAATTTTGTGAAGGGTTTGTTGTAACAAAGATATTTTAATTTATGATATGAAATTACAGTTCAGTGAAAACAATATTGCACTGTCACAGCCTTGTTCCTTGTGCTGTGAAAATAGAAACACCATTATGAGAAAGAAACTGCTGCTTTTAGGAACACACAATGTTTCACTAGCTTTGTCGAAGATGAACAAAGCACCGAGATCTGCATAGATGTCTGAAAGGTACAGTTTTCTTTTTACAGTGACACTTCAGTTACTTTTCTCTAAGCATTTTTAAAGGGAAAAAAAGCATCTAGCATGAATCTGTCAGAAGCCTGGAGGAACTGGAATAAAAGTACATACAGACAGTGCAACACTTGATATTGTACCAGCCATCACACGCATGATTAAAAGCCTACCTAGGGCATCAGGCTAGGTCTGGTAATGGAGAGAAGACACTATGCCCAAATGTTGCTCGTTGAACTAAATTATAGAACTGAGAACATGAAATAAGAACCCAAAGTCTTCAAAAGAAAAATAAAACAATGCTGCAAAAGTAGGTCTGATTATGTGGGTCACCAAGTACTGTGTATTTCCCCTGTAGCATTTCATAGTCGTTACTGTTGCCAGGGGAAGCTTGATCCTCTCATTATGTATGTTTGTCTTTCACATCAGAGCTCCTCTCTTTCTTTCCATGCCCCGGCACTGTAACAGAAATAAAAATAAGGAATGAACCCCCATTATTACCCAAATACCTACAATGCAGAGGGAGTGACCCCGGTGGGTCGGCGGGTCAGCCCCCTCATCATTGATGCACTTGCTCCAGCAGACCCCTACCTTTTGTCCCAGGGTCAAAGCCAAGACCTCTGCTGAGTGTCCTCAGTGAAGAATTAACAAGTGTGACAATTTGTGGTCCCTCCCCCCCCAGCCCCCGGTCCTGCCTGTGTGAATGCTGTAAATAGAGACATCTGGATGGAGGCCTTTCACTGCAGTAATTGAAAATGAACATGGATCAAGTTCTGGCCTGTTGTATTCATAAATCTTCAGGCTTAATTACATTAAAGGGAAATCTAGGGCCTGGCTCTATGGAAACGGCAGATCCTATCAGGCTCTCAGATCATGAATCTTTAAGATAAGTGCTTTTCCTCTCTTCAGGACAGGAAGACGAGAAATTAGGATCAGGTCTTTCCAGCATCAGAAGTCCAGCACAGATCTATAATTGTTCTTTTCGTTTTCCTTTTCCTTCATAGGAGATGCATTTCCACCAACAGTGAGCTGGAGGACTTTGACTTGTGAGGCATCAGGCTGCCATCATACCAGGCGTTTAGGCAGTTGATCCCAGAGGGCTATGCACTTCCTCTGTGTGGAAATTTAGGAGAGGGAAAATACGTAGCTAGCTCAGTGTCATGGTTTTCACACACACAGGGTCCTTGGTCCTGTGTCCCAGAGAGAGCTGGGGCATGATAAACAAATCAGGTCTGCAGTTCTGCCGGCTCATTTCAAAAAGAAAATGGATTTTGAGTTCAGTGGAGACTCCCTTCATGCCTGCCTTTTAAAAACAGCTTTTCTTGAAGGAACAAACTGATCTTCTGAAAAATCAATAAACAAACTGGTGGCAGAAGGACAAAAATTCTAGATTTTGAATGAAACTGCCTAGTTGTTAACAATTGGTTGTTTCATAATAAACACCAACACTTTCGGCAGCATTTTCTGTCTCTGTAGCAAGCTCTCATCACAGCTGCAGACTCCACAGCGAGCCTGTACGTGACACAGGTTTTCAATGCAGCAGCAGCTTTGATAAAAAGAACACCCCAAGTGGAATAAAGATTCACAAGAGCCAAGATATTTTTCTGTGGGGGAAGGGTTTTCCTAAACCCTACCCAGAAAAAGTGCTGGCGTAGACAGACGCCTTTAATTAAATTCTGCAGGAACTAATTTGATAGCATGTTAGTTGACTACTGTCTCCACAGCCACCAAACAATGCCAGTGAGGCACAATATGGCCAAGTAAAACCGAACCTTCCTGTTCATTGCAAGACCACTGGAAGAACATGGTACAGAAAATACGGAAATCTTCTATCTTGGTCTTTATACGTATTCTGAATGGTGCTGTTTGGTGGGGTTTTGTAATTTTATTTGTGAGCATTTTAAAGCTAGAGAAATATTGAAATTCACCAGAAAAATTATTTTAACCAGCTCAAAAACAGCACAAAAGTTGTAAAAAAAGAAAGGCAAAAAAGCACAAAATCAAATGACCTCCCAACCGCAACTTTGCTTCCAGGAAATTTCAGCCCGAATGAACTTCAGTATCATGATTAAAAATTTCCAATTAATAATAGCAGGGTGAGTTCCACCCAGAACCCAAAATTCAGTCTTCAGTTTCCATGGCTGCGGTTTCCCCCTAAGCACACAGGTTTCTCCACCCCAGATCAGGGAAGCTCTGCAGCAGTAAGCGGTAATAGCTAGCAAGCAGGTCCTCCAAAACAACAGCTTGCCCTGCCTCTTAGCTTAGAGGCATATTGGAAGAAATAAAAGCTCCTAAAAAATATCTCCTGAACTGGAAACAAGAGTAACCCGCTCTCTTTAACAAATCTTGGTTTTGTTCCAGGACTGGTACAAACTGCTGTGACAGAAAACTATCAATAATGTTTGCTCTGCAGGAGAAATGTGGGGTTACTCTTAGCCTTCAAAGAACCAGTGCTCCAGTAACAAGTGGTTTTGCTGTCAGCATTTACCATCGTATTGACAGAAAAGGCTGGGTAATGACTCGAGGATTATTTATATGAAACCCAGAGCTAGTGGCACTGTAAGTTATAGAAAGAGGACAAGCTCACAAAGCAGCGGCTGTGTGTCTGAATGAGAAAGGATATGCTTTCTGTCAGCAGGGCTCAGGCTGCAATGGAGATGCAGAACTACAGGCTTGCACCTGAGCTCATACGTACGTTTCCCAACAAGGTGGAAGGGTGACAACACTGCCAAATAATTCATGTTGCAGTGAGGCCAGTCCTCCTCTCTGCAAGGTTTTCTTATCTGACAGGTTTACTCATGCACCTTTTGTTATTCTTCGGCCATTCTGCTCCGGGATTCTAAATTTCATCTTTATCTTAATTGTAGGTTTAATTGTTGAACCATTAAGGTGCAGCCCATTTTATAGAGGTCTTTCTGTCGTATATTTGAAGGGAACTCCAGATGTTAGACTCCCTTTCAGCTGCTTGTACTACCATGGAAGAGGGACTACTCTGGTAGTAAAATTAGCAAAGGTGACAGAACTGAGTCTCTGAGGGGGTTTAACCACCCACTTTGTTAATAGCATTTGAGAGATGCCAAAGTTGTTTTCAAATGTGATACATCTTTCCCAGTTCTGAAACTTCCAAACTACACTGGCGATCAGGGCTAATTCCTACTACGCAGGTTTATTCCTATTCCTATTCCTATTCCCCTCTTTCCTCTCTCTCTCACCAGTACCTGGGCTTGTACCCCCTCCTGTACCCCCTCTCTCACTGAGTGGGTCAGAATTCAACCCCTGCACCACACAGCAACTCCTCTGATACAGGCTCAGGCAAGCCTGGACAGTGGTACTGAAATGTTCTGTGGGATGTACGGATCCTGCAAATACTTTGAAAGGAAAGTAAATCAGCACTTTTACATTCCTCTTCTTCCTGGCAAGGAGCATGCAAAAATAGTAAATTAGTGAAAAATAAAGTAATTAAACTAACATTATGGATTTAACCCTGCTCATAACTAATCAGTGTCTGTCTGGAGTCTTCTGGAACTAGTCAACCTTTTACCAGAGTCTTTTATTAGCCTTAAATTATTAAACACACAATAGAAAGCAGCTGTTGTGCGTGTGTACTGCAGCATGTTGTTCTCTTCCTTGCTGCCTGCATTGATGCTGTCTGTGAGTTCGGTAAAAAAGGTAAACTGACGTCTGCTTTTTTTTTTTTTTATTGTACTATGTGGCAATATACTTATATGAACCAGGAGACATCCTTTCTACAACACTTTATTTAAATTCTGGGTTCCTAACTCCCAGTGACATCTTTGGCAGTACCTGTTTGTGTTATCTGTTTCTGCAAACACAAAAACAATGCCTCAAAAACAAAAAACAGGGTGGATTCTCCAGAAATAACCCATGGCAATACTTCATACAGTCCATTAAAAACAGTTAACTTTACAACAGGCAACCTGTACAGAAAATTCAATTATAACAGTAAAATTTGATACAACTTTTGTTTACTTCCATTCTTTACCAATCCTAAATGTACAGCTGTTGCTGAATCCCACCATGCATAATTCAGGTGAAGATCCATCATGAAAATGATGGATACTAATGAAAAGCATCTGTTCAATTTTGTTGTACAGAGCCAGCCAACCCAACCTGGGAAGTGGAGATACTATCTCTCTAAGGAGCCCAATTTCCCTACACTCTCAGACCTCCTGTATATTTGCTCACACCCTGGTTGCCACACCTATCTAGTCTCTTCTTCTACCCACATAGGCAACTACTTTGAAAGAGGCCATTATTAGGGCTCTAAGGTCACAGCAGTAACTCCTTTGCTCAAGCTTAAGACAATGCTTTGCCCAGAACAGTTTCTGCAGAGCTTTTTCATGCAGGAATGGTATCATTTGAGACACTGAAATATTTGGGATGAAAATGTCACCCTTTGTGCGGTGGGCCAGCACCAGGCCCTACTAGCAAAAGTCTTCACAGGGAACATGAAACTATGCCATAATTTCATGGGGAGCCTCTGGAAAGACCTCTGTGAATAGTGATGCATAAAGCCATGTAACATAAAAGATAGTTGCTGGGGCATTTTCATTTCCCAAGGTAAGACATCTACGTGAGCTAGCTACTCCAGCAACACCTGAAGCCATTGATGTCCTGCTTTGACCCAGGAGTCACTGCCATTCCTGGGATGTCTAAGCCTGCCCCATGGGAGGGAGACATTGGGAAGAAACTATTGCAATAGCTGTTGAGAGACAGGCAGGGGGGTCTCCAGTCTGAACAAGGGAAAATAAAAGTCTCCAAACACCACAAAACTTACAGTTTCCAGGTTTTTTGCCAGCTGTATAAGTTAAGAAGTGATTACGGGCATCTTCATATGTGACACTGTTTCTTATTTGTGTTTCTTCCCCTTTTGACTCTACAGACTTCACAGTGTGGCATAAAACTAAAGATTCTTTACGATGCAGTTGTGTTGTGCCTTTACCATCAAACAAGTTGAATATATCTGTTGCAAGCTCAGAAACATTGGAAGACAAAGTTTAGGGCAGCAACATGTTTAATTTCTCCATGGCTGCACTGCTTGCATGTTTATCTATATGTAAATTATTTTATATATATATATATACACAGAGAGAGAGAGAGAGAGAGAGTCCAAGTACATTTGAAGTTGCAGTAGAACTTACTATGGCCAAAAACCGGAGCCCTTTTCCATCACATGGAGGCCTTGCAGTGTCTCTGCATATGCTGAAAAGATCCAGTGACAGCTGGCAAGGTCATTGTAAATGAGGGAAAAAGAGAGTCTTGTCTCCATTACCAAACGGCAGCAACTAATCACTGTCACATCATGATGTGGTTCTGGACTGTCCACAGGTTTATTGTGGTCATTAACCTATTCAAATATTCTACTTGAGGAGAAAAAAAAAGTCTGAGGCCCAGTCTGGATCCTTAGGTCTTCTGCAGCCATTTTAACCACTACAAAGTTACCATAAAACATCACCAAATCAGATCACAACTACACAAAACAAATACAGTGAGGCAAATTAGAGCTTGAATATATAGCTTATTAATGTCTATGGCCTCACACATGATCTTTTACAAGCAATGCAAAATAGCATTTGTGCCTTGCGCTGAAAGTGAAGCCGTCTGGTATTTACTGTGCGGTCGGTCAGGGGAACTCAACCAGGGAGTGACTTGAAGCTTCCCAAGCTCACACACCACTTCACCCCATAGCAACCCGTTCATGCCACCACACTTTCAGGATGATAGCACTTTATGGCCACCTCACTATAGTGCAAATATTTACACTGGAGCAGAGAAAGGGTAAAACAGACTGCAGGAAGGAGGAACAGGAATTGCCTTTTTCCTCCCATTTTGGAGTTAATGCTCTTTGTCATGTATTTACATTATCTTAACAATAGGGGTTTGATTCCTACACTGATTTTCTTATGGGCTGTCAACATTGTTGAGAATTATACATAAGCAATGAATAGTTCCTCTAGCCACAACAAATTATTTTGTGTCTTTGAATTCATGAGTCTCATGAATTAAAAAATGTCTTAACTTAAAGTCATCTGTTCTTTTGGTTGGGGTTTTGGAGGGTTTTGCTTCAAGGAAATTAATTGCATGAATGTGGGACAAAACAATATTATATTGGGCATATACCTACACTGCATGAGGCTGATGCTCTTCACACACTGCATGCAGCCGCTACCATACCTAGAATAAAATCGTATCTAGTAACCAAATAGACAGCAGGACATCCCATGAGTGAACATTACACAGACCTTTATACATGAAAGAGTTCCTAACACTCTGTAATCAACACTCTGTGGTGGTCAGGCACAGTGGGAAGTCTCCACATCTTTGCAGTTCATGGCAAAACTCAGTTTATCCTCAAGGATAACTCGCGAGAGGTTAAGACACGAGACTGAGTTGCAGAAACTGTGGCTTAAAATTGTCGTGGGCAGGACACTCTGTGTGACCTTTGGAGATGACATCAGGTTTGCCTGATAACACAACTGAAGTCTGTGTGGATGCACCCCAAAGCTAGCACCAACCACGGAGGGGTGTGGAAGGGGCATCCTGGAAATCAACACACGGTAACCTCGTAAGTGTTTTTTTCAGCCTCCCCAACACTTTGTACTGCCACAACAACAACACTAGCAGTACCTAAACTACCTAATGAACATCCAGGTGATGTATGTTCACATGCCCTTCATAAGGACTTTCATCTCTTAGAGAGGTACTGAGACCATCTACAGAAGGAACCTAACCTCAGTGCCTCAGTTTGCTCTCCCAGCAGCTCCATAGCTGAAGAAACCATGCGCCTGATTCTAGACCTCAGACCTCTATCTGACCTGTCTAAAACTGGCTTAGTGATGCACTTCCCACTGGAAACTGGGCCGGGGGGGGGGAACTACTTTAGGTGCCTGTCTAGTTTATAACCACTTTAGGAGCTCAGTGTCACTGTTATGTTTTTATGGTATCTAATTCTGTAAAGATGTGGTCTCAGATGAGCTTCCTAGGTGATGCTCTAGCAATTGTTAAAATAATAATCTTTTGTAATAACCAAGGTAGTTATCTCATGGACAAATGCAGCCCCTTGTGCTCTTCTTAAATGGATGTCACAGAAATGTATTCAGCATAGAAGAAATTGCCAGGAGAATATCAATGACAATCTGAGTAATACTCTTGTTCTTCTAATCTAAGCAAGTCAAAGAAACGGATGAAAATAATTTATTGGTGTGTGAACCCAAACTCTCATGCATGATATGCACTGTATTGTGGACACTTAATGCATCTGCCACTCTATAGCTGCATTTTATTTAGCGCTCTGGAAGTACAAATGCTTCCCCACTAGTGCAACCACATAGTTTCCAAAAGCTGTCTTCCATTGAGAGGACAATTGTTTTCTATAGAGATGAGAAACAAATACCCATGACCCACGTCACCTTGCCCCAGCAGGCTTTTGCTGCGGCTTCCTCTGTGCAAATACAACAAAGTCTGGCAGCAGTCAATCCTGCCAGCCCACACTGAGCCACCACAGAGTGCGTAGCTATTTACCCTTCCTATTAATCTGTCAGTGTTCTAGTCAAACACGTAAAACAATATGGTGTGTGCATATCTTGACTGGTCATTGCTAAGTTACTGAGGAGCAACATGAATGAGTGGAAAACCATGCAACAAACTATAACACTAGATTTTTAAGGTATGGAATATTGGAGTTTTCAATTGTCAGCAAGAAGGAAGCAGCCATGGTGTTCGTAGCATGGTGTCAATAATGCGAAAGCCAGAAACTATAGCCAGTCTGCCTCTTTCAGCATACAATAAACGGGTCCTGTTTGTTTTGCTCAGATGCAGATTTAATCCCAAGTCTTTTATAGGCTCCCTGCTCTGTGCAGTCAGGAAACAATTAGGAAACTTGGGATCCTGTCCCCTCAGTTTACATCACACAACCAGACTGCTACCATAGTGCAGAAACAATGACTGTAGTTACCAGGGATGTGGCAGGGCTGTATTTTGAAGCATTTGGAAGTTGAAATACTGTTTACTTACAAACCTTGTTAGAGAAACCAGGTTGAATTCGAAAGCCATGTAGTGGATAGCCTCATAACATCTGCTCCAGCACTCCTTACTCAGATAAATTCAGCTCAGTGGTAGCAATGCTTGCCCAGGAGAGCACCTTTAAGAACAAGTTAGTACATGCTGTCAGGCTGCTGAGCCAAGCACACTGCCTGCCCTTCTCAAATAATCTTATTTGATGATGCCTCAAGGCCCTGTCAGAGCTGAAAATTCACACTGCTTGTATCTCTTTAATCCGTTTCCTTGCCACAAACAAAAGGAAGAGTGCGCGTATGAGAAAGCAGAAATAGAGGATATAGGTCAAAGGGTATATTCTGAGTGTCAGGAAGACTTTATCTCAAACAGAATAGTCTTTCTGCAGTCAGAAAACTCCCCACAGCCAAAGAGAACTGCAAAAAAGCATGACTACAGGCATTACAAAACTACATGACAAAGTACAAATAATAGTATTTAGCCGTTTTCAAAAGCCTTGATTCATTCTTTACTTAATGGTCAAGAAAGTTCTATTTTGGCACTGCTGGAAGAGAAGATAAATTTTGCCTATGTGCATAAACACGTATATAAATATACATGTCTGAAGGTATTTGTATATATACACCAAATTATGCCAAGCAATTCGTAATGAGCAAAGGCAAATCAGGGGTTCACTGCTGCAACCACTTCCATGCATAGCTTTATACTTCTAACAAGTCCCATCAACTTCAGTAATATTATTTATACGTGAAAGTATACAGATGGATAATTCTGAAAGTTTTTGGCCTCATGATCTCACACTTGATTGGTATTAACAGTACTACATAAGGCTGTAAAGAATTCCTGGATCAGGTTGCAAACTAGCAATTTACAAAGTGATAAATTGAAATAATTAATTATGTTGTAATTTTTCTAGCCAATACCCATTTGAATATGAGGTTCATTGTCTGATCAGCTTCAAGTTGACCAAAATAGGCTATAGTATACATCTCTTTGGACTTCTGAAAAATGGATGGTCCAGGGATGTCCAAAAAAGTGTCTGGAACAGATCCAAAGGCAAAGAAAATATCTTAATCTCAGTCCATGCTCAAGCAACAACTAGCGAAGCATACAGAAAGCAGGTCTATCCCACACAATCAAGCTATCAGTCTCAAGTACTTACAGGCAAAATATCATCCTTCTAGTAAATCACTGCTGGTTATGCTGAACTTATTTAACCTCATTGTCACAACAGACAGGTAAGTGCATCAGCATTTCAAGAGGAATCGGAGAACCACAGTTTCACTAGTAATATAACTAAGGTGCTAAAATCCCTGACTACACATGGCATTGTGATTTCTTTAAACTTGGCAAGGAAAAGCCATTTATTCACAGCCGTGTTCTGGTAGAGCCCACACAGACTGAGAACAGCAAACACTTCTCTGCCCCATCTGATGCTGCATGCTAAGGTCTAGGAGTGATGGTGTTATCACCAGCACATCCAGCCAGAATCAAGTTTTCACAAAATACCCCAAAGCTTGTCCTAAACAAAAAATGTTGGCTATACTTTAGCCAAAGATAACAGATTGCTATTTAACTCAGGTTAATTAATGCAGTTGCCAATTGTCAGATAAGCATATTAACTCATTAAGGGAGAGGAACACATGCATGTACATTTGATTTGAAACTCCTAGATGTCATATACTTACTGGAGTAATTAGACTTGCTGAAAGGGGTAGAAACTCAGAATCAGAGTAACGTGTCCCTGCACTGCAATTTCACTGAAGTTTTAAGTAAGCCAAAGCCCACCAAGTTCAACAGAAAGATTCACTGCACTTTGTTTCAACTCTATAGTTAAGGTCAACCTAAGGAGTAAAAAGACATTTATTCCAGTCATCTTAATACAAGAGATAACTACTAGAAAAGCAAGAATTTTGCTCTAGGAACCAATGTTCTGAATTACAGTACTTGGAACTGTAGGTTTAATAGGACAAGCCAGACTGCTACAATGTTAAATTGCAGCAGTAGAGTTTTCATACTAAATTATTCTTGTGCAAGTATCTTCAGAATGCTTACAAAAAACTGAAAAGCTCCAACCCACCTTAAAAAAAAAAAAAAAAAGAGCTGCCTTTTTAATGAAGCATTCAAATTGTTTGTGGAATGGAGAAGAGGATTTCATTGATTTAGAAAAAAGTATATCATATTGTTCAGATACTCCTTTATTACAGCAGCTCCCAACTCATTCCAATTTGCAGGAAAGTTGTACAGAGAGGCTGCAGATCTCAGACTAACAATCTTAAACTACCAAGGATTAGTTTATTTTTGTGGATCCCTCAAAAATGCAGCTCACTTTCAAGTGATCTGAAAGCCTGCTTGCTTTATTTATTTGTATACCAGTTTAAAAAGTCATGCCTGAGTGCAGAGACCCCCATATGATTCAAGATGTGATAGCTCCAAGCACTGAGGAGTATTATACAAGAGGTGGGTGACTGCACTCTGATTTCCCCGACTTTGGTTAGATGCCCTAGCCACAATACTAAATCACTTTCCAAGTGAAACATACAGCAATCTTCTCTCATTCAAACATAACATATTTCAATAAATCAGTAAAGTTGCATGCATAATTACATTGATAATTGAAAAGAAGTAGGAAGAGGTAGGATGAAGTTTGGGGGCAATTGAGGCATCTTCTTTTTTTAAACAAAGTTCCTAGCAACAGAACTAATCAAGACAAGGAATGTTGGGATTTTATAATTTACCAAAGTAAAACCAGTTCTGTTAAATTTAAGACTGTAGAGTAAAAAAAACACCACAAAAACATACAGAGAGAAATGTGAAGTCTTAAGGAACTGCGTCCAAAAGGAAAAACTTGGGACAGAAAAGGGGAATCACCCAAGGATCTAGAGAATCAAAATTAGTTATATTTCTTTTTTTTCAAGTGGAAAGAAAATCTGCTTCATATATTTTCATTTTATGAAATAATGAACAACTGTGGCTGTTCCAGGGGGGAGAAGAGGTTTCTCCCTGGGCAGATCTCTCCTGGATGCTAATGAGTACCTTTGTTACAGGTTTTGAAAGAAAATAGCTGTCTATTCTGAAATGAATGGGGGTGTTTACCCCAAGAAGTTTTTGGGACCTGACTCACAATACATCTACTGGAATGAGAAATCCTGAGGTGTAAAGATATCTACTTCACCAGCCTGAAGTCAGTGAAGCCAAGGAGCATTTTTATAGATTTTCTTAATCATATTTTGTTACCTTATTCCAACATTAAAGAGAAAGATAAATGATTTTTAACAGTCTAATCATACTTAACTAGTTTCCAGTACCTAGGCGAAAAAGTCTGGGCTGTAATATGGGGCCCCATAGGGCTGGGTGGTATATGTAAGGATGCTCCTTGGACTTCAGCACAGGCCCTTAGCAGAGTGTAGGGATTTGGTGGCCGTTTCAGAGACACGCTTCAGAAAGAATAATAGAGTCTTAGCTCCTGCCACATTGTCGCAGAGCCGTACTGATACCCTGCTGGATTATTAGGCTGATCTTTCCATTTCTCTTTTCATCTCATTTTTCTGTCTCCCAAGCTCAGCATCCTCTAAATGCTGGCATTTGTATTCAGTAATATTTCTGGGGCTTTTCTAAACACTATAGTCTCAGATGAGTTAAAAAAACACCATTGTGCACCATTGTGACATGCAGTGTAACTTGAAAACAATGTCTTGCCCTTCTATTTATATATATTTTTTGTGTGTGTCCTTTATAGCTCCGTCTTTGCAAGCCACAGGTGTTTGCAGGCATAATGGTCCCTATGCTGTAGAAAAGAGTTTATTGTGAAGAGCCTTTTCTTTGCCGCTTGTCCTAAACCTGTTCGCAAAGTGCTACATGCGTTCTACCGATCACCATAAAAATCAAGGAACAAGAAGTCCTCTGTAAGCCTGCCCAGCAGCGCCACTATGACATTGGTTGCGACAGCTTTGTGACCCTGCATTGTTTTCCATTCATTCACAAGCCTTTTTCTTTGCTTTTCTTTTTTTTTTTCTTCTCAACTCCCTCAGCAAAAAAAAAAAAAAGGGAGGGGTGAAGCCTTTATAGGCATTTTTATCTACTGTAAAAAAAAAAAAGTGTGTGTGTGCTGGGGTAATAGATTTAAAAATAAAAAAACACAATGTGACAGCTACTTTAGAGAACACTGCGTGGAGTTACAGTAGTTATAGTTTCAAAAACCACCTGCAAACAAGTGCAGACACCATAGCAAACTGCCCTTAAGATCTCTTTTTTCTTTTTACTTACATGCTCCTTCTTTTTCTTTTTTTTAAGTTGCCTCTTGCCATTCTAAGCCTGAAGTCAGTAATGAATTTATGTGACAGCTATGAAGCTAGTATTAAAATTGTGAATAGTAGCTAACAGTGCTCAAGTCCTCGGTGTTAGCATCTTCACACAGCAGTAAATACAGGGCTGAGGCTGGTGAATGGGATGGGAGCGAAGGGGGCAGGCAGGCTGACGGCCTGGGTTTTTTCGCTTATTTATCTGTACATCAGCATCTGGGGAGGATGCAGAGGGGGGCACATGATGGAAAGAGCAAAATGCAAATACCAGGGCTCCTTCTTGTGCTTCTGCCAATGCTCGCTTAGGGAGAAGGGGTGAGAAATGAGCATAGAGAGAAGGGGTGAGAAATGAGCACAGGGAGAGATGTGGGACATTTTTGGCTGTTTGTCTGTTGGAGAAGGGAGTGCAGTCAGGAGGGAAAGTAACAGGGACAGGGAATGAGGGTCATCAGCTTTGGCTTTCATTTAAACACGTTTGAGCAGACTGAAGGAGTTGTGGCCACAGGGAGGTATGAGAGTGGACAGACAAGAGAGCATATGGAGAGGGGGTCCCTGGAGCTCTCACCCCAGGGAAGGTGGGAGAAAATTTGTGATCTCCTTGGCCTATTTCCTACATGCATGCACACAAACAAGGTTAAGGGTGCAGGACGAAGAAGGGAGAGGTGTATAACGAGGGAGCGAAAGGTGCCATGCCTCAGCAGGTCAGGCTGGGGCTGGGGGCCCAGCAGCCCCCTCACCCCCACGCTGGGTAGGAAAGGGGGCTGGAGGGATGGGGGTGTGGGGGGCAGGGTTAAAGGGTCTTGGGTGTAGGGGGTGGTGGCTGCATCTAAAGAAGGGCAATGGTGGGCACCCTTTGAATTCCCCTGCTTGCAGAGGGCTTTTCGGCCGGGGAGGAAACAGAGGTGGAGCTGGGTGGGCAGGGTGAGGGCTTGGACTCCTCTCTCCCAGAAGTGCTGACAGGCTGCGGTGATGGGGGAAGTGGGGGGGGGAGGGTGTGAGATGTTATTAGCGGCGAAACCTCAAGACCGAAGTTGAAGCCGAAGAAGAGAAAGGGAGCAATATGATCAATATGGTTTCATTGTTGAGCCCCGCTTACCTCGGCGGGAGACCATCTGCTCCCTGTCAATGCATCACCTGCTTGTCTGGCCTGTTGGCTGGGCAACGCGCGGGCGGGGGGATTAAGGGGGCAGGGGAGGCCGGGGGGCCCGACCGGGGGCTGTCCCCCCGCGCCGGGGCAGGGACAGGAGGGCGCTTGCCCGCGCTAGGTGGGAAGCCGGGCGGGCTCCTCGGGGCTTGGCTATTTCCAGAGGAGGGCATTAAACAAACGCGGTGTTTCTAGCCAGCGGGGCGGTTTCAGGAAGGCCCTTCCTGCCCCTGGAAGTCGGCGTTTTGCTGCACGCGCTGCATTTAGGGATGCATGAATGAGCCTGCCACAATGGACACCCGGGGGGAGAAAGGGCAACAGAGGGATCCCCGCAAAGCCAGGCGCATCGCCGCCGGAGCCACCAAAGGAAAACAAGGCACAGTGCTCTCGCATCCCCCCGGAAAGAAAATTTGGTGTGGAAGAAGACATTGAAATAGTGCTAATATGGCTAAGTCACTTTAATGCCGCCACCAAATCAGTGCATTTCCATAGGCTGAATGCAAGGGAAAAAAGCAGAAACCCTCAGATGTCATATAGCAATGAATGCAAATAAGGTGCTGAGTCTGTGCATGTGATCCAAAATTATTTGACTTTTTAATAATTTTGAATACATTCAATATCAGATATCATCCACTTAGTAAGCAGATGAATTACAGCTCCCTGGATCCCAGACTGGGCAGTGCCAAAGCTCTTAACCAATCCCTCAGAAACTGTCAGAGGAGCCAAAATGTTGCGGGTGTGGAGTACCCTTGGTTTTGGCACATGTACCAGGATGGGGCCACCTCCTGCTCCTGCCTGCAGCTGGGTGCACCCTTGCAGCAGCCACGGGAGCTCCCCTGCACCAGCTGTATGAGCACACTGTTCTGTGCAATATATGATTTCATTGATTTGTGGGGGAGGTTATATATTCATCCACAGAGATTTATGCACATATGTATGTGCATGTTTGCACATATACGCTCCCACACACATCACCCTCTCAAGAGACCTTGCATCTGCCTTATCCCACATCACTGTTACTGAAGCAGGCCTGCCGTTCTCTGTGTGTCACAACCAGACCAAACACTCGCAGTGGTAACGTTTGGGCATTTCATTACAAACATCACTTGTGAAGCAGATTTTCCCAAAAGCAGGCTGAGGTTCTTCACCCTTTGGAGTCAATGAGGGTCCATGCGGAGTTACACTTCTAAGTCAACAACACCAGGATCTTAGCACAACGTCACACCCTCCTGCCTAATAAACGAACAAAACCCCTTGACAAATCTTACTGGTCTGCTGAGTTTCTCATTAGCAAACTTATTAACTTTTCTAACCCCAAATACCTGTTCCAGGCAAGGACAAAGGATATATAAACAGGAGTGCATGAGAAGCCAACTTAAAACTCTCATCTTCGCAGAGTTTTCCTCTTTACACATCACTCATCAGCAAGCAGATTTCTCGGATTAAAAGCTATCAGCAACATTCATTACTAACAACTGTATTTGGATATTGTTATGCACTGCAAAGCTATAACTGAGCAAAGCCAAGCAACTATTTCCAGTTTTAGAAATATCTCCTGCTACAGAGAGCAAGCACGGTCCAGCGGCGCACGCGCAGACAGGCTGTGAGCTAACAGACGTCATGGTCTTCAGCAGATCTCATGTTACCACTGCTCCAGAATCACTGCAAGTCAAACAGGGTAGCATTTAACTCATCCTTCTAAGATGAAACAAGAGCTACTAACCTAATGCCTGTAAAGTTCTAAAGCTATGAGGTGTTTTCATTAAATAATCTGTATGAAAATGGCAACTTACTGTACCTACAAATGGAGCTTGTTAAAGCACCACAGAATTTTTTTCTGAGCAGTTAAATTGAAACATCCAGCACATATGACCCATCAAGATGAAGAAAGGTGATTTCTTGTTAGATTGTAATCACTGTTGAAGCACTTTTTCACATGATGCCACACTTGCATCTCAGAAATATTAATGGAGTTTACTATTGACATGCTGAACAGAAGTAGTTCGTGTTTTTAGGTGTCACAGCTAATAGTCCTCACTGCCTGCACAAATCAATAAGAAGAAACAAGACTCTCAAAGTTGTATATTTTTTCCCCCAGAATAGTATTATTCTTTTATCTACCATATAGCTCAGAGCAATCCACAAAGGGGAAATATGGAATATTTGAATTCTGGGTTTACCTTGCATTTTAAAGAGTATATTTCTAAGCCCACAAAGTGTTACTGCATCAATTATAAAGTAAATGTAGAAGAAATAGCAAGAATCACTTCTAGGAAAACTAAAATCAATAGGTAGATAACTAATACTGAGAAACAAAGGTAAAGCACACGTCTCATGACAATTCGTGTGACAAAGTACAACTTCTGCAATCTCCTTTACCAACTTGTTTATGAAGTGGTTTGCATCTCCAGTGCTAGTTTGTTTTCCTGGTTTTTCTCCAGAAAGAATATTTCAGTTAATTCTTTGCCTACAGTTCAAGATGCAAAGTATCAGGACAAGAAAACTAAGGAAACATCCTGGTTTATACAAGCAAAGGGCATCTGTTATTTCTTTACTGCCTTATGCACAGATTTACAAAGGCATTTAGAAGACTCCATCCACTAAGACATGATATCCTGAACACCTTTTCCAGTCTCAACCTTGGAACTCTAAACGTCGAGACCTACCCTGCACAAGGGGAGTGAAGTGAACATTTCTGTGGGCTTGAGAAAATAAGCCATTCAGGTCGATGAATATCACCACAGGGGATGTTGTTAGCTAGAGTTCCTCACACGTTTTTACTGCACAGTCTGTGTTGATACAGTGCATTTGAATCTATACAAGACATCTAACTTGGCAAACCATGGCACCTTCAGGAAAGCCAGCATTGTATGAATATGACATGCGTTAGATAACATGAACATGGATCTGTGGGCTCATTTCTCAAGCCAGAGTTGCTAGTGATGAGATGCTTTGTCAAAGTGATGAAAGAGAGACTTCCTGAGGGAACTGTGAAATTTGGGAAAGTTTAGACCAATCATGAAAGAACTGAGTGCAGGAGGCGGGACTGGGAATTTTCTTATTTTCCCACTTTCCGGAGAGAGGCTGCATACAAGTGCTGAATTTCTTGCACGGATAAAGCTTGGTAAGAGCTATGCATTTTGACCAACACAGGCACTCTATCCTATTTGAGAATTTCCATATATTATTGATTTTCTTTAGTCATAGTCATAGACCTCTTGTCTGGGCTGTTATTTCTATTTGGAAACAAAGGGGAATACTACCAGCTTCTAGCCAGCTAGCCCCTGCAAGGTCCCCAGAAATCCACTGCAAAACCGTGTCATCATTCCTACCTAAGCAAACCTATCCAAGGAAAATAACACCAGTCTGACTGACCATGGTTTGGTATTTATGTAAATTAACTGTGAGGTGGAAAACTACAGAACCAGGGCAATGGATACAGAAAAAATATTCTTGGAAATCATGTTCTCTGTAACAGTAGTGAAGATGAAAGATCTGCTCAAGTCTGTATTGTACATTAAAATTTTCAAGGATGGGAATGGGGAGGGATGCAGAATGGCTTTGTGGACTCCAGTATCCTGTGTGCAGCATGGAGAGACTGAAACTCAAAAGGGCGAATAGGAGAGAGTACCTAAATCAAGCTCTTCTAGAGGGTGATACAAAGTAAGAGCAAATCTTTCCGCATTACCCAGAGCAGTAGTCTAAGAACACTAATCTCCAGTACTAACACAGTTTAAGTATACCAGCAGTCCATGACAATATTGTTGACCCAACATTATGGCTCCCAGGCAGCCATATACAGAAGCAAATACACTGAATATGGCCCATACTGATGTTGGCAAGTGGCTGGTGTTGAAAAAAAAAAAACCACTTTTAATGCATTAGACAAGGAACTCTGATACTACATTCAAATATTTTTTATATAGTATGCCATGATCCTTAAGCCTCCCTGCTTAGCATATATATCTTGTACTTAGAGGTCTTCTTTTCCTCTTAGCCAGTGCTAACCCTGTTTCTGGCAGTAACAGTAATTTCTAGGCTATCTGGACCAAACTGGAAATGCAGGCAGCTTTTTGCAAGTCATGTAAGGTTCTTGCCATGTCAAAACACATCTGAAACACTGGTACCACTTTTACCCTAAGAATGACCTATGCGAATGTAATTGAAGTTTTGTCTGAGTTTTGAAACCAGAATTAGACTTGCTCTGCAACGTAGTAGCTACAATATACCAACAGTGATACTTAAAATAAAAGCCTAGCAACACAGTCAGATGTCAAAAAGGTGTTCAGACTTGTGGTTTCAAAAGAGCAAACCTGCTTCCTTGTGCGGCTGAGGTGTTAACGACAACGAACAGGTACTGCAATAATGGAAATAGAGAGGCTTACATTTAGCCAAGAGGTTCATTCTGGAGGAGAGGAAAAATCAGGTTTTTTTGGAATGCAAAGCTACAGCTCTGTCCCTTGTAAACCACACTATTTCTCCTAAGCTTTGAACACAAAAGTAAGCCTGAATCCAGCCAAAGTGGCCAGACTCACCCCAAGGAACCCCCAGCTGCCTGGTAGGGGACGGGTGCTCCCAAAGAGCCAAGGCTGTATGTGCAGGTTGAAATGGAATCTCCTTTATGGCACTGCACCCAGAGTCCACAGGGTGCTACTTTCCTTAAAAATACTTAAAATTTAGTATGGACATTAACTCCAAAATCCAGAGACCATTTTTTTGATTAAATAATTCAAAGTGAAATAAGCCCTTCAAATTTTTTTTGTTGCAACTTTGAACAATTTTAATAAATGCAAAATTTTTACACAGGATAACTTTGATGTTATAGAACCTGACTATTTGCTTGGGAAACCATCTTGACAGAAAGTTCCCTGTTGGTCTCATAATCAATTTGCTAATTCACTACTTCAATCATAAGTCATCACAGAATTCCCAAATCAAGGCTAGAAGAGACTTTTCAAGATCACCTGGTCCAACCTTCTGCTCGAGTAGGGTCCACTGAAGCAGGTTGCCCAGGATTACATGTAGATGGGGTTTGGGTATCGCTACCAACCAAGACTCCACAGCCTCTCTGGGCAGCCCCCACAATAAAACAAAAAAAAGTGCTTTCTTGTGTTCAGATGGAATTTCATGTGTTTCAGTTTGTAGACATTGCCTCTTGTCCTGTCACCAGGATCAGCAGGACACCCTGCTGAAAGCACCAGCTATCATACAGAAATTATCCCATATTTCCTTCTGGAAATGTTTAGACTGCTCACACTTAACAGGAATTTTACTGTTTATACGAAATTAGTAATCAGGGCCCATCTAACACCAAGTCTCCCTTGGGTACTATTATCAGACAATCTTTGAAAAGAAGGACAACTTCTGGTCCAAACAAGTTTGTATTATTTAAGCCAGTATACCTTAAAAAAGACCGAATACTGAAATGATAAGCAAAAACAGATGCAGGTAACATCACTAAGAACTCTTAGTTGCACCAGCCAGCTGCATGCAGGCTGTCATGCGTATGCATTATTTTAATGATCATTTGCTCTCAGCTAGCATTTTCAACAAACAAAAGGTGGAGGGCAGAGCTAGAAAAAGAAGAAGTAGCAGAGAAAGTGTAGCTGGGGACAGAAAAGCTGTTCATCACAACCATCATCACTAAATAAAATTAAGGGGACATAGGATGTTTCTTAAAAGGAGCCTAGATACAGGAAATAGGGATGTTGTGGAGGACAAAGTGAAAATTATCAAGATCAGGGTGTGGAAATATGGACAAATTTGGAGAAATTACTCCTAGAGGATGGCAATATTCTCCATGTGGTGCAAAAGAAAGACCTAGGCAGGTACACTGGACAGGGCAGGTACTTTGGAATCTATAGAAGTTGAATTAATCTGCCGGTAAAGGCCTGGGTGACAGTTTCCACAGCGTAAACTGAAAAGAGCAGCCTTTCTTCATGAGACATAACAGAGAAGCACAGATGGATTTAGACATAGCACCAAGGAGAAGGATAAATGAAAGACAAGTTAAAGCCTGAAGATAGGTTTTGGCAGGATATTTTGTTAAACCACTCTAGTCATGGTTAAAAACACTCCTCATAAGAAGGTGTGCTTAGCTCTGGGTCTGAGCACAAGCGATCTGGCTGTGATAAACCCAGGTACAGGGTAGAAAGTTTCCCTTGAAATTTGATTTCATTTTCACCAGAGGAAAAGGAGCTTCTCTTGTGTTGGTCCTGGTAGTCGCACAGGTTTGAAGGAATCCCTTCCAGCTGGGATTCACTGACCTATAAATATCACCATTTTTTAGACTATCTTCTTTTTTTTTTTTCTGACCCACAGCATCCAAAAGCCATATTCTATGCATGTGATGCAAGACAGCAAATTTTATTGAGATCTCTAAAGATGAGGCAGTAGTAACAGTATACCCTTCATTCCTCTATTAGTTGGATCCTGGGTGAGCAGAGACTTTAAAAAATCCATCTTAGAATACATTAGGATCAAAAAACACTTTATACTATGTTGTGGTGACCAGTCTCTCCAGACAGGAGAAACTTTCTCCTACCCATCTTCAGTGCTTTCCAGTCTTCTGCTAGGCATGATGCTATTTAGAGTTCCCAAGAAAACCCAGAGAACAACACAGTTCAGGGATATATTTGACCATTTTACATTTTCACCTGTTTTCCAAACAATATCCATGATGTGGATGTTTATGTAGACTAACAGTCTCCATGCTCTCTGTTACATGACAATGAGATGGTTTGTTGTGAACTGACAAATACACTGTATTTGCAATGTGAGTAACCTGAAGTTTCATATTGTCAGTCACTCCCTTGATTTTTTCAATTCACGTGTCTTAAGTCACTTTTTGGTGAGAACAGACAAGCTCAATTCAGTATTGCTTGTTTGTGTGTGTGTGTGTCCACGCATGTGTGTGTGAGCATGGATAAGGACTGCAACACTAAGGTTTCAGGTGCATCAAAACACTGTTAGGACTCAGTATGTCCCAGAACTCTGTGGGTTCAGTTGATAGTGTCTCCTGTATTTAAGAGAAGATAGATGAAGGTGTAGCCTAGCTGGTCCACAATGCCTGCGGAAGTAATGTCTGGAAGATGTAGGGGTAGAGTTGATACCAGCATGTCTTGTATGTCCTGTGTCCCATTTCAATACCAAATAAAGCATTTAATAAATGCAAATTTCAATAATTTCTCTGAGATTTAGGACCCTACATTTCTAAGCTGCTTTAAATATCTTAGCCACTGGGGGGTGGGGGGGGTGGGGAACAAGAACTAAAGAGATGCTGTGGATGCAGTGGACGTGACAAGAAGATGAGGGCTGCCTCCTTCTAAGCCAACATTGAGTACAATCTGCCTTTCATTTGCAGAGAAGGAATATAAATGCAGGTAAGCATGTAGGTGAAATTACAATTAGTTGTCCAAATTTTGGCACAAGTTCTGAAGGGCTAAATGGTCATGGCTGTGGATGAAGCTAGGCGCTCTTTTTTCGAAGCCCCTTGAATCACAGCGCTTCAGTTCAAGAGATTGGCGTGGGGAGTGAGGGGTGTAGTGATATCATGTGTATACTCATTTCATCATGGGAGAAGAGCAAAACCAGAATAGCAAACAAACACTGACCTTTACCAATAAACAGGTTTTTTCCCTTTATGATACGTTTTGTTAAAAGAGTCTTCTAGACACCTAAATACATAGGCGTTATCTTGTTACTGCAGTCTGTTAGCATGGCCTTTTTTTTTTTTATGTTCTCCTGCCTCCCATGGTCACAGACTCAATAACAGTGCCAATGCTTCATTAACTAACCCTCAGGGTTTTTTTATTCTCTAATAAATGATCTTATTAGAAAACAGGCTTTCCATTGCATTGATCAATACTAGTGGGAAAAGTAACAGTAGCCTCTTAAGAAAGACAAAGTAAAAATAGAAAACATGACTCCACACAGCGCATCTTTCACAAATACAAGTCAATTAATACATTTGCGTTTGCAGGATTTGTCTTTTAGCCCAATTTATCTAGGGTTTAATTTCAGACAGAGTCTTTGTCTCTCCCATTAACTTGTTTTTCCTACCACTTTTCTCTTCCTTTGTGCATCATTCTGCTCTGAAGTTTCCTCCACCTATCCTTTGTCTGCTCATTATATGGGCTCTTTTTCTCCCCTGCATTGTTACAAATGTCACAGAAGTAACAAAAGCCTGTTTAATTTTTCTTTCCTATAGGAGAGATTTAAAGTCATGTAGAAAAATAAGCTGACAGCAAGGGAACCCTTTATTTAAAGGGGAGGTCTTCCTCTGAACTAGTGCTGCCAAAAGGGAAGACAAAAAAGGGAATGGCCACATTTTTCCATGTCTCCTCTTTTGTTCTTGGTACCAGAAATAAACTTTCTTAGTCTCTGATGTCAAAGAGGGCAAGGGCTGCCTTCTTCGCATCTCAGAATCAAAGATCAAAACGAAGCTTGCAATAGGTATACCTACACTAGTATTTGTCTTCATAAACAGTTGCTTTGTATTTAAAGTCATCATTTTCTAAGGACTGTAGAGTTCTTTTGCTTTTTTCCCTGCCCATGACAATGCCTTGAGCAACTCTCTGTCAGGGTCCCCCATGATTAATAACCCACCACAAGCAGACTAAGATAAGTTCTGTGCTTGATTTCTCTGATGATGGAAATGTTTGTAAACATAGCAAAGAGAAAAAAAAAATCACATTATGCTGTCACAAGTAGTTAGAGAACAGTAAAGTCAAAAACAGAAACACCCAGGCGCCAGGCAACCACCCCTCGCAATGGTTTCCTCTCTTTTCTCAGCCAGTTGACAGCAGGAAAAAAAGACTCAAGCTATTTTTCAGTGCTTTCCTTCATGGAAAAATATGAATGTTAATCAGGGGGCTGATAGACAAATCAATAGACAATGTCTATCAGAGCCCTAATTAGCGTACATAACCCAGTATATTCTCTCTTCATAAGAGATGCTGTTACCACATTGTTTTGGGAATCATGCAGCAAGCAGACTTGATAGGTATTTTCAACCTTCTTTCAATCAGAAGGAGCTCTGATTTAACCTCTACCTTTTCGAAAAGCTTTAGTTTTATCAGCCAGAGCCCTGCCCCTGGGAACACACTGGTTTTGCACCGAGGTCCTCCTGTTCACCGGTGAGCAGTGTGGTACCCACTGGGACAGCGCCCACAGGAGTGGTGGCAGTGGGCAAACACACTGGCCTCACCTCCCCTGGCTGCGGGTTTCTGCTTCTCACAAGCTGACCCCATCTACCCCAACTTTTGTACCTTTCCACCCATGTTGGACCTTGTCCTGCTTTTCGCTTTCTGTGACAACTGTGCAGGTTTTATCCTCTTTGGGCTCTGACACTAAGATTTCTCTTTCTGTCTCAGCCTTTCTTTTTTTCTTGATGTCCTGACTGTAAATCCAATACAACCATGTTTCAGGGACATGCTGACCCTTTCATATAAACTTCATCCTGGAGAGGGTAATTTTTGTGGATTGGCAAAGTCTAGCTGTGCTGTTTGGGATTATTTCTGAACTGCTCAGTGATGTGAGGTGTTCAACTCTGGGCTGCAGTCAGGACCCAACCCTCAGAAAATCGGTTGCCTCCCATGAAGATGGAAGATTTAACCACAGCTCACTCAAAAATGCTTCATCTTTCATTTTGGTTTCTCTTACAGATCTAGTGCAACACTACTCAGCACAGTTTCACACATAGCCTCCTCTGCCAGATTTAACTGAAATTACTAAAAAAACACCAGAATATGGAGCTAACTACTGCCTGCAGAAATAATGCAACTTTTTCTACAGTCCTCTTTTACAATCACACATTGCTTGCAAGCACAAAATGGTGCACCATTTCAGGCTCCCCATACCTCTGGAGAATTCCACCACTGGCAAAGCATTTAATTGCTGATTCCTTAATTATTTTTAGTCCTGGCACACTGCAGTGTTTGGGGACCTCCCTGTGCCTGCAGGAGCTCGGTTTAGTCAGTCTGCCTCCTAACGTTCGGGCACACAATCTTTGTAACACCTACTTTTTTCCCAAGAAACTGCATGCTCAAAGTACTCCAAAATACCAGAACATCCATATGTTGTCCTCTTACCACAGTAGGCACTCTGAGCTAAAGGCCATGCTTCCCTACATACAATTTTTAAACCAGACAGGGGATCATCCCTAGGAAACTCCATTATCAACATCAAATTCAAGGTCAGTGATTGACAGTGAGGCTGCCTCTACCCTGCAGGCAATGGTTGCAGGTCACCACAGAGTTTGCTGCTAGCTTCCAGCTTCAGGCTCTAAAACCACCTGGGCTTCAGCAGCACAAAACACAACGCAAACTCCAAAGTTCACACAGAAGCTGGATAAATGATCATTTCTTGTGTCATGCTGAGACCATGCTGCTACAGCTACATGGCAGTAGTGACCACTGCAGCTAGCTGAGAGGTAGCTCCTCTGTGTGTCCATTCATACTGTTTCATCACAGTTTAGCCGCACCAAACATCATATAAGCAAGGCTTCTAGTTTACCTATTTATTAAATCTCTATTTCCAGCCTTTCAGAAAAAAAAAAAAAATCTTAAAAATGTTTTTTAAAATGCCATGTTCACTTTTCAGTGGGATTCTGTCACAAATCGGTGCCATTCTTCATTTAAAAGCTGTAGGATAACACATATACTGCAGGAGATTGTTGAAGCTGATTCAGTTTGAGTGTTTCTTGACTCTTACACACATGTTAATGTTCTCAGCATAATTTGATGTAGAATTTTAAAACAGCTTACACAAAACTAGGAACAGAAGTATAAATCCCAGAGGTGCACTTATCTGAGGACCCATATCTCTGAGACAGTATCATGTACAATTTCTCCAATAAAATTTTATGGGCAAAATGCTGGATGTGAGATAGCACAAAGCAGAAAACCTCCTTTCATCACTGTCTCACATCAGTCTGAGACCAGGACTCCACAAAGCTTTGTTCACAGAGACAACATCATGAGTTGGAGGTCACAAAATCTAGCCTCAAGCCAATATATAGAATCATAGAATTATTTAGGTTGGAAAAGACCCTTAAGATAATCGAGTCCAGCCATAAACCCCACACTGCCAACTCCATCACTAAACCACGCTCCTAAGCACCACATCTACGTGTCTTTTAAATACCTCCACGGATTGTGACTCAACCAATTCCTTGGGCTGCCTGTTCCAACGCTTGATAACCCTTTCAGTCAAGAAATTTTTCCTAATATCCAATCTAAACCTTCCCTGGCACAACTTGGGGCCATTTCCTCTTGTCCTATCACTTATTACTTGGGAAAGTTGCTCTTCCCCATCTCCCTCCTTCACTGTCTCCAGTCCCTCCACCTTCCCCAGTCCTTCCATTTTCCTCAACTGGTGTCCTGTCCTGTCTTTTTTCACCTCTCTATGTCCCTGGGGCTGAGGACAGCTATCAGACAGCCTGACTCAGCATCATAGCACCTTTGAAAAAGACCGTGCAGAAATGCCACCCAGCAGGCAATGGGGAGGCAGCAAGAGCGTGAAGGAGGCAACTTCTAGTCTAGAAGCTCTCAGCCTCATTTTGCTCCCACTAAAGTTAATCAGGGTTAAACCAGAGGACATCAGCGGCTACCACATCAGGCTCCAACACGTTCAATTAACAGAAACAATTCCATGTTATGGAAAGATACTTATCTACCCCTGTTTGCCTTTTAAAGAGGACTCTTCTCTGCTGACTTCTTGCCAGTCTTCACGTTCCAACAATTTATTGCCATGCTACCATGCTACCTTGGGCTCTTCATGTTAGCCAGTGCCACATACATCTATGTCTTCTCAGTTCCCCATTGCTGGTATACCCAGTTTCATCAGCTCAGGTTATGAATACAAATGTGATAGATATTATTTATAGTGCCATCTAATTGTAAGCCATATCAGACTTTACAGTAAGGGCCATATTCTACACTCAGCAGGGTCTACCCTGTCCCTGCATCCACAGGGTGGTATGCAAGTGAAGATAGGAGTGAGGATACATTTCCGTAACTATACTAAAACTCAAAACATCAGCCAACCTAAGCAGCCTTATTTTACACTCGGCTTGCAAGCAATAAATTATCCCCTTTTCAAAAAGTTGCTCTTGACAAGAACAAACATAGTCAGGTGTGCTTTAGTAGCAGCGCAATGTTCTGATAAGTTAGGTACACATGAAAAGGTATATAGCACTTCTGGAATCATTTTTCAGTAAAATGGGTCCTTCTTATCAGAAGTATAATCACAGTGTTCGCAGCCAATAAGATTTGTAGTTCACTTTAAAAAATCATCTTTTCATGTATGTTAATTACTGAAAAGCTGAGAATAGAAATATGTCTAACAATGCTTTGCTAATGACCTAGAACTATGTGCTTTTCTTTAATGTTTCAATCTCTAATTCTGAATTCTGCATGAAATGGACAAGCAGATGGTTCTATACACCTTTTTTAAAATAACAAAACCTGAAGATACTTGAAATAACTTAGTTCTAGTCAACTTCTCTGGATGACAGTATGGAAAACAAACACGTTTCTTCTAAACAATGGACTACCACACTTATATCTAATCCCGCTCTTGTCTGTGCTAACATAAATCAGGACAATAACTAAAGCCAACAGGATGACATGGGGTCAAACCTGTTTGAAATCTGAATGAAGACCACACACTTTCCATCCTTTAGAAACACTCATACCGTTTTGCTGTTGCTTCTTCTAACTAGGCTTCGTTTTCTGGTTTTTACATACCAACATAAGACTAACGCAGATGTTCATAGATTTAAATTGAAATGAAACAAAAGTAAATACAATTAAATGCTTCTCTCCAAGGGTAAGTCAGACAAGTTATAAGCTTTCTGATGCAACTTCCTCTAAAGATATACAGGATTATTAAATAGTAGTTCTGATGTAGCTTTCAAATTGAAAATAACTATTATAAAAAATCCCGATCTGGTTATTTTTGACTGCATGGTGAGCCTAGAGAACTTTCTCAGCTTGACCAAGGCATCAGGGGAACAGTTCCTCCCGTCTCTGACAAGCAAAACAAGATAGTCATTGACTCAAGGGAAGGGACACCATCCAAAAGCTCACAGAATTCCGTAAATCAATGGTGATTTGTATCTGGGGTCGGTGAAAAAGGAAAAGAGTGGTTCCAGTAACAGTTCGTCCTCCAGATAGGCAAGAGAATCACAAGCCAGGGAAAGCAGCTCTCCATCTGCCTTCATTGACATCTAAGAATCACTGGATAATATTCTATCTGGAGTCACAAGGTGATGCATTAATACTACATAATTAAATGTATTTCACATATTTTAACATATGTTTTGTTGCAGTGGCATTTTCTTCCCCCCTCCCTCCCCACCCACCCCCCCTTTTTTTCCCTATATACTTTGCCCTTTGATGTCTAAATTCAGGTGAAAAACGCTAATGGAAAACATGCAGTTGTGGTGCAATGTGTTTCACAGTTTCATTCAAACTGCCATGGAGAACTTCACTTACATTTTTTCCTTGTTACTTTTTTCTGAGTTTTTCCTAATTAGCTTTATGCTTTGTTTCAAATTTTCTTCCTTTTGTTTTAAAATCAGAGCTCACATCTTACTCTGTGGCACGCATTTCTTCTGCAGCCTCAGATGCAAGTTTATCATGCCCTTCAACTGCTTGTAATTCGCTTTAAACAGTAGCTTTGTCCACTTCAGTTTGAGATAAAAATCCTTAAAACCAAAGGCTACTAGTCAGAAGAGCCTACATTTGAAGTGCCTTGAAGTCTTGGGTTTTCCTTTCATTTCTGTGGACCTCGGATCAGCCTGTACAGTTCTCTTTGTTCATTTATAGCCACAAAGAGGAGATTCTCTTCCATTTTTCAGAGCCGTAGCCACTCAGATAAAAAAGAATTTTTTTCATAAGTGATGTTGAGGAGTTACAGTTATTTAACGATCTTATAAGCTAAAGACTCCTTATGTGTCTCCTTTTAGACTACAGCTAAGGATGCGAGCAGGTCTAGCATACGCACAGAGACCAGGCTGGCCTAACGGAGCTGAACCCACGCCTGCAGAAGACCCAGACTCATTAGAGCATGTCATCAGAACGAAGCCAAGCACGAGCCCGAGGTGGCTTGCCAAAGCCAGTGGGGTAAGTTGGGAGCCGGGCTTGGCCCCACGCGCCTGTGTTGGAATCTGAGCTGTCACCGCCACATGGAGCCAGGATTGACTTATTAAGAGTTTGACGAGAGGCACTTGGTATTCTGCGAGGAAGGCGGCCTTTGCGTGTGCGTTGGGAATGAAGGAGTTATGGCGTTTCTATGGGTCCTGCGAGCCTTTTATTTCATTCAGCTCTCCACTGCTGCACAGCATGAACTGACTGAGCCCCAGAAGAGGTTAACGAGCACAACAGCCATCATTTGTGAGGAGTGGGAAAGAGCCATGTGCTGCACCGGCTTCTTTTCAAGGCTCCTGATTTTTTTTGTCTTCACACTGGCACAAGGGCAAGCACCCAGCATAGCTTGTCTTGAGGAGCTTGGCAGCGCTCTCCTCTCCTGGCAAACCTGATGAAGCCCAATAAAGTAATCTGTGCATTGTCTATTCCTTCGCTTGGGTGACTTTTAAGTTGCAGAAAAAAAGGAACGGGGGGGGATAAGACTTTTGGATTTGGGGCCCTGTTACCATTCGTACCATAAGCATCCTGCTTGGGACAAACTAACTGAAATTGTCTATTGAAATCCCACCTATTAAGTAGAAATTATTTTTTGAGACAGCTCCCTCTACCCCCATCCTCCTCCCCTCTTTTCTGAAGCCATCATTGCATAGATTTATTCTTTTCAGCCCTCACATTAGCAGATGTGAATGAGGGAATCTGACTGAGCCTGTCAAGGCAAAGAAAGCCATGAAAGAAGAGAAAGAAGAAACATTACGCAACTATAATGGCAGCCACAATAGAAATATGCTGGCGTGAAAACAATTAATGCAATCGGTGCTCTAAGTTCACGGCTTACCCCGAAACCAAGCAGCTCCTGGAAGCACGAAGCTCATCTCAGCATAGGGAAAAACCCTGAGCCACTGAGGAAAGCGCAAGTAAAAAGGCTTTGCTGTGCATACAAAGCTGCTCCGGCAAGGCTTTAGCAAGTGACTTCTCTGCCATAAGATGCTGCGGTGCAGTGGCTGCCACATGCCGGAGCCCTGCTCGGGGACCAGAAGGCAGCCGGGGTAATGTACCACAAGGCTTTCCTTCACAGATGTGCGTGAACACTCACAAGTGTGCCGCTGCATGTGAAAGAGAGTCTAAGTAGCTTTCCTCTCCTCTGCCCATCTGAGGATCCAAACTCTTCCACTTCCCAACGGAACACCAAGCCAAAACCTTGAAAAGGTTTGCAAATCAATAGCCCAGGGGAGAGAAGGAAGGGGAAGGTCAGCTGAAATGTTTTATTTTGATAATCTCAAGTGCTCCAAAGCAGAAAAATAAAAGTTTTCATCTAGAAAATGTTGAAATAGGCAGTTTCAAGAATTTGTCCTTTCCTGAAAACAGGCTTTGTTGTAATTAAATACCTTCTCACAGGAAAGAAGAAAGAACATTTTCTGGAGGTATATAACCAGCTCCGTAACAAGTACACCTATCTACGACTGACTTCAGGTGTGCCTCATAGCACTTACGAGTCTCGCAGGACTAGCAGTACAACATTTGCACAGCAAAAGTGCCAGTTTCCCACAGCTCATACCACATGGTAGCAGAAGCAATAATTGGACCAAAAAAGTGAAGTATTACAGAGCATGCAACTCCTTACTAGCCTACATGGCAGCAGGTCTGAAACAGGAATACAATTCATTACCTAATTTGGATAATTTTGCCTTCCAGGATTAATATAAACAAGACAAAGGAAGGCAAGGGAGAGAAGTGGAAATTTTCCCCTCTGAGGTGTTCATGAGATAGGAAGAGAGACCTTCTGCTGATGTCACTGATCAGATGTGTGACTACCTAAATCACTCAGCATCTCCTGGGCCTGGAGGGCAGAGATCAGGCATGCCGAGGAAGGAGTTGCTAAGGCTCCCTCTGAGCACAAGCAAAGATTTCGCCCACCCATCTCCTCTGTTTCCAGGAGCACCCTGAGAGGGCAATGAATTTTACCCTTTGAGGCAACCTGATTTAGTGTCTACTCCACAGCCCCAAATTTAGGGGCTTTCTTCAACCTGCTACACAGTTACAGCAGCACTTTGACACAATTGTCACTAGATCTCCCATCTGGTATGGACATGTGTGTAATGGTTCATGAGGGCATCCAACAAACTTAGCTAGTCCCTGTTCCCTTTGCTCGTGTCAGGATTTACTTTTAAAAGATTTTTGCAATCTGAATTACAGGCTGAATAGATTAAAAATGCATTTTTAAAAAAAATATTTTATTTGTTATTTACTAAGGACCTCTTTTTCTTTTCTAAAATCATATTTGCATATATTATGCAACAGGTTTATAACTGTCTCCCTGCATTGTACCATTTCATTTGCATCTTGTTTCCTTTTAATGCAGCAATAAAAGAATGGTATACATATTGTGGTTCTATGCACAACTGATCTCCTTGTATAAATAGAAATGAACCCTCAAAATGCAAAGGAGATTCAGTAGGGTCTTTTTCCTTTCTTTCTTTCTTTTTAAAATCACCTCTTTCCTTTGTAGTTATAAATAAGGTTTCTTTTCTTCCTTTTGTGAAGTCTAGGGTAGCTATCAGTCACTGCTGTAGGTCACAAACTTGTTACACACTACGGTGATAAATCACTGTCAGGAGGCAGCTACTGTAGAAACAGGGCTCTGTCCCACATTAATGCAACAACACATACAAGTGGACCTGCAGTATCCCATTTCACCTGAAAATCCTCAAACACACAGGTTATTTCCAGAAGAGTCCCCAGCAAGTCTTTTGTCCTTTCCATTTTCCAGGGGAGACGCATGTTACCACTGAGCTCAGTAGGAGCCCGGGTGCCCCACGGCAGCCACTGTCAGAGCACTGCATTGGGAGATCTTTGGGGACTTTGCTACTTTGCCATTCCAGGTCTGGCCCAAGAAACAATCAGTGAACCAGAGGGAAAGAGAAGGAGAAAGCAGGAGGTGGTAGGTGACACCAAAAATCTGGCCCTAAACAGAAAGAGCTGAACAATAGTTTCACTGTTACAGAAAATCAAGTGAGTTTAGCGCCAGTGCAAACATAAGGCACTATCAGAAAACTCAGCTTGTTAGGAGAAGGTTTGCTGAATGCCAAAAAATAAGCCAGGTATCAAGTGTCCTACATCAACTTTCAAATTAAAGTCCAAGCCTCAGACTTCATACGCTACGGAATTAGTTTACATCTCAAATTTTAATTTCAAAATGACAGAACTATGTATACATTATCCAGCTACCTTATTGCTTTGCTTCATATGCAGTCCCTAAGGCAGTACTTAAGCTATCCAAAAGAGCATATTTTCTCCACTCCTTTTTGTTCAAAACAGAGTAGACAACATAAACAAGATGTTATAAGCCCACTATGCTAATTAGATTATTATTAGAACACGCAACTTCTAACTATTTGACAAAAAAGCAGGGAAAATGAGGAGAGCGGCAGCAAGCAGCGGTGTTTGCCAGCTCCCTATTATGACAGGGTGTAAATAGAGGTTAGGCTCATGCCTCCGTCTGTGAGGAGGTCACATCAAACCGCTTTCACCCCACAGGCAAGGTGAAAACAAGACCACACAGACAAAGAGGAATTGAGCTTCAGCTGGCATGACTGGAACCAATGCCAGTCAAAGAGTTCATTGAACAGTTCAATCATTTATCTTGACAGGATATGATTCTTTTCAGGCTCCTTCTAGTACTCAGGCACAGCCAGCTCCTTAAATACTGACACAGTATTTAATAGCTCTAATGATCCAAATGAATATTTAGCCTAGAAAATTAACTTTTGATAACAGTGGCTGATATACTCTCTTATGGCATACTGTGTTTACCAAATGTTACGGTAATTTATCACTGGGGAAAACAGAATATTAGCTTTTATGGACAGACTCCAGTACTTCTCTTTAAACCAAAGTTTAGGAGGGATTTACAGTGGTCCATGCCACACAGGTTGCCAGAGTATGAATTTGACGTCCTTAATGCCAAAACACATACCTCTGTCACTCGAGAGGAATCAGTAGTGCTGCTGGACCTCTCATTCAGCAAGGTGTAAACCATGTTTTATGCACTCATCCTGCTTGGTCTGACTTCCAAACCTGCCACTATCAGAGAATTTTCACATTCTCATGAATGACATTATCAACATGTATTGGTCTCTCCACACAGGAAAACCAGGATTTTAATAAAGAAGATTTAACCAAGGCTGAAATTAGACAGTAGCAGGTCCCAGTTTTCTTGTAGCTTTAGTCCAGCCGAGAAATTTCCAGGTTTCACAAGAGTCTTGCTGCAAGAGGGGCCATATAGGGATAAAAGCATGTTAAGTTTGCAATAGGATTTCTTCCCAGATCCATCCCGTGCTGCATCACAGCACTACGCAGCTTTCTGTGTTTTACCATTGATTTTAAGGGGAATGGATCCAACACTATTTTTTTGGTCCCACCTACAACATCTCTAGGCCAACTGGACACAAAGCCAACAACCTGTTCTCCCTTTTTAACCAGCTTTGGATAAATCTCTTCTTTTCTTACAACTAACTGGCTCTTCTTCTAGCTGCTCTTGCATGGATTTTGGAAATACCGCCTTAAATCACAAATCACAGCTTTTCTCCCCTACTTCTGAAAACATTGCAATTACATTCAGGGGTAATTTCTCTACTCTCTGCTGCCACAAAAGCACTTTTTGAGTTGCAACAAATACAGTATTCTATCTACCTGATAAATTCAGCTTTGACATCATTAACATCTCTCTGATAACAACCCAAAATCAGATTACTTAAGTGAAGTGTGCCATCTTGTCCAGTCATAATTCAAATACGCACCTAAGCCCCAAATCTACAAAAGGGCTAAATTCCCAAAGTGCAACCTGAGCAGAAATTAAGGGCCAGTCCTCACAATCCACCCTAAACCCTCAGGTAGAGCACTAAGTCCCACTCATAACTACTAGTAACTACAGCATCTGCTTTTAAAAGTTACATAGTATCTTCATTCAGTGCTTGGAGAATCCAACTCACCCCAGTAGGTTGTTATCTGGACTAACTGCCCCAAATATAAAAATTATGCATTATTTTACTCTTCTGAAATTGTCTAGCTATACTTTCCTTCTACATTACTGCTTTTATTATAGAGGTACTAGCTAGTATTTGTGCCTATAGCTACGTCTTGGCTTTGTGCAATAAAACTGACTTAGCCTCATTAACCTCTTACAGAAAACCAGATTTTCCAAGAGCTTCATTTTAATACTAACACATTGACATTAGTGTATTGTGAAAATTTTTAATATCAATAAGAGTTAAACTTACATTATTGTCTATGTGTTCATGTCAGAATTCATAATTGCCAGTGTTCATAATAGAAAGAGGCAAAGTATTTGAACTGATATTTTGGACCAATGGCATCAATATGAAAGTTTTCATGAAAAATCATAATCATGCTTTATAGTACCAAAACAAAAAATATTTCATTTAAAATGTTGTTTCCTATAAATTTTACATAGCATTTAGAAAAGGAAGTGCATTCCACCAAACAATTACAGTGATACCCCTTTAGAAACAGTTTTTCAGCACAGCATCATGCCCTGTCCCAGGGCTGGTGACACATCTTGCAGTGAAGAGATGATGGAAAAATAACCAAAGAGAGATCAAATCCCCCATCTCCTGAATGACTGCTCTAACAACTAGGCTGTTCAAGAGGAGACAAGTGACAAGTGGTACCAGCAACACCCCCAGCATGTGCAAATGAAAATATATATGGCATCCATTAACCATGTACATCCTGAATTGGGCACAGCCCACACTACTTTGCACTATAGGTGGGGAAGAACTGTCATACTCTGGTGTCAGGCATGGACTGCAATATCGTTAGCACCAAAAATTAATAACACAACACATACACTAATAAGGACCTGGCAAGTATTTTTGAAGAACAGAGAACTGTTCACCTCTCTATCAGGTTACTCAAGCCAGTTAAGTGCAGCCAGTTCATAAAAGGATGCTTCAGCCCTTTTCAGGCTTTGCTCCGCTCCTGCCAGGCTGGCAGTTTTTCCTGGCACCCACAGCCCAAGAGAGCAAGGGGCTCCCCAGGCCTCGGGACAAAATATGGGTGCACGCAGGAACGGAGGTGCCCAGGCCTGTGTGGTGCTGCTGAGGCTCTCGCTGTTTCTGCCGCATAAAGAGAGCAGGGCAAAGAGGCACCCAAATGCTTTGTGATCCCAGGCATCCATGTCTTCAGCTCCGCTCAGCTGAATTTTTAATTGATACGGCCATACAGACAAGCACTCCCTAAGCATTAACTCAGCAAAGAGAACAAACCCCAGACCCCCTCTGAATTCAGCAATAACTATAGAATGAGAGAGATTTCTGAATACTTCTGTAAAGGACTCTGCATGGGCAAGAGTCTAAGAGACAAAACATCTCGGTGCCTTTACCACATGGAAGGCAATTCCACAAAAGCAATCTGTAGCACTTGCTGACAAACAATAATTTAGGAAATAGAGAATAAAATACACCCTACCTGGCATCATAAACTGTAGTTTCACCAAGGGATTTTCCTGGTGTTATTAAGTTTGAAAGAGAAGCTCAAGTGGCTTAAATAATAGAAAGAAGAAAATACAACTTCCACAACATTATGTCTCAAAGCACACTTCCTTGTACGTAATATATAGGGCAGCCTCACTCCAAATACTCTTGAGATTTTCTATTTCATGTTCTGCAGATGATGTTTGTAGCTCTGTGCAGGTAACTAATTTCCAATCAAATACGTTACACCAGGGGCAGCATGAGGTTACAGCAACAAGTCAGTCAAAAACCAAATTACTCAAAGACTGCTCAAAATAATACTGCAATTCTATCTATTGTGCAACCTATGCTTTCAAAGGATAGAGCAATACGCTGCTCACTGGACAGACTTTTCCTAAAAGCCAATACAATATAGTTTAGATATTCTTACCCACCTTTAAGCAAAAATAATAAATATTTCACTTAACAATATCACTACCATATTATTCTTAGTTCTGCATGAGTCCCAAATAAACAAACACTTGTAATTCCCTACCTCAGAGGGTAAAAATAAGCACCAACACCTTGCTTTTGGATAAAGAAATGATAGATGAAATAGGAAGTTTTTATGGCAAGATGATGACACACCTGAGCACCTTTGCCAAGAAACTGAGATAATAGATTTTCTTATGCAGCACTTGCAAGAATAGGAATAGATGATTAAAGATTTGTGAATTCTTTCAGAGTCTGCTCTTCCGAGGAGTGTAGATCCCCAGCTCCATCAGAGCTATACCCATTTATATGACCCAGCCATTTAGGCTCCAGAATATAACAGTCCTTTACAAAAGCCTCTGAAAGAAACCAAGCGGTTATGGAATAAAATTCCTCAAATGGATTATTAACTGACTGAAATATGGGAAGTAAAGGAAAGGAATAGATTGTTAATTTTTCACGTTAGAGAGAAAATATTGGCCGGGAAGTGAGATGCATGACTATGCTGAAAGCATAAGTGAAAATAGAATTAAAAAGAGGCAATAAAATATATCACAATACAAAAATATTTGGGGAGGTCAACTGTAAGGCAAATTGAGTGAAGGGCTGCAAGAGGATTTCACAGCAAGTCGGAGGGGACAACTAGCAAATGAAATCCTGCATTAATACACACACATGCATGATAAAATAACCATGACCCAAGGATGGTCTTTAAATCAGTATTTGAACTCCATAAAAAGATCTGGGAGCTTTGTGGCTCCCTCTCTGAAATATCAGCTCAATTGTCAAGAGTCGGCAGAAAAGCATATACAATGCTAAGAATTTTCAGGAGAATTTAGAATGAAAGAGAAAAAACACTGTTATGAAGCAATAGAAATCTATGAGGCACATACTTCTTGAATCCTGTAAGCAGCTTGGCTCAGCCCATTTCCAAAACAACAGAGGTGAACTAGAAAAGGTTTCAGCTCAAAGAAGGGCAAAACTCAGGTCAGAGGTCCAGAAAGACTCTCATATGAGGAGAAACTAGGTAAACTGCAACCCTTGTACCTGGAAAAGACATAACGGGGACAGAGGGTGGAGGGATATGATGCGATTCCACAAAGAGTCACAAAGAGAGAATTAGCTATTTCTCACACCCCAGCAGAAAGGGACTTGCAACCACAGTATCTGACAGGAGGTCTGACATAAAAGAGATGGGTTTTTTCACACAGTGTGCAACTACATTGTGGGAATCACTGCCACAAGATGCTATGGAGGCAAAGGGACTATAAACTGGGTAAAAATAGCTGGTTACAGATGGAATCCTGGAGAAGTACTTTAAAAACATTATTCTATATTTGTCCTTTTCTTATACTCTTTTGCTGGACATCCAGTACTGGGCACTGTCAGCAAGAGGATACCAGACTAAATGGACCTTTGATTTTACATGGTGGTGTTGCTATGCTGTTGCATTTTTGTATACATTAAGGGTTAAATTCAGAATAATGTCTTCACTGAGGAGTTTTGCCAAGAATACAAATTTCGGCATTTTACCTCTTAAGCACTGTGACAGGAATTAGTTAAATCCAACTTTGTAACCGACACAGTGCTTAAAACCTTACCTCAGTCCTCAGTGCTGCTGTCCTTGGGTGCAAGACTGTCATCAGCACAATCTCTTTTCCCCTTAGTCTTTGGTCTTGAGGTATAACACTAACTGAAGAATTCACTGTCACTCTTCTACCATATCTCCTCATGTTACTTATCAGCAAATCTGGAAACTTTGCTCAATAATAGCATCCAAGTTTTAATGTGATAGATTCATCCATGGAAAAAGGCTGCATTGCATTGATCCTGAATATACAATAGTACATCCAAGTGCAACCTATAGCTGCTCTACTATTCCATTCTTGCAGAAATTGTATTTCAAACAGCTCAAACACTGAGAACATATAAAGGCAAATCACATACAGGGAACGTGAAAATTTAAGGTTGATAACATACATCACTTTGTGGTAAGAATTTCCAGAAAAAGTTTTTACAGCCAGACTCAGATGCTATTTACGCACCTAAATAATTATTAGGAGGTTTTCAAAGGAGCTCAGCACTCAATGTGCTGAAATCTTTTGAAAACCTGGTCATAATAGTCACAATGGGAACCGAGCTCTTTTGAAAAACCAGTCACAGCTGAGAGTGCCAAGCCAGCGAGAGCTGGGGCTCAGACAGAAAACTTGCATCATAACATCTCTTGAAATACTCAGCAGTGGTTGATGGGAATAGGTGAGTATCTACTCTACCCTCTGATCACAGCCTGCATCAGATGAACAACCAGTTGTGATTTTTCCATTATATTGATTTCCCAACAAGAAACCTGGGTTCCAAAAAAACCTTTTTTGAGAGAAGATATTGATTTTGAGGCACCAGTTTGATTTTCTCTCAGAACATTTTTTCCGTGCTCTGCAGCTCCCAGGTCCTCCAGGCAGCCCATGCTTCCTAACTTGTGGATCCACAGAAGCCGAACTAGTCAGTAAGAAGGAAATCTACGCCTTAAAACTTGTGATTCCATAGAATTTTGCCTAATGGGGACTTGAAAAGGAGATATCTGTGGCTGTCCTAGGCTCAACCCTCTGCAGTCCCGTAAGTTCTGCAGCTCTTCATGCTTTCAGGTTTCTAGTTCCTTGGAGTCCTTATGCCCCATAGGGTGTGTTTTAGTTGTCTAGGACTGGTTTAGGTGACTCATGGTATCCCATGTGGCTGCCAGGTGCTACTCCAGAATGCCACAGCACTCACTAGCCCTGAACATCCAAAGGCATCTAAAGAGGTACTAGATGCCTGTGTTTAGGCACCTGAATTTCTCCAAGCCTTTCTGCTCCTCGGCAGAGTTTGAGACAAGCTACTACGTCTCTGAGGAGTCCAGTGTGCCAGGCAGATGCTTTACTCAGCAAGCAAGGCAGAAAAAGGTTGTCTTTTTTTTGAAATAAAACTTCTTCAGTTCAACTCAGTAAGAATTCTTATATCCTAAGCTGGAAAAAACCAAAGTTATTCAAAATAAAAATATTTTCTACAAGAAAGAAGAGTTTGCTTCTTTCACAGATTCTAGGTAAATGCTGCATAGGAAGTCTGTGTAGCAGAGTTTTCTGCCTTGTTCCTCTCAACTGCAAACTTCTAAAAGATATGAAGACTTACCTACCTACAATTAGACAATAAGAAAATCAGAAGCTGCACTAGCAGAAAAGACTAAAAGGGCTTTTAACCTGTTATTTACAAAGAAATAACTTTTCTTTTTTAAAGGTAATACTTCTAAACATTTTCTGGTTGTACAATTACAATAAAAGAAAATTTCGGAGTTTCCCATTTACTCTCTCTATGCACTTCATAATACTTCTATTCAATTTATCTCTTTTTAGTCTTCTGTCTACTCCATACAGGTGTTTATCGCTTTTTATTTTTCTAATAACTGCCATGTTCATTCTCCAGATCATTCCAGGTTCTTCTATAGCCTTCATGGGATCAGATGATCAGAACTGGACACCACAGTCAGAAGAAGGCTGAAGAGAATTTCTGTCATTAAATTTTTCAGGCCACATCTTTAATTATCTATTTGGTCTTCTCCTAGGAAAGAGAGGTGTTTTCCCCCCAGGAGATCTAACCAGAAGCTAACATTTAGTTCACCTTAGCACATTAATCCTATTGAACAAGGTGAGGTTCATGAGGTTATGCCATAGCGTCCTTCTGCGATAATGTTATTTCCCCAACTGATACCTGAAGTTTTTACATAATTTCACATCTGCAGGTCAAAAATTTAAAACAAACAAAAAAAGCTGAAGTTTGAATTGCATCATCCTACAGTGCTGTTCCTTATCCCCAAATACCTACGCCCAGCCACTCAGCATTTGCCATGTGTGTACACTCACACGGTACAACTCATTGGGACTGCAGGGACTTTCAGATTCTGGCTGGTGTAATGTTGATGATGCACAGGAAGAGGATGCTAAAGAGGGTGCGAATGCTGAAGAGTCTGTCTTGACACTGCTATAATATTGCTTATGTTAAATGATATTAAAATACATTCTGCAATCACAGAGATGGAGATATATAGCTAGGTGAAAGTCCTGCAAGACTGACAGGGACAGGGCCATCTGCAAAGACAAGTGATGTTACCATGGCCAAAGAGTTAACATGGTTCTGCTTAAGAGTTTCACACCATCAGACCTTGTTTCTGTTGCTTATACACTCAGTGAATTTTAAGTAACTACATTGAAGCTCCATTTACAGGTGGTTTTGGTCTTTTTATGTTAATATAAGTTAGTTGATTACATCTCCAAAAGCTTAAAAGAAAAAATCCACAGCATTGCCATTTTTAATATTTGAAAACAAGTCAGGGGCTAAAAATACAGAAAGTTTCTAATTTATAACCCCTACATAACCTTGTTTTTCCTCTCTTCAGGTGAATACTTCATGTTATTGTCTCTAATTGATAAACTAAATAATCCTCTTGGGGAGGGCATTTAATTCTGGACTCTTCATGCTACTAAATACTTGACTTCTCCACTAAACTTTCAAAACTATATTTATTTTTTTAATTAGACATATTCAAAACTGATCTACGTATGTAGATGAGAACTTTGCACTGTTCTTCACAAGTGCCTTCTGTGCAGAGCCTTGCTATACATATGTGAGCCTTTAAAGAGATTTTTCTGCATGTATGCTCAGCCTAATCTCATTGCTAGTAACAGTGACTTCACATTTTTATGCTTATTTGCACTTTCCAGTGCATTTAACACGAAATACAGTTTTTTTACTATACCTTTGGTATAATTGGAAAGAATCCCCGATTGTTTATTTCATCACAGTAAGAAAACAGTAAATTTACTAATAAACTTTAGTCTTCAACAGAAAAGGCACAGATTCTTCTAGAGGGAACTTCAGTAGATGCTCCTGTGTCTTTGAACTCACTCAAACTTTTTATTCATGGTGATGTACAACTCAGTGGGAGCCAGGGGAAAGGGAGTAGTTCCCCGGGTGCTCGGTTTCTGAGACGCAGCATATGTTTACATCGGTATCTGGATGTATCCCCTCCACTATGTACTCTCTGCAGCTAGATGAATGCTTCCAAACTTCTCTGTCATAGAAAAACCACCCACCATTTTAATATTGACATAATCTCACTGTTATATATTTAATTTCTATATTTTACATATTTATTTTATATACTTCTTAATACCCATATACTCTCAGACTGTTTTTAGGAAGTTGGTACGCCTCAATCTTAGGAAATTGTTACACCTCAACCCTGTAAACCCGTTCACACTTCCACACGCCGGCTTGTCCCCCCGGGTAGCGGTGGGGTGACCACCAGGGAGCCGCCTCCCGCACGGCTCTCGCAGGGGGCCCTGGGGACCGAGAAGCCCCTTCCAGGTGCTGCTGCCTGCAGGGCTGGGCCGGGGGGCGGACGGGACCGTGTCGAAGCCGTGGCTTGGGCTCTGCTGCCCTCCGGTGGTCCCGCGGGGAGGGTCCGGGCCTGGGAGGCGGGAGGGTGTCCCCGGAGGTGCGCTCTCTGCCGGGGCTCCTGTCCGCCCCCGCCTCCGAGCCCGCTGCAAGCCGGACCCCTGAGATGCCAGGTAGAAAGCCCACCCTCCTCTCCCCCCTCCCCAGCAGGCTGCGGCAGGAAAGATTTAAGAAAAAACCAAGAAATGCATGTGCGCGGAACTGAAGAGGGATGGAGGATGCTGATGGAGAAGCTGCATTTCATTCTTCAGCGTTAAGTTGCGCTGGAGCCATCCTCGCCCCAGGTGTCACTTTGGGAGGTGCTGACACACACCCATAGCGAAAGGCAGACAGACTACAGAAAGGCAGAAAGGAGAGAAGATATAGCCAAGGCAGAAGGTAGAGCAGCTTGTCCGTATCTTCAAGCAATGGAACCAAAAACACAGTCTGGGCATCCTTATCCCAAGTCCATCTTTATTTCTTGGGACAGTGGTTTGCAACGTTTGCCAGCCGGCAGCCAGCTGACACACACCCAGCAGCACCACACTTGGCTCTTCCCAGCAATATCGGATGTCCCCATGGGGAATTGTTGCCCCTGGGTCACGACTTAGGGATTACCATGCTGCATACCCACACCGGGTTACCCATCTAGCACAGCCCGCAACAGATCCCTGTAACTTGATGTAAACCACGGCAAGTTCACATATCATAAGGAGGAAGGTAACAAAAGGTAACATTGTGTTATTCTGTTTGTGGAAATTATGCCAGCTTCTCTTCTGCATGATTTTCTTTCTCAAACAAATACCATCTCAAAAGATGACTTTTCCTAGGCAAGATAATTGGCTGAAATCAATTCGCTATAGCCATAAACATGCACATTTGGGCAATGTTATAAAGGCTGCATTTAAAAGGAAGAAGAAAAAAACTGAGCAAAGGTTGATTGCTTCACATCATTATTAGCAATTCAGTTCTATTACGAGTAAATTATTAACTATATTAAGCAAGCTTTCTTTGAATCTGACTAGTCAAAACAAAAGCGTTGCTATGAAAGTATACAAGCTCTAAGTAAGCCAAAATTACAGCGAACTCTCTGCATTGTCCAGAGCAAGGAAGGAAGTCAGCAGCTGATAACAACATAGTAATAATACAGCCTCTGCTGCTTCCCGTGACTCTGCAAGCTCCCTTACCTTATGGTGTCTGGGGTTTCCAAACATCCCCAGACCTACCACGGCCAGCTGCTAACATCTGAAACACATGTGTTACTCTCTTTCCTGCTCCTTTACCATGGGGTTGGAGAAATCAATGTAACATTTACAGCACCAGAAATCCATGCTCTACATCCCTCTGTCCATCTCTAATCCTGGAATCTCAGGGTTTTCCTGGTATTTTGGCCTTATGCACTCCAACATTAACAGAACTGCAGAAATACAAGACACATACAAACAGCCGCAGTCTCCTTCCTGCCTGGATGTTTATAAACTGTGGAATAGGTTGGCCTGAGAATTGCCATCAAGATCCATTTGAGCCACCTTCTCATCTTGTGTGAGACCATTGTCTGCTCCTAGTTTCCAATATCCTTTGATCACATCTTAAAGCTGAAGCTTCTTACATGCTGACATTACACAAACAGGCAGATGTGAATTCAAACTACAAGTTTATTTTGGTGTATTTATCCAGCAGCTCCTAACCGTAATTAATTTTATTCCAAAACGGTGCAAGGAATATATGTTATATTTATACTCCATTAAATACAAGCTTTAATGATTCTGAAGAGTGTTATATCACCAGGAAGAGCCACAGTGCTCAAAAAAGTCAAGATTCTGTACCAGGGCGGTACCTTCTGTGTTTATTATGCTGTTAGCTGGCAGCAACGTGGGACCAGAGTCTATACATGTCCTATCAAGAACTACAACGCAGGAGATGCAGAGCAGAGACAGGGACACAAAGATGGCTTTAAAATCCCTCTATGCCTCCTGCACTTCCAGGTCTGGGCTACCAAGTCCTTCCCTTCACCTCCATGGCACTGCCACTGAGGAGCCTTGTAGCTTCATCGCCCTGTACATCTTGGCCTGGATGTCTCACAGCTGAACATGGAGAATGCTTCCCACAAATCAGGGGGTTATTTCTAAGTCCCATATCCTGCTGGACCTACAGAGCATGGAGCCTTCCCTATGGCTTGATCATGACTTTCATTTTTTTAAGCAACATGTTACTGTAGCATGAAAGGGTAGCGGAAGTACCTGTGAGCAGCCCCTGGTTTTGTGGTCATTCCCTTTAGAGCATGGTGCTGATTATAAGTTCAGCCTTACAGCTCCCCCACCTAACACCCCCTTAAAATTTGTAGTAAATAACATTGTCCAAGTTAGTGCCACGTATGCTACGCTCCTCATGTCTCACTAGCAAAGGCCTCTCCGCCACAGCCTAAGCTAGAATGCCTTTTGTTTACAATTTCACCAGCTGAAAGACCCTTTTGAGAACCAAAAAAAAAAAAAAAAACCAAAAAGAGGGGAAAGAAAGAAAGCTGAAGAGGCCACTATGAGGATCTAATCTATGGCTAAGACCACCCCTTGACTGGCAGTCTGCATTGCCATCAGCTGTATGCATCATGAGCGCATTCGAGTTTAGATCAGCTGTCTGTGCCTTCTCCCTCATTAACATTGATAAAAGCGATGGCCTCTGCCGGGCGCGCGGCATTCCTCAGCATACCAGCTGCAGCTCTATCTTAATGCATCCTATGGGCTTGGAGAATTAATTAGTTCTGATAGTCACCATGTTTCAAAATGATGGCTGTCATAACCCCGCAGATAAAATTACACACATTACACACCCCTAGAACTTTCCACATTGCCCATTCAGACTCTCCATAGGCCACCGTTGGCTTCCTCAGATGTATGGCACTGGAAAGATTTAACTTGCCAAACCTTTTTTTTAAGTCTCTTTGTTACATTCCAATTAAGTATGTGTTAATCAAAGGCAGTATTTCCCAAATATTGCCCCCCCCCCCTCCTTTCCCCAGGCCTCCTCCTAGGCAACTTGATGGTTTGTGCCCCCCTTCCTCCCACCTACAATTAGCATTCAGACGTTTCTCTTGGCAGAGCCAAAGCCTCCCTCCCCCTAGGAAGCTTTCTTCTTCTGAGCACATTTTATCTTTTCCTACCCCTCTGCAAGGTGCTTTAGCCAGTTTCTAAACAAAGAGCAAAGTGACTTTTCTTAGACATGTGGAGCTTCAAACCATATTCAAACACCCCTGGGACAGTTTTCCTGCTGTCACTGGCTCTAAAACAAAAGCCACATACAGTAAAAAACAGTATTTCATTTATTTTCTGCTGCTAACTTTCAAATGACTAAGTAAAAATATCAAATTTAGCTCAAGACTGCCCTCACCCTTGACCTTCTCTAAGACCTCACTAACGAGGCCGTTCCCTTGGGAGAGGAGATGAGCTGCATGTAGGGTGGAATGTACCAGAAAAGCAGTACCAGCTTTTATTACACAGTGCTCATGAACATTTGGGCTGCAATGAGTGCTCTGCTTCAAAATGCTCATATTTCCTTTTTACTTCTTCCTCTAAAATGATGCTTTTGTCATATGATGGTGAAATGGCTGAGCTTTGTATGAGTCTCTGAGAGCTTATCGTATGCCGTTCAGCCATCTCTGGTTAAGAGAGCTTCACATTCAGAAAGTTCAGGGCAATGATATGCAATGTGAGTCATGTAGAGAATAGTCAATTAGATTTTTTTTTTAATGCAAGAAATTATGTGGTTATCAAAACTGTGTAGAGGAAGGTGAGTGCTGCAACCATCATGTCTGTACCTCCGCTGGTTTTTATTCGCTTCTAAACTGCCCTCATGCACCAGAGGCCTGGCTCTGAGAAAGAACATCTAGCTCATTGTATCACTGAAATAAGTTGCAGCACAAAACATTGTTTTCAAAAACACCTACATAAATGAACCACCGCATTTTCTCTGGTTGGTTGACATTTTCAACACAGAAATAGAAGGAGCAGTTTGGAGAGAGGCAGGTGGATGAAGAAAGTAAAAAGGCAATGAGTTCATATCTACTTAAAGTAGGAGCATCCAGTCCAGGAATGCCATACAAAGTGGAGGAAGGCAGCGATACACACAAGTGTATGCCACAGCACATGGTATTTGCAGTATTACAGCACACAAAATGACTCTTACTAATCTTTTTCCCCACTCTGCTTGCAACCTCAAAGTTTTCAGAGGTACAGGGGTGACTTGCAGCTGACGCAGGGAACATCCAAGTGGCCAGGATATCCCCAAGGATGCTTGTCTGGGATCCTTCATGTCAAATTGGTCCCATCTTGCCCATGGTCACTGTCACTCCCACATTCCTTGCTGCCACTTCCCTCACATGTATCAACATTATTTACAAAAAATCCAAGGGGACCAACTCCACAGATACATTTGTATTTTGGTATTTGCCATCTAAGGGTTCCAAAATTTTCACCTTCTTGTAGGAACCGAAGAGGTCCAAGACCTCTCCACCACTCCAGCTGGACACAGAATGAGGCACAGCACAAAGCTAAAATAAAATATCCTGCTAAAGCCAGAAAAAAAGTAAGAGTAGGAAATGCAAGAGCACGGAGGTCTCAGCTGAGCTGTATAAGCAGCAAGATAACAAGAATGTGATAGCTTGCCACCGTGACCCTGGAGGAGGACAGCCCCAGAGATACACAGGCTGGATGGCCAGGACAGGATACAAACACGTCAAGGACAGGAGCCAAACGTCGGCACAGACGTGGCGATGCACAGGGTAGCACATTGACAAGTGGAATCCCCACTGGGGATCCTAGAGGTATGCAGACCCCTCAGCACTCTGTGGCCAGGCACCAGCAAGGAAAGGGGAGGAAGGACGCAGGTCCCAGACTGCAGGGACCACCACCTTCATGTTTCTAAAAGCACAGGGCGCACCCGGCAGACTGCGCTTCCTGCCCATGCCAACAGCCTGCCAGCACCCACCACCGCATGGACAACAGCGCTGGAGCCAGCAGCTGCCTGGTACCTCAGGCACTGGCCAGGCCACCCAGGCAGCCTCCTCCCAATCAAGGTGCTATGGCAGCTCCCTGGCTGGCTAGTGGGTACACTGCCACACTGCACAGGCTGCTTCGAGCGCCGGGGTGCCACCTCCCCACCCCTCGAGTCTCCAGGGAGCCCTGTCCTGCGTGTCAGCTGATGTATCAGCCTGTACTTCTGCCCAGGGTGGGGCAGGAGCTGGACAGACAGAGTCACAGTTAGAGCCTGACACTGTATTTAACCCCTCAAACAAGGGATTTGGTCCCCATCACCAACACGAGGGAAGGGCGGCTGTCCCTCCAGAGCAGGGAAAGCAGCCATCACAGCAGCTAGCGGGGAGGCTGTGCTCCCACATGAAGGGAGAGGAAGGAAAGGGAAAAAGGGTTTGCTTCACACAAATGGCTGTACGGGAGGTAAGAGCAGATAACGACAGAGCTGATGTGTGTTGCTTTTTATCTCGATCTACAGGACAGGAAAGGGACGTGCTTGATTTACAGCTCCTTTCATCACTGTGCTGTCTGAAGTGGCAACAGGCAAGAAAACCAGCTGACCTCGAGCTACTGCAGGAGCTGTCGGCTCCTGCCATCACACACGCAGGGACCAGGCAAGCACGTTATGCCCAGGTAGCATAGACCCTGCCCAGACAGTGACCCTGCCCACACTACAGTAAGGCACACCTGCAGAAGAGGGAGGATAAGTTTTACTCCCAAACATTCCGCAGAAAACAGGATGCATCCATGGGCTATCATCACACAGGAAAAAAGATCCTCCAGGATTCTGCTCTTTTGGAGAAAAGCCTGAGCCATTCCTTCTGCCAGGCCAGATCATCCGTTGTAAGCAAAACTGAAGTAACATGAAAGGCCTTGACCTCAGAAAAGAGAAACCGCACTTCTCAGGGCCATACATACTGTCAGCACATATATCACAACCCCTGGCTGCTATCTGCTCTGCATAAACAAGAAGTCATTTACTTTTCTTGTCCTATAGCAGAAAGGAACAGGATCTGATGAGCACGCAGGAAACATCTTGCCCTGCCATCTCCTACTAGCAATTTTGCAGTACTCAGTTAAAACACATAACAAAAGCAGACGAATTTCTGTATTATATGTGTATCACCACTGAGTTCTTTAGAAAAACAACATGGAGTTCAAGATAATAGGTTACAACTGCATCAAACATTACATTTGTGGTCTAAAGGTGGATACAGCATCTAGCCATGACTGCAGGTAGGAATTTGGGAGAAAGCACTATGTTTGCAGCCGCACTCGTCAAAAAATTAAGCTAGCTTCAAAGCACAACTTTGTATTGAGGCACCCTTACTGAGTGCCTTCAGATGACTGCGAAATGATAACATCAGGGTGACAAAGTAAAGCTGGCAAACTGGAGGCAGCTAAATTACTAGGTATTTCAGACATGAGAGAGGTTGCTCTTACAAGACTGACCAGAGCAGCAGCAAAGAGCAGCACTAGAAAAGAGCTGAACAACTCTGAGAAGAAAGAGAAACAGTCTTGCTTCTGTCAAATCAAGATGTATGTCTACTCATTCCTTCTAATCATATGCAAGTAACATAGCCGAGTTAATTTTCCTCTGCTTAGTTCCAGGAAATCAGCTGAAACCATTCAATAAAAATAGCAAAAAAAAAAAAAAAAAAATCCCCCTTCTTATCCAGCTAACCAAAGCTGGAAGATGTTCTTTTGGCCTCCTGAGATAGTCAGTAAGATTTCTCCCAGAACCACATTCAGGAGACCCACCATCACATCATTAGGGCTGATAAGCCGACTTCCAGAGATCCTTTGCTCTCCCTTAGATCCATTGGACAAATGTAACAACGACAAGCATAGCAGTTACTCCAGTCCCTTATCCATGCCCACCTAAAAGAAGAAAACATCTTCTATCATACTAGTCCAGTGTCCTTGGTTTTGTACTGTCAACAGCTTCAGAGAGAGGGATAAATGAACAGAGCCCCATCAGGATATCCTGTCATTCAGTTAGGAAGGGTTTATTCAGCTTTGCAGTGAAAACTTTCAGCAAAATAACCTGCGTTTTGGAATTTTTCCTGCCTGCAGGCAAGCTTCACATGCTGTATCCTCCACTCATTTTCCTTCAGGAAGACAAGAGTCCTGTTAAACTATTTGCCTAAGAATGCAGAAGAAATAGCACATCTAACAAAAGATCATTTTACGTCAGAATTTTAGTTCTCATGTCTGGAGGACTCTGAAGGACAAAAATCAACTTCTTCACAATGGAAAAAAAATCAGTTGTTTTATTCTTTTGGGGCTTTTTGGCTGCAGTGAAACTGTGTTTGACATCACAGGTCCCAGATGAGGTAAGAAGCAGCTTTTTATTTAAGTAATGAATTATTATATGTCTGTATTACAATATAGGGGTGGGGTTGTTTCACTGTTAGAGAACAGTTATCAGATACCGTCTCTTATAGAAGAAAAATCCACCTTAACAGCCACTGATGCATATGACACTGAATTATAAACTAAGAGCTCTGCAATTCTGTCGTCTGAAATAACAGAAATGCATCTGTTTATTCCACATGAGAATTTAGCTCAAAGGATATGTCGTGAGTAAAGTGAAAATGTCTCTGAAAATGGCAAATGTGGCAAAAGACTGTAGCTGATACATTTGTCAAAAGCAACAATAGAAAACAGTTAGAATTTCTGCTAAGTCAGAAGATAAAAAAAGAATTTTTTCTATAGTGAAAATTATCCTCTCCACTAACCACAAGGAGGAAAAGGTATTTCAGATAGGGGGAAAATTCTAAGGGATTGAACTAATGGAAGTAATTGTATAAAGTCATAAATTTAAGTAAAAGGTATGTAGACTTTTGGGGAAAAGGTGCATTTGTCATGTACGAATCCTGTGGATCTGTGGAATTTTACAAAATCTGTTTTCACCACCCTTGTAGAGAGTCAGAAAGTGTTGGGGTACATATCTGAACCAGGAGTTCAACAGCAAGACATTCACTCATCTAAACTGTCTCACAGCATGAGGCTTTAAATTACTGTGTTCTGGAGAACAAATACTTGTAGAAGAGGAAACAAAAGGACAGGGAGAAATTGGGGGGGGCGGGGGGGCACGGGGACGCCACTCAGGGGTT
>JAVJGI010000060.1:31154643-31189231 GCA_035590275.1 Ibycter americanus
GGCGGGGGGGGGGGGTGTGAAAGACAGGAAGATATATATCAAAACAAATCTGAAATCTTGCCTTTCAGGTTGAAAAAAAAAAAAGAAAAACAGAATTTTAGGGAAAATGTAACTACTTTGAGCTTACTTAGTATTTACAGAACCTTGATATTAAATAATTTTTAAAATGCTATTTCAAATCAAAACTAAAAAAAACCTGCTGTGTTTAGGTTGCAGAAATAAAAAGATAAATATACTATGCAAATGAAACAGCTGCAAGGATTTTTTTAGACTTTGATGTGCAATGTATGTTTTAATGAAGAAAAAAAGGCACATCAATGCAACTAAGCTTAAAGTACTCTTGTCTGACACTGAAAGGAGGAAAGGAGGTTACGAATTTCATTTTTCCCCATAGGAGACTTTTAAGTACTTTAAAGCAGCTCCAACTTCTTTTCCTCAGGTATTATCTAGAAATGAAAACGCACACACTTTCTTTTCTGGGATGTCGGCATCATTGTACGAAGGAATTTGAACAACCTGAGTGCTGCCAGGGACACTGGGGCCCAGACTGCATGGGTAAGCTTTTTTATTTTTTTTTAATAGAATTTGAGTTGAAGTAAAGCAGTGATTTCTCTTTTCAGAGACTATTCCTCTGAGAACTTTGGTCCTCAGGGCTTATTATAGGAGTAGCAATAATGAGCAGTTTTCAGCTAAAACTTAGAGGATTTGAAGAAAAACACATATTCCAAGCCTAATTTAAAAATAAAAATTTATAGAAAAATTCAAAAAACTCAGGAAATCCCTTGGTTTTGAGATTTTCAGAACAAATCATTTCAGTCAATGCTTCCAAAATGATTTTTCATTTGGGAGGATCTTCACAATGGATTTTAAAAATTAAGATTTTTAAACTGCAAGTTTAAATGTTTCATTTTACGTCAAAAAAAACCTTCATCTGTATCCAGAGCATTTACAGATCTCTTTAATTCTTCTCTTTTTTTGATGCCAGGAAGGGTCTTTTCTTTCAGCTCAACTTGAAACAATTTTTCCCTCCAAGTATTCCAAACTGCCAGTGCATGCTGAAGGCCATTACTGAAGCAGGGGTAATCAGAAGTGCCTCTCCTCCCACTGCCCCTTCCTCAGGAAAAGCCTTTCAGCATCCCCACAAGTGCATCACACCGCAGGCTGCTGATGGGGGGCATCAAGACCAAGGAAGTTTTCCCCTGTCCAGACAGAGAATTTCCTCCTTTGGTTAAGGGGGTCACGGTCTGGTTCAATGTCTGTGAAGTCCTTTTGTCCACAAAATAGATTAAAAAAAAATAATTTTAGTCCAAGCTATGATTTAAATACCAGCCATTTATCTACTAAAGCAAAATAGCCAAACCCCAACTTCAAGCTACTTCTGTAGAAAAGACAGGCAAATAGCTGAGTACGTAGCGTGTGGTCATGTCTTCTTCTGAAGATAACTACTTGTGTGGTGATTTACCATCTTTCTACCAAATGCAGTCTAAGTGCCCTGTAGGAGGAAGGTAACGCTACATGTGATCATCATCCCATACTTCAGGGTGCTCCAGGGCACCATGCGAGGGGTATCGGTATTTCGAGAGAGGGGCAGAGCTCTCTGTTCCTGAGCCAGGGCCCTGCCTGCACCACTGCGGGCAGGAGGCTGCAGAGGCAAGGAAGCCCTCTCTTCCTTCGAACAAACTTCCTGGCCCCAAAAAGCAAATAATCAAGGTCTCAGCATTGTTTCTGCTGTCACTTGGAGGAAGAAAATAGCTCTTCGCATTATCGCAATCTCTCTAAGAGCATACAGCGTGCCTTGAAATGTTTGGAGGAAAGCCAGTCCTTCCTGAGGCCAGAGAAAAATCCCTGACTAGGGGTTTAATTCACGTTTAGCATCTGATGGCAATGACAAAATTAGCTCTTAAATAGCACTCTGACTTCCTTAAAAGATAGCACATTCTGAAACGCACAGTGCGAATGACAGATGTTTTGTCCCCTTCCCTCCTCACAAAGTGCCCCAAGCCAACCAGCCGCAGACGTATCCATCTGTAAAAACGTGTGAAGGAAAAAGGGAAAGGTATCATGGGGGAAAGGTCCAGGGGGGAAAAGCACAGCCTTTTAACATTGCCAGTATCATCCAGCCACAGATACCACAGCTAGGGGAGCTCAGATGTCCCACATGTGTAACTGATGGGCTTCAGCAGGAGCTACCCCCTACCCCAGCCCAGGTTCCCACTCTGGCCAAATATTTGCATGGCTCCAAAGCAAAGCCTGGGGGCCAACTGAATGGTGCATGGTATGAGCAACCGAGTAAAAAGTACTGTAAGAATAAAGGAAAAAACTGAAAAGGAAAAAAAAAGGCTGAGAGGAAAGATAATAAACCTAATTCTATCAAATTATATGCTCCAAAATACATCTCTACAAGTTCTACCCACTGCTTCAGCCTGCAGGGAGTCAGGCAAAAAGAAGTAATCCAAGAAGCTGCATTTGAAAACACTTGGGAATTAAACTGAATTAAACTATGAGGCAAAAAAGCTAGTAGATTTAAGGTCTTTTGGCCTAGATATAAAGATTTGGCCTTCATACTCTGATGGTTGTAAGAGCTAAGCAGAAGCATCTCTTTCTTACTACTTTTTGGAAAACATCTTCAAGAAAAACAAACGTCTCAATTCTCCCGGGTACCAGGGTGGCAGCAGGGGGCTGTGCCAGCATCACTCCAGTGTCCCGCCACTGCCTCCTGCAGCCCCACCAGCCAGGGGAAAGTGCTTTATCTGCCTGACCAAACTCATACAACAATATGGTAATTTGCTAAATTTCTGATAAAGCTGTCCCTTGGTGGTGGTATCAAAACAAGAGGCAAGAGGTAGTGAAGACAAGGGGAAGTGTAATGAATGCCAACTGCAAAAAAAACGGTTTCATCAGCGATTTTAAAGTATCCTTTCCTAGAAATTATACCATAAACTGAGTTTTCCCTTTCTTTGCACATCAATGAAAGCATCATTGCAGGTAAAATAGTTTCAATTCAGACCAAGTATTAAACAGTTTGCATCTGTGTCAGTCCTAAAGATGAAATTTAACTATTACTTGATAGCCAGAAAACAAGATTCACTAAAAGTCACTTTTTAAAGATTGAAGTATATGTATTTATTACTTTACCTCATTTCTGGTTATTTCATCTCAATTCTTAATAAATCTTTTCATTTCAGCATACATGAGATAAACTGCACTAACATTTTCAGCTTTAAATGTATCGGTTTTTCCCGAGAAGCTTACTCAGATCCAAGGGACCTCACAGACTCATCACTAAGGAATATAATAGGAAATACTAATAGATTGGTATAAAGCCAAAGCCATCACTAAAATTAAGTGTATACATATACACATCCACTTATCTGCTCATCACTCTGTCCAAAACAAACTCATTTTCATGAAAACTTCCACATCACTTAAACACTTTAAATCAGGATTAAGTTACTCAGTGGGAGCATAAATCCAGTGATGCCTATTTCCACCCACACAGAACAGAGACTCTTTATAAGCAATAAATCTACCAGTAAGGCACAGCAGAGAACCTGTGAGGGCAGTGGGAGTTTGACACATTTAGGTAACCACCTGCATCAGGATTATGGTACCTAATGGGAACTCCAGTTACGGGAAGGAAGGGCTTATAGAAGGGAGTTAAATCATTTCCACAGAGAGGCTGCACAACTATAAAAAAAAAGGATATCCCTATTAGTGAAAAAAACTGAAAGAACAATCTGACTAAAAATTACTGTAACATGCATTTCCTATAGGTGACCTTTCAGTAAAAATTTGAATATTGAAAAATTTCAGCCAAAAATTGAACTATTCTGATTTAGAAATACGGTCATACAGTTCCTTATCTTCTCCTGCTGGCTGGGATTTTTGGTCAGATCCTGTCTCACCTGATGTACCGCTGCCTGTAATCATGGTTTTAGCACCAGAGGATCTAACAAGCATAACACATCTTTGGCACACCAGTTTTACTAGTGACCACAGCCCACTGGACAGAAGTGGGTTATGGGATACCCAAATTTCAATTTCAAAGATCATTTGACTCAAATATCATAGCCTTATGGGAGGTAGAAGTGAAAAGGAAAAACTTTCCACATAAAGCAAATACAATTTGTGTGGAAAAGAAAAGATCTTATTTAAACTCTAACTTAGCACCAAATATAATTCTAACAGAAAATTTTCAATCAATCAGAGCTGTATTAACATACAGAAGAAGTGGTCAGGTGAACTCCACCTGTATCAAAAAAGCTAACAGTTTAGAGTGTCTGCAGATAATAGAGGGGGATCAACAGGGACAAAATCAATATGGTACTAGAAAAAACTAATTTTGGTGCAATCCTTTGATTACCATCACTAGCTTAAGTTCCCAGACTAGAGGGTGATGCTCTCCCTGCTGAAGCTGAGATTCTGGTGAAGAGATTTAGGCAGCTGAAAAACAGCAGCCATCACTCGAGGTCCCTGTCTGACCTTAAACCCTGCAGCCTCTGAGGTTGTCACCCGTAATGTGTGAAGGAAGCATAAGGGTCAGAGCAAGCTGGCTGGTGGCTTAAACATTGTCATTTCCAGCATGTCCAGGAGGAGCTGCATCACCATGCAACAGGAGAGGACGCTGCTCCCAGGGTATAAATGGGGATGGAACATGCACTTGTCAGGTAGGTCCTTTCTTTTAAGCAAAAAAATGTAACAATAGCATGTAAGCTCTGCTAAGAAATAATGTATATTCCATTGTATGAATGCATTAAAGGAAAGTATTTCAGAAACAGCAGAGGTGATCTGCTTGGAGTTCATTTTTTGTTTGGATTGCACTAATCTTCACTCTATTATTTCTATAGATTTGAGCATGTTTGGGTTAAATTATTAAAAAGTTCTTCCATCTTGCCTTCCTGAAACAGGCGTTTTGAGTTCCTCTGTTTTTTAGAGTGTGCTATTACTTATGACTTTTTGCCCTAATTAGAAAACACTTATACTTGGGACTATAGTCTCAATACAATATTCCTTTGCTGAGAGTGCAATATGCAGTGCTTCGTAACTTCAGCCAAAAAGATTTTTTCAAAAAACAACTTGATTCTCTTCTGTCTCCCCCTCTACTGGTTAATCTTTCCATTACATCCAAAGCACATCTCCTGGGGACATATGAAAAAGAGACAGTGAGAAGTAATCAGAAAATCCAACCTAACAATTGTAAGAATGATTTGGGCATTAGGCTTGATTATGGTTCTTTACTGTTAACCTGATATTCACAACATCTGATTTGAAGTGTAAGACCTAAAAATTATTTTTAAAAAAGGCAGAGAGAAGGGAAAGAAAATCATTCAAAAGACAACGTCTTCTAGATTGCAGTAGTCATTTCTGATTTGCTGATTGAACCTTTTGTGTTATTTTCTTTTGGCAGATAAAGATGCTGTTTTCAGGCTGCTAAGCATATATCTATCTATATAGAGATAAATGAGAATCTTAAGGTTTTATTTCTCTTCTGTAATTCACAGAAAGGGTTTGGTGGGACAGCCTGTGAAAAATGTGCTGAAGATAATTTATTTGGTCCTCACTGCGCCTCAGGTAAGTTTGAGCTTTTTTCAGCGAAGTGGGCAAAAGAAGGTGAGTGAAAGCTGTATTCAGACACTAAGAAATCACAGTGAAATGGGTAAAGGGTCTAAGGGTTTCTTGTCAAGAGCTGCTGTCTGCTTCAGGGAACACAACAGGAAAAGAAAATAGGCAGTTACTCATGCACAGTGGGGCTGGATTCAACCCAGGACTGTACAAACACTCTCAGTGTAGCACTACAAAAATATCTTAATCTGGTCTTGAATTCTTTGTCAAATAAATCGGGGATTAGAATCATCTGTGTGTTCCTGCAGCTCTGCCTCCCTGTTAACCAGCCATCATGTTATCTGCTTTTCACCTGAAATTATGGATTTGCATTTGTTTGATCTAAATACAGGAGGTTGTTATGGCACTTAAAATATTGGGCGGGAACATGTCAAATTCATAATTTATAGTCGAATCCATAATTTATAGGGGCTTACCGTGGTCTAGTATGTTTTTTAAATACATCTGTAAATTGAACTATCTGTATTAAGGCATGAAATGCTTATGTGGTATTTAAATCAGCATATCTGACTCAAAAAAGGCCATTTTGAATCAGACCAAAAGTCCTTGTAGCCTAGTATCCCATACTGGAGGCCAATAATTGCTATCTAGGGAAAGAGTAGAGGCAGCCAGAGATTGCATTCAAATCGGAGTGTTTAAAGACTCCTTCTGGATCCATCCTCCGTAAATTATCTACCTCGTCTCTGAGTCTAATTTGCTTTTGTTCTCCACAGTATTCTGTGCCAGGGAGCTCCCTAAATCAGTTAGAAGTGTGATGTGAAAGTGGGTTTGGTTTAGTTTTGGGTTTTGACTAGTAGATGCTTTCATTGGTTTGCTATACTATTCTATTAGGAGAAGCAGGACATTGAGGGAGGGATCAGTGTTATGTGCGCTGTTTAAAATGCATATGTATCACAAGTGTATATATTTGTATAATATTTTTCAGGTTTGCCTGTTTCTTAAAGATTTCTAGTATTTTATTTACCTTCCTGACCTTCACTGAACATTAAACTGACAAATTAGAAAACTGCCTGAAAAAAAAATACTAAGAAACATTTCCTTCTTAAGTGGTAATATTTGTTTATCTCTAAGTAAAACTCTTTTGTCCCCTCAAGATCTACATGAAGTTACTTCTAAAAAGTGTCATGAATGGCCTCAATTTAAATAATCTGTATTGGCCTTTCTACACTAATCCTACACCGCTGCTGACTCAAAAGCCCTTTTTCCAGCTGTCCACTGGATGCCAGTGTTGATACACAGAAATGTAACCGAGTCAACATTTTCATGAAAATAGGGCACTTGAAGGAATTCAATGTCATAAATTAATTATTTTCCAAGAAACTACCAGAGGACTCAACTGCATATTAATTTAAGCAACATTTTACACATCAGTTTTCAGATATTTGAGCTTCTCCAAGTTTTCTAGGCATCTAAAAATACTGTCCATTTGTGACTAACCATTTTTCATCAATACCGTAGAGATTCCTGATTTTTATATTAGGACTATTAACATAAGTAGAATGTTACTAATCTATTTGTGTAAGTGATTTTCATGAACATGGGATACATTTGTAAAGGGAAGAGGATACACTACATCACTACAGCTTAAACATGAAGTCAACAATACAGCTCTGTACATCTTACAGGCTTTTCCAAGCATAACTGTAAAGGCCCTTTTTAAACAGTATAGTTACCATAAATGAAACAGTTATAACTATGAAGCTTTTTAAGTATACTGAAGGCTTAAAAAAAAACACTTATAAAAGGGTCTCATAGTTCTTGGACTCTGAATATGGCATCTTGCGTGCATATTGTGACAAGATTTATAACCAGAAATGACAGAATATAGGAACAGGACCAGAAAAAAGCCTGAGACCTACACAGTGATTAATTATCCTTTCAACCAAATAAATTCTGCTTAGTGGGGAAAAAAGGTTACAAAACTCATCTCTTCTGGAGGTGTTTGAGAGACACAAACAGAATTAAAGCAAAAATTAGCAATCTGTTAACAGTAATAAAAACGGTCTGTCACACGTTATATGCAATTTTGGCTCAAGGCTGCATGTCAAATTTTACGAGTTTTACGGCGTTGGCAACTAGTCAGTTTGGTGTTTATAGTGTGTGTCCTGAAGATTTTCAGATACTATTAACAGTCTGCAGAAATCAGTATGTTATTTCCTGATGTACGCAACTGTGAGTATTGATCTTCTTATTAGTGGAAACCTATAAATTCAGGAACTCAGGTCAAAGCTTGGTTTGGCCAAAGTTGTTGGCCAGGACACTATTTGCTATGGGTAACCACTAACGACGTCTTTACAAACATGATCATTCTTCAGTAAAGCCAATCCATCTCTCCATATAGTTTGCAGCTGCGTTCATGGAGTATGTGACAGTGGAATTACAGGGGATGGAAGATGCACTTGCCTGTCCGGATACAAAGGGCTCCGCTGTGATCAGCGTAAGTAGATTGTTTTCTATATAAGATACATTCAACAGCTCTGATACAGTTAGAATGGGTAAGGACAAATGTCAAATTAGTCTCAGGTTAGTGGCAGTTAGTCTCAGGTTAGTCACTCTAGAGCAGTCAAACCTAACACTGAACCTCAAGCCCTGCTTGTGAGTTCCCATAACCATCATCACCTCTTCAGCTGCCAGAAAAACGACAGCAATAAGATTGATGGTCCCTAGATCAGGCGTACTATGAACCAGTATACTGCAGAATGCAATGCCTCTTGCCACAGTGCCACAGCAGCTTAACCTGTCACCCTCTGTCCCTCAGCGATAGCTGAATGTGAGGCCTTGCAGTGCCCTGCGAACTCCAGATGTACTGCCTCAGGCGAGGATGGAAGACAACTGCAGTGCACATGTCTGCCCAACTACCATGGGGATGGTACACAATGTGAACGTGAGTAATTTTCATGTCCACTGAGATCTTTGTATATAACATCATTAATATTATAGTTCAGATATTGAGCACGCTTTTGAACCAGATCTCACCATCTAATTGTTCTTGGGTTCATATTCCAAAGCAGTCTCGTGCACAAACTAGATTCCTTCAGGATGAGACTAAACCCTAAAATGTGCTTCAGAAGCACATCGGTCCAATTGCTAACAAGCTTCAGTCCATGCAATCAGACTAGTAAATCCCCTTGAAATACATAGTGTGGATACTGGGTCATCAGTGCTTACAAATCCATTCCTGTCATGTTCCTCTACTTGCTAAAGGTCAAACTCATAGTTTGCTTCCACAAAAATCAACGGAAGCAACCAAGGGCTTCTATTTATTGAATATCTATCATGTGGCAGCTCAGCTTCATCACTAAGCATAAACTCTACAGACAAGTAAAGCTCATTACAGCTTTCCTGGTTTTCATGAAACAAAGGTAATATTGCCTCAGCTAGAGGTAAAAATCTACCTAAAAGTTGTCTTTATAGACTCCTTAACTTGCCGTTGAATGCTCAAATTAACTGTATTACAAGAGTCCAGATTTTCTTTCCCCTAGTTACATTGTGTCTTACTGCACCAGCTCATCCTTCTAGACCAATTGCAATGAAGAAAATGGTTGTATGTGATGCTGAAAGCACTATTTAGTAAATGTTGGCTTGGATCAGGCCACAAATAAAATACTTCTTATACTGTCTGGGAATATTTACATTCAATCCTCTTGGTCCTAGCTACGGTGCCATTCTCTCTGAATAGGCTTGAACACCATCCAAAAGCAAGACATCAGACAGTCACTCCTCAGGGAAAGTGAGGTTCTTCTAGTAGGCAGGGTAAACAAGTGAGACACAAAGAAATTGCAGCAACTAGCAGAGAAGGAGGATGCATGGATGTTGGCGCTCTGTCCCAGTGCCCTTAGATACTGGCTTAAGCCAGTGCCTTTTATATTTGACTGTCTGGGAAGCAGAGGGCAAGCAGCTCCAGCACAGCTAAGTACATAAGTGAAGATAGCAGCGGCTGCCCCAGACTCAGCTTGGAGGTGGCATTGCTTATGGTCAATTTGAGCATGCGAATATGTGTGCATGCATGACTTCACACTGGAACAGAAAAGAAGGCTTGAAAGAGCAAAGCTGAGCATTGCCAATTCTCTTAGTCCCAGCTGAGGGGGAAGAAAAGAAGGAAGAGAAGGGAAGATGGTGAGCAGCACCACCTTGTAGGTGAGTCTAGGGCCTGCCACCTTCTAGCTACAATGTGTGCTTGACCATATCCTAAGCTGGACACAAAGGTGTGAAAAGATGCTCTCTAAGCCCCGCTGGATTTCAAACAACAATATCACTGCCTTGAAAAAAATTGCTTATGAAAATAACTAGTGAGCTTCCAGTTCAGTTCTGAAACTACAGCAGTGTGGAAGACTTGCCTAAAGTACTTGCTGGCCAGTTTTCCATGTAGCTGAATGGATGACATTATATTGTTTAATTACCGGAAAGAAAACAATGAAGGCCTATTGTATTGAGAAATATTTTCCAACTGATCTGACTCATGTTTAAAGCTTGTATAGACCTCATAACATGTACCTGACCTTCTCTAGTTAAAATCCACCAGAGAATAAAAAAATAGTTGTGATCTTTTAATGAGCACATTACATGTTTTAATCTGTTTATAATTCAACTTGCCAAGTTAAGAGATCATTTCTGTTCAAAAGCAAACAGCTGGTTGCTATGTTAGCATAAACACATTCCTCCCTTCTGTCTTCATGCCTCCATGATACTTTGGACTTGGCTGTTATGAGAAGTTTAGTCTACCCAGGCTTTGTTTGGCATGGAGGTGCTCTGGCAAATCCTTGTCTTCAATTTGAGAACTGCAGGCAATAATTCATTTACTTCTTTTTTTCACAAGCTATCAACCCATGCTCCAAAAAGGTCTGCAGTCCTAATGCCAACTGCATTTACCTTGGACCAAATCGGCACAAATGTACCTGTCAAGAAGGTTACAGAGGAGATGGTCAAGTCTGCTTACCTGTAGACCCTTGCCAGGCAACATATGGGAATTGCCCTGCACAGTCCACCATTTGCATATATGATGGTCCAGGAAAGGTTAGTGTTATATGATGTTGCCTACATCAACTGCCTAATAAGAAATAACAGTTTCCAAAAAGAAGCCATGAATGTATGGGAACAAGGGAGACCAAGCTCTACTCCTAGCTTTGACATAAGCCCTGCCATCGACCAGAAGCAAGCCCCTTTACCTCCCCTCTCAATGTATACCATGTTTCCCGCTCTGAAAATGGGAATGGCAATAGTGTTCTTTTTCCTATAGTATTTTGGCTCAGATTTGCCTCCCCAAAATCAAGGCACTGAAATGAAGCTTCTCCCAGTTAAATTTTGTCTCTCTGACCACGGGGGGCTTTGTGGGACTGGCAGGTCCTTACACAAGTACCACAGGTACACGGCTAAAGTTAGTGTATTTAGGAAAGAAATAATCTGTGTCTTTGAGGACAAATGATAAAAGGCACTGTATAAAGGCCGCATATTATTCATGCTGTTGGGAACCAGCTCAGATTTCTGTGTGTAAAACTCCCACCATCAAAAACGTGAGACTTCAGAAGACCATGCCTTATTTGCCTAGACACCCTGAAGAGCCAAAAAGGGACTCAGTCATCCAGGGTCATCCTGCAGTTCATGGTCATACAAGTTTTTTCTCTCAGGGTGTCTCAGTGAGCTGCATGTGGCCGGCACACACAGGCTGGTGTGTACAACAGCAGTGCTATACACCTCACTCATTAAAAGTATGCTTTGGTACTCATTTTGGGAGGCAGAGAGGGCTGTAGGAACAGAGATAAAAAATTTGACCTACCCACGTTGATTTTAAATGTTCTCTGGTCACAACAGTGAATCTACAGGGCTTTATCTGAAGGAAATTTGCCTGAGAGCCTGTAGTTTTCTGGAGTGGATAAAACCTAGAAGGCAGTTGTATAAATATGGATAATCTTTACACTTGCACCTAGCCTACCAGGTGATTAACTAAGGCTCACTGTCTTTAAAGCCTAGTTCCAGAAAGTATGCTGAAATCCACAATATGCGCATGTCTAATTTTTCTCTACCTTATCCCATCCTTCTGATTTAGTCCCACTGTGAATGCAAGGAGCATTATACAAACTTTGTACCTGGGAAAGGATGCAGCATGACGGACATCTGTGAAACAAACAACACCTGCCATAAAAAAGCTAAATGCTCAACAGTTGCACCAGGACGGATTACGTGAGTCTCTTTGCTTATTGAAGCTTACACCCAGTCTCTCCCTCCTCTCCCTAGTAAACAGGCTGTTAAAAGAACTTGAGTGGATGAACACCTCCTGAAGTTATCATTAATGGTTTCTTTATCAAGGACAAATCACAAGATTTAATGGGGTCGGGGTCAGGCAATTAGCATAGTGATTGATTTCATCAGGCCAATTGCTAATACCTGTTAAGTTTTATTTTTATAGCACTCGGAGGTCATTTCTACACTAGTAAATAAAAAGAACCAAGACCTCTTTTCTGTTCCTCAGGGCAAGCAGCATCGTCTGGCTCACAGCTAAAGCCTCCTCTTCTTCCAAAACAGAGTAACTGCCTCTTGGCAGCAGTCCCTGGCACACACTATCCCTTCAACTGTGCCTGGGCACTGCCTGGGAAAATGTTACTTGGTGTGGGCCAGAAACATGCCAGGCAGCATGCTAAAAATTAATCAGCATTAATTATCATGGGACAGTGCTGGAGCCCTGGCTCTTTTTAGTATAGTAATACAGATACAACTAGGGAATCTCACTCCCATGTTGTAAAAGCAACACCAAACTCAGCAGATTCCTCAAAGCCTCGAGGTAAGCACATGGAAAACTGCAAAACCTCAGGCAGAGTTCCTTTTCCTGTACAGAAATTTGCTACACAGATGTTAGGAGGAAAGTCAGTTTTAACACTAAACTTAAGAAAACTATCTAAACCAAAGAATTTGGACAACAGGTTTCTGTAGCCGTGATGACTGGTACTGGGTTTAAAGAGATGTCCCTGAAATGTTAATTTATATAAATTTATATAAAAATAATAAAAGCTGAGAGTTTGAATGTGAAAGACAAGACAGGCCATTAGTTGTAAGCTGGGAACAAATTATTTATCATATAGATCTATAGACAGAAAGCATTCACTCAGGACAGTATTCTTATTGCCAGTTTTTGCTTCATCACGCAGCTTTCTCTTACAGTGTAATATCAACATCACTTTTGTGTAAGCTATTGTGCATTTCAAAGTTTATCTAGAATATCCCCCAGTTCATTTCTAGAGTGTAGTGTACTACTCATAGTGCACTTAGTATAGTATAGTACTACACTGCACAACATGAGCTGAAAATCTAAAATAAAGTTCCACATTGCATAAATCAAGACCTTTCTTTCCTAATTTGTCACTGGTTCACTGTTGCAACTCAATTTTCAACAGCTGAGGAAGTTTTGAGAATTTCAGAATGAGTAAATTAAAAATTTATGAATGGGGAGGGAAACAAGCAATCCAAATGCTTTGCACATCGTTCATTCAATGACCTTTAATGTCAAAAACAAAAACAGAAGAAAGGAGTGGGATTCAAATCAAACTAAAACTATCTATTTGGCAAAAAATCAAAACTATACTGAATAGTTTCCAACTAAAGAAAACCCATTTATGAAAAAGGAACTTTTCAAAGAAAAGCATTGATTGGTAAATGCGGACACAGTGAATTGTTTCTGGTAAATGACAGACACTTACTGTATTTTGCTGCATCCCCGATTTTAAATGTATTTGGGAGAGCATGTTTTGGTAGGGTTTTTTTACTTCTTTTAAAACAGAAAGGTGTAACAGAGGCCAAAAAACTGTGTCGCTTCCTTGAATTTGTTTTTGGTCTTGTTTTTGCTAAAAATGCGGTTGTGCTGTTAGCTTCCCCAAATGGTCACTTCTACTTTCTCCATAATCAAATTATTTCTACAGGAATAAATCTCTCATACAAAGATTTAGAAAAGACAAACATTTAGTTTGTGAACATAACACAGCAACCTCCTGGAAAATCAAGATTGTCGCTGTTTTCTGTTCCCATATAGATCATTCTTGAGTGCTAACACTTTTTTTTTTTCCTTTTTTTGGCTTCAGCACAGTAATTATGGTCAGCCTTGCCCAGAAGCTACGAAGCTTCAACTGGTGCAGAATTACGCAGCAAATTAGACCATAACCTCACTGATTTCCAAGCAGAACTGGCTTTCCCCCAGCTAAACTCAATTATTTTCTTTTTTAATCCCGCTTTTATTTTGACTCTGACCAGTCTTCAATGTAGAAATTAGTAGCTTCATAAACCAAAAATCTATTACACAAGTTTTAGGTAAAACGGAGACAGAAAACTGAGCTCCCCTTTTGCAGAAAGATACAGTTCTCTTCCCCCTCCTGAGTCAGCTGAAGTAGTGACAGTTCCCATCTTTTTGAGTCCTGCCTAACTGTCCATGCAGTGTATAGTGAAAACATCAAACAACTAAGTTTAAGTAGTCCAGCAAGGTTTGTTGTAAAGTTGTTCCTCTTACAGACACCCAGCCCGTACAGCATGCAGCGCATTCAAAGCAAAACCTGTAGAGCCATATGCAGTATGAGCTGCAAACCAGATACTCCAGGCAAAGCTAAGACAAAACTGATCTAGTCAAGCACTCAGTGAGTCCTTCCTGAGCCTGGCCGCACAGAATAAGTAACTCCATCAGAAGGGGTGAGGGGACAGACGGGTTGAAGAGTTCAATTCCATGCAACATGTGCTAATCTGTAGTTGCTAAATGCTTTCCTTTGACAGTAAAATCCAAACCATGTTAGTGGACACCCACTCAGTTTAAGCAATATTGTGCTCAGAAAAGAAGTTTCAAATTATGTAAGTTTTTCCGCAGTTCACTATGCCCTTGAAAATGATAGCCCTAAAAATTGCTATGTTTAGCCACCTGCTTCTTTATGACCATTTGCTGAAAAAGAGAGGAGAGGTTTATTTTGAAACATTGACCTGATTTGTGCAGTATTTCAAGGGTAGTTTCTTTTTTCTGCTATACTATTTGTAGTATATATAGATATATATACCCCATATATTTCTACTATACTATACTGCTACTTTTCAGCCTCAGTTTTTTTTCTTCTCTGTTCAGAAGTGAACGGTGCTATGCACATTAATACAGCGATATTTACCTCATCAGAAGAAAGTGTCAGTTCCCAAGGAGGAGCTGCTCCTCTCTCCCAGCCCTAAACCCTTCCTCTGGGCTCCACAGTCATACCACCTACCCAAGAGATCTGCTTAGAAAGAAGAACACCCACAGTCAGAATTGCATCCTAAAAATTTAAGATACTTTTAGACTGCTGTGTTTACCCAGGACCAGAAGGAGTCAAAGCTTGAGCCTCTCAGCCAAAATCCCAGCACTCCTCTGAGTCCCTGTGCAGCCCCCTAGACTGCAGGAGCTGTGGGCATTTTCAAATGACATTGCTGTCACCAGAGAAACAGCTATGGTAGACACCGTACATGGGAAACAGGAGATGATTTGGCATCAGGTTGATGCTACTGTGGGGTGTGAGCAGCAGATGTGCGTTTGTAATAACCAGAACATGAAAACAATTAGGTCATCTTTTTTGTGTGTGGAGTAATGTTCCTCCTCTAATGATGCTTTTAGAAAAAATATCCAGAGATGAATCACTGTGGATACGGCTTACAGGAATACTGAACATGCTGGAGACTTAATTAGGAAAGGCACTATTAAAAGCCAATGTTTGACAACACATACCATATAGTTGTTTAGCCTCCTAAATATAGTTAGGATTTCTTTCTGTGCATGTTATGTGTTGACGAAAGCCTGCTTTAATGTTAGCACTGAAGATAAGTAAATGACTGAGCTGACACCTTCAGCCAGTCTTCCAAGCGCAGATGGGCCCTCACATTGAGGCAGGTTTGAAGAGTCCAGATGTTTTAGGAAGTACTAACCACCTCTCCTGGTAGACAGTCAGGCTGACACAAGGTCAAGGCACACGCAAGTCCTAGCTGCTCTCTGAAACACATAACCATTTGTACCCATCAACACCTAACAGCACGCATGTGTCAATCACATTGATGACCACCAATTCCTTCTCCACCCCTCTCATGACACCAAGGTCTTTCACGACCATAAGATTCCCTCAGTCACAGGACGGAAAACGTCAGACTGACACTTGTGGTTCTTTCCATAAACTGCTTTCAGATTTTGCCTTGCCTGCAACACACTAGTGCAAACACAGCCCATCCCAAGGCAGTGAGGACACCGAGCCCATCTTGAGGCATTGCCTGTCCCTCCCATGGGCACCATGACCTGAGTCTGCTTTGGACATATGTACAACTGGGTCAGCTGTATATCACTGACACCTCTCACAGATTGGAGTCCCCAGGGGACTGCCAGGGTTTTACAGATGAGATGCAATTTCCAGTAGGGACAGCAGCAGCGCAGAGCATACATCTGAAAAAACATGGGATTTCATGTTTCAGCAGCTTCAGAAGAAAAGATAATGTTAAATTACAGGTATCATCGCCCAGAATGGCTGCATTACTTAAAGGGCAGGGTAACAAACAACCACTTTGCTTTGTTGAAAGGACTGACACACCTGCCTTTTTCTACCAGTGCCATACAGTTATCACCAGGACTGATGAGCTGTTATCATTCCCTTCATACATAGCCACCATTAATCCTGCCAAGTCCCATGTAGTGAGTGGGGGCTTCACACAACTGCCTCCCTGCCGCGGGGTTGCACCCCACACATTTATGCCATAGCCTCGCCTCGCCCACAGACAGGCAGGTTCAGTGGCTTTCTGGGCTCCAGCAACAACATTTGGGGAGCAGAGGCTGCACTGCAGCCAGGGGCATTCCATAGCCCCCATTCAAAAAGGTCCTGCAAGACAGACACCGGTGCCTCCTGTCCCAGCTGACAGAAGGACATCACATCAGGCAAGCAGCCACGAGGCTGCCCTACACACTGACACACTTCACAGCATGCAGAAGCAAAGATTACACTAAAATACACCGATGCTTCCTGAAAATGCCTTCAAAGAAGCAATAGGTAACACCCGGCGCAGGTTTAGCAAAAGCCTTGATGACACCACAGGGCATCAATGCACAATGACAATCCCTTCACAGGTGCACGTGCCAGGGGGGGTCCGTGGGAAATGGTTTTGTGTGCTACGGAAACATCATGGAGCGCCTCCGAGACCTGAACTCAGAAGTGGGAGGACGATGGCAAGGCAAGCTGACATCTGCCTTATTGCTCATAGGTGAGTGACCACACGCAAGCAGAGTCAGCTCCTGCTGGGTGGGTTGATCTTGCCCTGTCTTTCCCCAGGGCTCCCTGCTACAGGAAGGTGCTGCTGATAACATGACACGGCACACACGCTACTCACTGCAGACTCCCCCTGACCACCTAAAGCTGCCTTTGCTCAGTATGCTGTGCAGTCTGCAACAATTTCCAAGTAGTAGTGCTAAACATGTTCCCAGAACCCCTCACACATCATTTGGTATCACCACTGGGTTTTGCCCCATAGTGAAGTAAGTGGGATCATCCCACTTCTTCTTCCTCCCTGCCCCTATTGATTTGGATAATTAAGATTTGATCTACAATGATGCACATTAGTCCATGAAAACATCAGGATTCCCACCTGAGTCTCTCCCTCAGACCCCAGCCACCAGCAGTGGCATTGCTTTCACCAGCAAAGAGGTGAGAGGCAAGGGGAAGAGACTGATCCCTTTCATGATCTCCATCACTCTCAGAACCCCCCACCAGAACACCTCAGCCATAGCTGGGTGGTCTCCACATTTCCAAATCGTGTGCAGACGTCAGATGAGCCCCTGTTAGGGCTCACAGCTTCCAGCCTTTCACAATTATTGCAGTCACCTTGTGAGGAGAATAGCATAACTGCCTTCATCACCTCCTGTTGCATGGCCACAGATTTGAGCTATGAACAAACACTGCTAGAATCCAGCTGGATCTTTGAGTTAAATTTGTAAATATGAAAAATTTTCTCCTGATTAATATAATTTGCTTGGTCCTTTTCATTAAGCGCAGACATTAAAACAAAGATCCTGAATTCCTGACCGGAATGGAATAAGAATCCCCCATAGCTGGCCAAGGTCAAAATCTGGCAGTCCATCACATTCAGCACTGAAGACCGAAATCCACTGCCTCAGCACTGGGAGCTCAATTGCAATTTTTCTGTGTATTTCTCCTTATGTGTCTGAAAAGTGCCTGACATGCTGAGCACCACCATTTCTTAACAACAATCCAGATTTCAAGTCCTTTCGTTAAGTTTTGGACATAAACATGCCATTTGATTTACGAGCCAGAAGCTACAAAGACACATTAACCGCACAGGTTATCTTACAGTACATTCACTTTGCGTTAACATCTTTCAAAAGCTAAGAATATACAGCAGGGTAATCCACATTGTTTTGTAAGACAGCATATTAATTTTGAGATATATTCCCTGGTGCAACATACCTATAATGACTGTAAAGATTTTTTCAGTTCTTATTTTAAACCTCTAGAAAAAGAGCCGAATATTAGAAATATTTAATGCCTTCAGCTGCAGAATCAGTGGTCTCATACTGCTATCTTGGAAACAGAAATCCCATCTGGGTAGCAAATGAACTTTAATTAACTTTCAGTGCATCAGTTTTTACTACCAGCTATGTGTTCTCTGGTATTTGCACTACCAGCAGGTTTTCAGCAGCATATCCCTCACCCCATGAAGACTGAATTGATTTAAAGCAGAAGGCCATCTTCCCATAAAGACACATCTCCAAAGAAACGTTGGTTTTATGTCCATCATCCTGGTCTGCATACCACAGAATCCAGGCTGCCAGGAGCATTCTGAACATTTTGTCTCACTCTGTGCCAAATATGCAGCAGCACCTGGATTTCACATCCCATCTGCCTCATCTTTTAATGACTCGGACTTTAGAATCTTGAATTAACATTTAATAATCACAGACAGTATTCTTGCTTAGTCTGCCCTTCCATATCTCACACACAGTTCCTTCCTCCAATGAGCTTTTCAATAGGCATTTAAACTTTTTTTTTTCCTCCCCTCTTCTTATAAGAAAATATCTACGAATGGCCGCTGAGTACTCTGGGACCATTTACTGTGTTTGTACCAACAAACAAGGGGCTGAAAGGTACAAATGTAAGTAAACAATAGAATGGGTTTTACATTGAGGGGGGGTTAGCTCCTTCAGAAATCTCATCTCTGTTAAAAGTGTTTTGATTCAACAGATTCAGGAGAACTCTTTGCTGTAGTGCACTTCTGGATATATTTAAATCTAGGGGCCAGAGACTGTCTTTTTCCTACTTGAAAGAAAAGCAAAACAATTTGGTGAGTCAGGGTAGAACAGAGTCCTGCTTCAAGTCAGTTTTGAATTGGCTTACATGGCTATGCTCAAGGATTTTTCACTTGGTTGAGACAAGGACTGAATTAAGATCTGAATTTTCAGCAGGTAAGCCGACAGGTCACCCTTCACGTAAGGGTGATAAAAAAACAATGGGTTTAGTTTTTTTAAAAAAAGGAAGGGGGCTGATATGTAAGTAGTCAGCATTCGTTACCTTCCACCAAAGTCAGGACAACTCTGGAGGCACCTATGCCTCACGCAGGGACATAAGGGTGTAATCTAACCTGAACTGAAAACAAGAGAGGCCTCCACTTGGTTCAGACCCTATCACCTCACTTCAGAGGAAGATATATCATTTCAGAATTTAACAGCTGGAGGGGAAAAAAGCATTTACCATGAGCTTATGAGATTTAATATTTTTTTTTAGATGAAGCCTTCATTGAAATAAATCTCTGTTGTTCTGCTCTTCTAGATAAAGGATCTTCTGAATAATAAACAGAAAGCACAGTACTTCGTGAAACTCCATGTAATTGCCTGTCAGCTGAATACCAGTATCTTAAATAACACTGATGTAATATATACCTTGACTGGCAAGCCAGCAGAGATATCAAAGGGAGAAAAGGTAAGAGGTCTTCCAGCCCACCTCAGCAAGAATGCCACTCTCTAGTCACTCAACAAGGTGTGAAAGGTCTTTCTGCAGCAAGACATCAGGTTGCAGATAGCTGCTGGATTATGAAAAACCAAGCTGTAGTCATGCGTTACGGGAAGTTCAAGTGAAACTTGAAACCTCACCAGCGTCAAAGTTCCCACTAAAATCAGTGAAAACAAAAATTACCTTTAGAGATGCATCACCACTGAGTGACACAGTGGTCTAACACAGACCGCTCTAAAAACGTTTGCTAAATTAAGTCATTTTAAATCTGCAGGCACGACTAACAGAGCTGGGAGGGGAGGGCGGGGGGCATTAAGAGAGCCTAGGTGAATTAATGGGGGGGAGGGGAGGGAAAAGCCCAGAACATATGCTGGAAACCTGTGCGTACTGCTCACACAGAGCAAGCACCAACTGCACTACACGTCCCACCTCTCACAGAGCATCAGCATCCTTCAAATGATGCAGCAAATAGAAGTTTTCAGCATAAATAAAATGCAAATGGCAATTTATCATGAAAAAATGTGAAGTTCATCACTAGCCCAGCTTACTTGATGTTAGTAAGCATCAGGGCAGTCTGATCCCACAGTTTGAAAAATTTGTTCTCTACAGCTGATATACTAGATTTTGTAATCTAGAATTACTGTTCTTGGTCCATTAAACATCTCTTAATGACTTGGGCCTATGTGAAGTCTGAAATCAAGTGCTCCTCATGTTTTGCAGTAGATTAGTGGCATCTGGGAGATCTATTTTTATTTCTTTAATGAGTACAGATTCCATGTATCACAGGAAAATATCATTGCTGTCTGAGGCCTGTTAGCTTCCTGCAGGCTTCAGTACAGTGCAGGATCAGCAACATTTTGTTGTTTTAAATATACATATAATATAAGGAAATGGGTTGTAGTCCCTTAAGATTACAGGAGTTGGCCATTTCAGTACAATCACATTTTAAATCATTTCCTAGCAGACTTTTATTACTAGCAGTCATCAGAGCCCTTTCAGGTACGCTGCTCTCCCCACAGGGCTTGTCCCTGCTTCTCCTCTGAACTTTGCTGTCCTGGAACAAAATAACATGGTCATGATCCAAAGTCAAAGGAATTTTTTCCATTTCCTTGATAAACGTTGGAAGTAACCACAACCTTTAGCCTCCCCAGACTTAAACAGCCCAGGTGCTGGCAATGGAAGCGGGTGTTAGACTTTATTCAACATGCATACTCCCTCTGTTGCCATTCCATAATAAAGAGCTCACTACCCATTGCCTGGCTTCTTTCAGGATAATCAATTAAGAATTAGAATCCAAGGAGGAAGGAGGAAAGGAAAACTTTTGCAGGGAAATGTTATTGCTTCCAATGGGATTTTGCACATTATTGACAAATCCATGGACAATGTGGAGCCAACATTTGAAAGCAGTAAAGAGGTGAGCCATAAGCTATACACATGCAATGTCTGACTTTTTTTTTTAAAATAGTTTCACGTTAATTGAATGCAAAGGATGACTGACAGCAGCTAGACAAACTCTACCGAGCCGTTGTACGTCAGCTCAGAGAAGCAGCACTCAAAGTGCAAGGTAATGACACAGTTCCCACAGCAAACAGACAATCGCTCTTCTGCCAAGCTGGTCCATGGAGGATTTGGTTGTACTCACTGCCTTTGAGTGGTTCCTTGGGAAACTGGCAGTGATGATAAGTGCATCTCACTGAATTCCAGAACAACGCACTAAAAGGAGGGGCATCTGGACAAGTATTATCAGGCAAGACCTGTATGCAAAGCAACAATCCTTCCCTCTGAAATACTAAAATTATAAAAACTAGTGATTTCAGGTGCTTTGGGTTTTTTAGTGCCCTGCTTAGTGTATTTTCTTGAGAGTTCAGTTCTTTATATGTTGTTTTTTCAAATATTATATTTCTCTGCCCTTGCTCATTGGGAATGAAGAGAAAACAACACATTCCTCATACACACACTGTTTGTACGTTCTGTGACTATACAGTGTTTCAGGACAATGACAAAGTTTAACTATAAGCCAGCATAGCACCAGCACAAGAGTGCTATCATTGCAGCCACTTCCAAGCACCACCAGCCACCCAAACAATAAGGAAGCCCAAATGTGTACAATCTGTAATAACTGAAACTCATACAGTAATTCAAAAAGTGCCTTATAAGAATTGGTATTTACTCCATGTTCCCAACTGAAATAAATCTTACTTCCATCTTATTTCAGGAAACCATAATGTCAGTACTTCAAGATAACGGAAGATACAGCCAGTTTACATCTTTGATAGAGGTAAAGATCCAGAAAAGCAATTCCATAAGGCTGTTTTCAGATCTTCTTCAATACTAATATGTAATTTCACTTTTATTTTTACACCAAAACAGAAAACTGGCCTGGGAATGGATTTACAGCAGGACAACAGGCCTTACACAGTCTTTGTTCCAAGTAATGAGGCTTTGAGTAATATGAAAGCTGAGGCTCTGGATTACCTGCTTTCTGCAGAGGTATAGTCTTTCTGTAATGCATATCTTTCTCAGAGAGTAGATATATATGTAGATATATAGCAGGTGTATACATACATTTTAGAGCGTTCATCTAAGCTAAGTTCCTGTGATCAAGGTTGAAGCCATCTCTAACAGTTAAAGATCAAGATGACACCTAGAAAGGAACAGGATTTGGGGTCTCCCGTTGTATAAAGCAACGACAGTCCTCCACACCAGGCTCCCACTCCCCTGCTCTTGGCCAGACCACACAGCCTGGACAGCCACATGGCAAAGCCCCAGACCCGCTCCTGGAAGGCATCACCTTTGGTGGGAAAGGGGAGCAGATGCTGCAGGGGCCCCGTTGGCTGGGACACACTGCTGGTGAGGTCCCAGGAGTCCCTGTCCCTTGGATGCCTCCTGCCTCTCCCAACATACACACAAGTTATAAAAGGCCTGTGTTGAAATAGAAAGTGATGTAGGGGTGAGGACATGGATTGGCAGGGTGCATGCCATGAGCTGAGCACCACCACTGACCCAGATGTTTCTGGTGCACCAGCCAGTGATGCCGTTCTCATCCTCTTGTCCTTTCAGCAGACCAGGTTGGGTTTGTGTGACTCATTTGGAGCTAAAATGGCCTCTCTTCTGCTCTGGCAGGGTTCATGGAAGTTGCTGGAGCTGGTCCGATACCACATTGTCTCCAACACCGAGGTAAGCATGGCTGCTTTCCTGACCCAGAGTGTCAGAACATTTGCCAACCCTTTGCCACTCTGAAGGCAGAGGTTTTCCAAGAACAACCACCACTCTATGCTGCACAGCAAGGATGCAAGGGACTAATATGCCTCTGCCTTTACTAAGGATACTCACGTGAAGGTCACTAACAGAGAACACAAACCTTTCAACTCAGAGTCACTAATCAAAATAAAACCCTGCTAAGAGGCACAGGGTAGCCCTTGAATCATGGCAAAATAAAAGTGCTTTGTGTCACACTACTGTATTACATGCAATTAACTATTTCCACTTTAAAATATACCTTTTGGTGATGCGGACTTAGCCCAAGGGAGCCAGGGGGTGAGGGATAGAATTATATATATATGGTCATGCTGAATCTGAGACCCACTCCCATAGCATGCTGTGGAGCAAGAGCCACTGCCAGCGGGTAGTGTCGGTTTGGCAGGGCTGCAGGAATGAGCAGCAGCAGAAGTACTTTTTGCTATTGAAATCAAGCTCTCTCTGAGCCTATTCTGCTAAGATTAGTCTTCTGTTTATCAGAGAGAGGTGGTTTTGTCATCCTCTAAGTAAGCCCCCTGTTTTTCCCTCCTTTTTCTGCTGGAAACGAAGAGCAGGACCCAGCAACACCAGCCGCAACTAAGGCTAGAGGAGACTGAAGCTCATCCCCACCCCAGCCCCTGCTGCGGGGAAGGAAGGAAGCGCTTGCATCCTTAGCGAAAGGCCCCGCTCAGAGCATCCAAGGCGGAGGTCACCCCCAGCACAGAGCAGTGTCACAGGGAGTAGAGGCATGAGATCCGCGTATCCCTTGATGGGATATTGGCATTGACGTTCCTGCAGTGGTCTAAGGATGCAAACAGGGCTATTTTTAGGGAGAGGTGATAACTTTACTTAGATCGGGTGCTATAATTAGGCGAAAAATTAATATCCTTTTTGGCAACAAGATCGCAACAACCAGGAAGCTCAGTAAAAATTTAATCATCTAACTAACAAGCAAGTTAGTCAGTGCGAGGCTGCCCACTTAGCAGATAGGGTCATTTGCTCACCCTAAAAAGAAAGTCAGTCTTGCTTGTGAAATCCATCTGGATTTGAAAAGAATAATGATATTACAGTTCTTTCAATTGATTTATATTCATTTCAGCTAGAGATTGCCAGCCTCGTCTCAATAGAGCACATCAGAAGCATGGCGAAGCAGTTCATTTACTTTAACAGGACCAGCACTGTAAGTCAAAGGTGGCTTTCACCTGTAAACAGCTCTCCCTGATCCAGGCAGCTGTTTGCATACAGGGGGAGTAAAAAAGGGAGGAGCGGGTACATTAGCAGAGGAATTTCTTGCTATACTGAGGCAGAAATTTTCAGCTTGCCATTCCCACCTACTGTCAGAAATTAGTATTATAAAGGACAAGAAAAAGTGATTGGTATATAAGGACAGCCTGCAGTTTCTTTTTTCTTAATAGCCCCAGTCCAGGAATGATCCTCATCTATGCTCTTCCTAGTTTTAAAAAAAAAAAAAAAATCAATTTAAAATATTTTAAATCCTCTGTTACATATTTTGGTTATTTTAAACACAGCGCACACATAGATAATCGTTTATTCGCTTTCATATTACAGTCTCTGATTCTGATGAACTTAGTGAACACATTTTTAAAGGTGTTTATTTGTCAGTATTTTTGCAAAAGCAAACTCATCTGTTATGTTAACTCCCTTTTGTTCTGAGAAAAGATGCACCTATGAAAATATTTGTAAAGGCAGAGCAGTTGCAGAACTAAATGCAGAAAGAAAATTTTTTCTTTTTTTCCTCCTGCGAATTTAGATAGATCCCAGATTCTCTCTCACTTTCCCCCTTCTTTGTCAGAGAGAGGACCAAAGCATGATTACGCCCCTGAAATCAGTGCCTGAAGTCATCAGTAGTCTTCTCAGTTTGGCCAGTCTTTTATTACCAGTTCCACAGGCTAACAATGCAGATTAAGAAGAAAACTTTAGGTACCACTCTTGTAGATCAATATTCACAAAAATGTACAACGTATGTGTGCTTCTTGCACAAAACGTAATAAAAAATAGATAGCCAATTAAAAAGAAGTATGACTAGAAATTCTTGAAATTAATTATTCAAAATTAAGAAGCTATGGAAATTTTATTATTAATAATAATTTATTGTTTCATAGGGACAAGTCTTGGTGAGTGGAGAAGAAATGGAAGAAACAGATATTGTTGCAAAAAACGGTCGCATTCATACTCTTGCAGGAGTTCTTATCCCACCCACAATCGTTCCAATTCTACCACACCGGTGTGATGAGACAAGAAGTCAAGTTGCAATGGTAAGAGAATAACAACAAATCAATAGCACTTAACTGCTCCATACAAGGCACTCCAGTTTCCTCTTCACTACTTTCTCAGATATCCATAAAAAAAGGGGGTGTTTTGGGAAATTAATATATCAATGACATACAACCTGGCTAGCAGTACTGCATGGATACGAATAATTTGCAAGCACATCCTATACCACTTTAATGCATCTAATTCTTGCAGTAGCCCTTTTAAATATGTTGTCCCTCCAGTCAAACTTTTTCTTCCAGTTCCTGAATCTCATCTGTGAACACAGGTACATGGTAAGCAGTGCTAAGTTCCCAGGGAGACTACCCCAGATCAGCACTTTCATTTTTACTTAATATGTAGGGAAAGGAGCAAGCAGGTCAAAATTTTAACATAATAATGGATTTTATATTAATACATTAGAAATATGTTATTTTCAGAAGCCACAGCTTCCCCTAGCCCTGTTTTATTTCAGTTTTGTTCAGATTAGGAATTACAAAGCTTTCATATTTTGAAGGGTGGATTTCAACATAGCTTGTTCTGTTTAGTAACACAGTACAGGCCTTTCCGCTTGGTAACATTCAGATACTATTTCTGGTAAAAAGACGGAGTATCAGACCAAGCTTTTGGTTTGCAGTAAGCGTGGCTCCAAAGAGCTGTTACTGGACCGTGTTCAAGCACGTATCTGGGCCAGTAACAGTTCTGTTGCAGTAATGCAAAACATTTACTATCTTAACTTACAACAGTCCAGAACCACAGCCCTGAAAGAGGTTCCCAGCAGAGCTGGACAGCATTGAAATTTAATAAAGGAAACACAAGAGCTGGCAGTAAAGAACTATTACCTCTGACAGTAACTACAAAATGTCATACGTGCAATACAATCATAAACCAGGCAAAGGGTTGAGCAGCAATCTCCAATACAAAAAGCAATCAACACCCAGAACACTTCAGTAATCTGAATTCCTTACCAGGAGCCTACCTACAATCTATGTCTGACACCAATCATTCCTAAAGCAACACTGAGAAAAATGATTTCAAGACAAAGCAAACTGTGTCTGTCACAAAAATAATTCCCCAGACTGAAGTTGGGCACTTTTGTCAGCTTTGAAAGCTTCATGCGTAGTTTAAAATAGTTTAACATCCAAGGCTTTAAGCAGAGCACTGCTACCAAGGAGAACACCAAAACTGAGCAATGGTGTTGCTGCTCTTACCTGTCACTGTGCATCTTCACCACTCTCAGACAACAAGATTAATACCACCTCATAAATACTACTTGCAGTACCAGTTAAAAGAGGCAAACCTTGCAGGAACCTGCAGGTGTACACACCATTTTGCTTACGCGTACACATCCATGTAACCATACCCGAGCCTAACTGAATGACAGCAGTGCTAATTCAGAATGTCACAAAATGCACAGGAGGGGCAACAGGTCCCCAGAACCTGCCCGATGCATGGACTGTGGCCAGTTTTGATGACCTCTGACAAGAAGTGCTCTGAGTACTGAAGCAGTAGCTGTCTCCGCTGCCTGCTCCACCTCTCCCAGAGGTCATCGCTCCCATTGTGGACTTGACATACGGGAGTATGCATCTGCGCTTTAGTTACTTCGCTGCAAAGACGGTATCTTACTCTACCACTGAAAATGGGCAGATCTGACCTTGTGTGGAAATGCAGATGCTTTTATCTGTCCCCACCCGGCGGCATGGCAGAGGGGAGAGATAGGACTCCCATCCTCAGGAAAAGGAGGGAGTTGGTAGACATCAATAGCTGACACCATCCCAGGTGGAGAAAGGGAGCAAGTAGGTGACACTGAGCAGCACTGAAGCAGCAGGGAGAACAATGCCCACAGAAGGAAATGTTTTCCACAGCAATCAACCAGATTTTTAAGTTCTAAAGAAGCAAAGAGGCACTTGCAGGGATTTTCAGAAACACGAAGACAGGTAAAAGCCTAAGTCTGCTTCAGCCACGACTGCACAGCTTATGAAAGAGCTTTTATAATGCCCAAATGCATTTGCCAAAATACATCTGACCCGCAGACCTTTAAAACATAGTAGTGGCATTGGTACCTCAAGTATTTGATGCCCAAACACTTTTGCAAGTCTGATCCTTTATTCCTTTAAGTGCCATTCAACATGAAAAACTACTAAATCCAAACCAGTACCTGATTCTTTTCCCACAGCTCCGGTAATAAATCTATGGGGAAAATGCTGTAATTCGGGTTCATGGTCACTTGTCCAATGACTATGACAAACAGTGAAGTAACACATTGGATTCCAGATGTAGGATTTATTCTAACCTGATTGAAGCACAAGACATTAGCAGTCATGAGTAACACGGCTTTGACAAACTCCATATCCACAGTCTGAAAGGGTCAACCTCTCTGAACATGTTGAGCTTGTCAAGGACTCACCTTTAAAACTACCACTGGAGTTTATATCTCCTCAGTGCTGTAATTGCCGGTGTCTGTCACCACCACATGGTCATAAATTAGCTAGTGATGAAAAGCTACCAAAAGATGAAGACAAAGATAGCCATATGCCACTGGATCATAGTGGAGTACAGGATCTATGACGTGGAAGCAAAGAATATTTTCCTCTTCACTACCTATACACAAGACAAATTTCTGTTCACACTGTCTATATATAAGACTCAAGTAATTTGTGGTCTTCCTAGGAAGAAGTAAAAAAATCTCATAGAAGTTAAGTGGGCAGACTGCACTAGACCCTGAGACAATATTAGTTAATATATTTTACTGGGTTGAGCAAAGGATGCCAATGCATTCGTGCCCACGTCTATTTTCTGTTTAGGAAGCTTCCAGCTCTTTAAAAGAAGGGAGCGGAGGAAGGAGAAATTAAGATAAAAAGGGGAAGGTGGAAATGAACAACTCAGCAAAGATCAGACCCAGCAGATATAGCCCTGGTGCTGATGTTCAGTTCCAGGCCTGTGCTGTAACAGTTAAAAGACATAGAACAGATGTACTTAAAATTTACAGGGTATATCACCCATAAGTATGCACCTCAGTAGTTGGTATAAAGCCTTTTCAAATTACTGTCCTTACTGTTGCCATCTAGGGTGTCTGTGCAAGTTGTTTATTGTGTGCATTGACTCCCTGTCCACAGGATTCAAAGCCCATCTTAAGTGGTGTTCCCTGACAGATTCCCCAGCTGTACGAAACACATAGAGGGAAGGGGCCCCCACATGTTAATTACTGCTCTCCCAATGCAACGAGCAAAAGAACCAGATATGAATACAGGAGACTGCACAAAAATGCAAATATAGATGGTACTTCAGTCTCTTTTTGACAGTGACTGAATCATCAGGTAATTTCAGCATTATTTTGTTTGCTGCTGCAAGATCCCTTGTAGACTTCCTAGAAGCTCTGACTCTTTTCTCAGGTAAAAAAAAGGTCTATTTCGGATAGGCTTAGGCAGAAGAGAGAGCTGAGAAATGAGAATTACTACAATTATGCTTTGAGAGTTAGTAAACAAAAAATGGAGGAGGGATACATTTAAAATACACCTTACATTTGTTAAAAATTACTTTTTGATTAAGCATCCTTCCAGAAGTAACTGTCTGCAGAAGCAGCTTTAGAAAGCATTGCAGATCTTCCATCTGCTTTGTATCTGAGAGATGCAAATCTGACTGCATGTTTCTCTGCATACAAAACTCGAGTCTAGCTACCACAGGAATTTTATTGCCTCATTATAAAAATTCAGTAATAACCTAAATGCCATTGTTCGGTAACAAGGAAAATAAAGTTTATATTGTTAAAAAATACATAGTTTAATACATTTTTACAATGCAACACCATAACAAGGTGCTTCCTGTTCGCCAGTTAAATTATGTTGCAATATTAAGACTGTATCATGGAACTCTAGGTTGCTTTGAAATACTAATGCTTCCATTTTGTGCATGTTCCAGCCTTTCTCAAAATGGAGATGCATTACTGAAGGCCCAACTTTTCAAAAAACTGGCTGTGCTAGAGCCTGTAATATAACAATAAACATACAGAGTTAGAGTTCCTTAAGGTGAAATGTATATAAGAGTTTTCAAAAATATTATCTTTTGCATTATGAACTTTCCTTTTTGGAGCAGAGACATGTTTTGGAGATGTCCATGTAGTTTCCATACCCTTCTACAGGGGGCTGGGCTGAGAGGAGCTACTGTAAAACTTGGAGCAAAACACCAGCCAAATTCTTGTGAGGGTTTCTTAGCTGCCATATGTTACTGACAGCAACACTCTCGTACTCTGTAATGCAGGAGTTTTCACGTAAAGCTCCAAGCCCAGATGCTGCTGTTGTCCCATACAGCTTCACACACAAAGAACAGGACATCTTGGTCCCCCCTGGTCCCAGCTGCTCCTGTTCCAGGACTTCACATGGTACAGGGTAACAATGAATGGGAAATGCTCCAGAGAACCGTGCTCCACTTCACCTGCTTGGCAAGCCTAGTCCTCGCAGAAGTCATTAGCCCCTGAGAAGTACTTCCACCTTCTGGCTCCTGGAGCTCCTAAATAGGCTTCTGCATTTCATGACGACCATTAAGTAACAAGCAGCAAAGTCTGCAAATTCCTGAGCTTTGGGAGCCTTTTGCTAATTCCTCTTTCCCTTGAATCACACATGTAAATGAGGGTTTTTTCTAATACTTTCTGTGCTCTTGATAAGTAAATGGATCGAGCAGCCAATTCATGAATAAAACAAAAGATGCAGCCAAGAAAACATTTAGGGCTGTGTAGCGGCTAAACCCACACTGGTGCAGAGGGGAAGGAGGCTGATCAAAGCAGCACGCCTAGCTTTCACAGGGTCTCCCTGGGGTAAAACATATCTTGGAGTTCCTGATCTCGGACGCAAAGGAGACGGCCTGGCTCCGAGCTGCACCGCGCTCCCGCTGGCAGGCCTGAGGGCGCACACAATACGGGCAGACACGCAGGCACCTTCGTAAGTGGTGAGCGGACGGGGATTTCTGACACTGATGAGTCTGATAAGAACAAGGGAAGGATCTGGTGGTCTGTGCATCCCCTTCCTGGGCTGCCAGCAGCCCTCTTGGTTTGAACAAGACTATTGCAGAGGTGGCTCTGGTTCAGCACAGACCTTTTAAGAGCCAGCTACCTACAGGCCTTTCCCAAAGGGCCAAAACACAACAGAGAGTCATCTTTAGTGTGCTGCCTCCGCACTAAGGCACTGGAAAAGAGAATATTTGCTTTATTTCACAGGAACCAAGGTGTTGCAAAGGCTTCTTTGGCCCTGACTGCAGTCCGTGTCCAGGAGGTTTCTCCAAACCCTGCTCAGGAAACGGGCAGGTGAGCAGAGCATCCAGCAGCACCCTGCGCTCCCACCGGGGCAGGGACAGGCTGTGTCCCAAAAATCCCTGAAGCCCTTCTGCACAACAGGAATGCTGGGCTTCACAGGAGCTGCAACCTCCGTTTATGCCCAGTGGTGGCTGTGAATTTCAGGATCAGTTATACATAAGAGCGAAAATGAATCTGTGTCCTCTTGGATCTCCAAACTGCAGGTTTCTGTGGTTCTAGCACACAGCACGCAGGCAAGGCTGGGGCTGGGTGACTCACTCTGACACTTTTACTTTGCACAGCACAGGGTGATGACCCGGCTCACTATTCTCACTTTAAAATCACAAAGGAAGGTAGAATACAGAGCAGCAAAGTACAAGCACAAGGAAAGCTTTTGCTTTGAAACACCTTTTTCATGAAAGCTGAGGTTCTTCCTGGTAGTCTACTACAGTCATAATACGGACAGGCAGATAGTCTTTTCTCTGGGGGAAGGATAAAGATTTATTTCAAGAAATCACCTCTCTTCTATATCACAGTGCATGGATGGCCTGGATGGAAATGGAACCTGCATTTGTGCTGAGGCATTTCAAGGCTCACGTTGTCAGTTTTGCTCAGACCCTGGCAAATACGGACCTCAGTGCAACAAAGGTAAGCACAGCCCTACTGCCTCAGCATCAGAGCACAGGCTATTTCTTTTGGATCCTGGTAACATTAAGGCATGAGTTAACTGCTCTCTAAACAGTCTCTGTGGTGGATGAGCGAGATGTCTCTGGGGTACTTTTATTTCTTATTTCAAAGGGATACATCTAAGCCCAGAGTCAGTGTAAATTTTCTCACCGACTTAATTGGGCTTTCTGCAGGATCCATAGCTTGCTTTATACTAATTTATTGTTCTTTTCATTTGTCTCCCTCACATAAGTAAATGAAAAGAAAATCTTTGCTATTCCATTCCCGTCTGGTATTGCTCACAACAGATCAGATTCTGCCTGCAATGACAAGTATATGTAATCTAAGAACAACTAGATATATAAACAGATTGAGTTTAGGGCTACTTAATAACCATCCTTACTGAATAATTTCAATTGAATAGCTTATAGTTCTACCAGACATCTTCTATATACTGACAGGTTTAACCCTGCTATGTCAAACCATATTACATTTAAGAGTCTACAGAATGTAGAATATCAAATATAGATACAAAATCATTTTTAGTCTTTTTTGCTATGAAACAGCCTGTCATTCATGAAACACAGCTCACTCGAAGGTTCAGAGACAAAAAAACCAAGAGAGAAATTCCATAAGGAAAGGTAGTATTGCCTAAGTTCCAGTCCTGCCAAAGCAGGACATGTCGGCTTAACTAATCACCGCTGGTACTTCTTGGGATTGCAGGCGGCTTACCTACTATGTCCTTTGGGCACGTTGCTGTGCCTCCCAGCAGCACTAACCAGCCCAGCCCTAGAAAAGTGCTGGTCTGTGCTGTTGCTCTCTGTACTATTAGCCCAGCACTGTGCAATTTATAAGATTGTGGACTTGGTACTAAAAGGCTTCCCATATCACTGAAAATATGCCAAAAATTGTGCAAAGAAATAACTTTAGCCTTATTAGCCTAGGACATAGTATATTGCTCCTATTTCTCTGAAGTACTTTGAAATTCATGGATAGTTAAATGCACTATAAAGATTTTTAAACTGCAGATTTTTAAATACTTTCCCATAAAGCTCACCTAAAAAGACATGGATATGATAAATAAACAGTAAGTCCACCAACGAAGTGAGACTAAAAATATAAAAGTTTAGATTCTAGAAAAAAAGAAGGACCCAATTTATAAGAAATGCTACGTAAAGATAGATGCTTTTTACCACTATGGAATTTCACACTGTAATTTATGTCTGGTAGAGTGCCTCTGCATTTATGGGAAGTGCGATAACCGAATAGACAGTGATGGGATCTGTCTTCCTGGATCATGCAGAAATGGATACATAGGGAAACTCTGCGATAAGCATATTGTTCCCTGCGAGCCCTCCCTACAGCTCTGCCACGCACATGCAGACTGTCAGCTTAGCGATGGTGCAGTGAGGTAAGTCAGTAATTTGCATCTAATTAATATTAACCATGCTGCAACTCTTTCCCATTTGCTTAATCAAAACAGCGCCTTGTAACAGCACACATCGGCCAATGAAATACTGCTATGCAGCAAACAAGCAAAAACACACACCGCATCAACCTTGAGTTGCAAGATAGTAATCAAGAGTTCTAAATGCCCTACCCTGTACCTTATATTTAACACCAGTAAGATAGATGCATACTGATCTGACCCTTGTTCAGAAAACTGCCCTCCTACCAACACCTACAAAGGCTCTTAGGAACCTCTTATTTCTAACCACTCCTTAGGGAATTAGGAGTTTGAGCCTTGCTGAAAAACAATTAAATTTTCAAGCAGTCTGGGGGTAGATAGCTCACTCCAGTTAGCTTGGGTAAGATTTGCATGCCATAACACTGTAGACTCTGTAGCACAGGCTCTCCAGTCCTGACAGGACTGGTCACAAAACTCTTGTTACTGTTACAGCTGCCTTGCACTCGCTTGATGTTCACCTTCACATGCAGCAAGTTTGCCTCTTGCTGCAGTGTATTCACAACGAGTCACCACAGAAAGCAGAATGGGGGATGCTGCATAAATTGAGCGCTTAAGAAATTCCCTCCAATATAGGCTAATCTTGTGGGGGATAACCCAGGGAAACAGGGGGGCTCATTGTCTTGCATACATTTCAAGGGGAGAACTATCTTCTGTGTCACTGAAAGAAAGAGCAACCCCAGCTCATAATTAATTTAGAGCTGTTAGCTCACCTTTTCAAAAATCACATCAGTACAGAATTCATTTCACTCCCCATCCCATACACAGAGAATGGATCCCTGATTTGACTTAATTAACCCAGTCAATATTTTGGGAAGAAAACATAATGAATGCACTTAAGCTATTTGCATCATGAATCCAAAGTTACCAATTTAAAGCTGCCTATAAATAGCATGTTACAGTGGAAAACAATAACATCACTTTACAGCTGTCCTATCACGTTTAATGTCTCCCTATTCCTCTTGTCTCTGTAGCTGTGTTTGCAAACCTGGCTATGAGGGAGATGGCATGAGCTGTAGCAAAGTTGATCCATGTGCTGCTTTAAACCCGGGTGGCTGCAATATCAATGTAAGTACATGCTTTTCCCACAAAGCCTGGCACCACAGAAAAGTAGGCAGTAAGGAAGGTTTGGGCAGAAACCTTTGCAGAAGGAAGAGTCACAATTTTCACTGCAGTTTCAAGCTCTTTCCACAGATAGCAGCATCACTCTTGCTTAGACAAGCCTTACACCTAAAGCCCAGATGCCACCTAACTGCCCTGAACGGGTACCTCTGCATCCTTCCCAGGCCGAGTGCATTCAGACGGGCCCAGGAGAGCACACATGCATTTGCCAGGCAGGATGGACAGGTGATGGAAGGGACTGCTCAGCCATCAACAACTGCCTGCTGCCCACCACAGCAGGGTGCCACGAAAACGCCACCTGCATATACGTTGGGCCGGGTCAGGTATGTCCTCTCACATTCATTGCCACCTTAGGCACTAGCCCTCACTCATTTTGCTCTGCTGGTCCTTCCTGTCCTGTTCTCTTCCCCAAATTCTCTTCTCCCTCCCAGCCACAAGGTTGTTTCTCCACGATGCTCTCTACCCAAAGCAGTCTCCTTCGGTTCCTGTCCTAGTGCTCCCTCCCTCCTATGTGGTGGTGTTCTGGCAGCAAATACTTTTTAGTAAGTACGTTAGTAGATGTCAGGTATAAAAGGTCTTCTGGAGATACTAATCAGTGTCATTCCACTGAAGTCAATGGAGTTACGCAGAAACAGAGACTAAATCACCACGTCTAGAATATGCACGCTATTTTAATCATTTTAATGAATTGCTGTGTTTTACTGAAATGACAGAATGACTGCAAGTGCAAGGATGGATTTCGGGGTGACGGAATTGAATGCACACCCATAAACTCATGCCTGGAACAAAATGGAAAATGCCATCATCTGGTGAGTAATTAATCATTCCCTGAACCAAGTATTCAGATACATATCACATCTCGCTGTGCTGGTTTAACCCCGGCTGGCAACCAAGCACCACGCAGCCACCCGCTCACTCCCCTCACCCAGAAAGGATGGG
>JAVJGI010000060.1:31189331-31254862 GCA_035590275.1 Ibycter americanus
CATCACAGCCAAAACACAGCACAGCACCAACTACTAAGAAGAAAATTAACTCCATCCCAGCTGAAACCACGACACTCGCCTGCTGCGCACACCGTAGAATTTCCCCGCCATTTCAAGCCTGCAATTTCTGTTTGAGTTGGAACAAAGCTTTCCAAGCAGTGCTACAAGCACCAAAAATGCTCTGTGAACCGCGTCTGTCAGTATGGTACGTGCACTGAGGACTGACTGCAAGGGCTGCTCCCAATTCTGCCTGTATAGAAGGACAGTCTCAAGCCTGGAATAAGTAAATGCTGCTTCTCTACCAGCAATTATAATTTGGATGCACTAGCCTGTTAGGATATGTACCCAAGTCATGCATCTCTATGCAGACATCTATCAGCTGTATCATTAGCTGCAAGTGTCCAGGAGACCTGCAGGCTCTACTGTGCTCTGTAGTGCCTGCAAGAGCCACACCAGCCTCAGGCAGGACGCAGGGACAGAGCTAAAGTGAAGAGCATTGGGAAGCAGAAGATAGATCTGCCATAGCTGGGTGAAGAAACAGGGCCCAGTATATGTAGAGAGGAACTGAGAAAGGGTGGAACAAGGGTTTAGATTCCTATAGACTTAGTGCATGGTGAGCAGGTGAGGGAGTTAGTGCCCCTCACCTGGTAGGGTTTGTCCTGTAGGGGGGTGAGGATGTCCATGAAAGTTGTTATGAAGATTCTTTTTTAAGTTTATGTTTGTATATGAATGAGTTCCAGTAAGAGGCTTTACAGACCATCCTTGCTCTTGAGTGGTCTCCTGAATATTTGACAAATCTTCTCTCTTTCTGGTTCAAAGGCAACTTGTCAGTTTGAGTCTTCACATGGCTGGGAGTGTGTGTGCCCAAAAGGCTACAAAGGAGACGGTAGAATATGCTATGGAAATGCCGCAGATGTAAGTAAGATGGTCATCTTTGAGCACAGGACCTACAGCACAGTTCTCACACTGGATCTTAACCAGAGAGAGAGAAAAGCCATTACAAACAGTTAGAAAAATATGATGCCCATCAATGCTGTCTGCAGGGTTTTAGCTGGAGACGCTTGCCGGATACAGAAATGATCTGTTGTGTTTAGAAACAGAGCTTGGAAAGGGGCCTAAAGGATCTGAGCATATTACTTTCTTAATGTAAATTGAAAAATGCCAGCCTCAGAGGCTCACCTGCAGAAGTGCTAAGCCCTCATCTCCCAGCTGGGAGCAGTGAGCGCCCAGCTCTTCTGAAGTTCTGCCTTGAGGTCTGTCTCAGTGGAAACAGTCAATTTACTACGTTAAAACAAACCATGCTGGCCGCCAGGAAAATAAAACCAAAGCAAGTAAATTGCTGAAATAAATCTGCATTTAACAACATAGGAAAAATGAAAGTGTCAGCGCTCCCAGCCACTGGCAATAATCTTACATGGTTCTTAGCACTATCTGCCATCCTTGCTCATACCATCATCTATCTCTGTTCTAAGCACTGTGGCAGAATAAAGGCTCTCCACTTGCAGGATGATGTGTAAGTTGCCATACAAATACCAATCAAAACAACATACCTTCTTTCAATTAATTTTGCATGGAGTTAAGAAAAGATTTAGGTTTAGATTTCCAGAAAATTAAGAGTTAGTCCAGGATCAGTACACATTGTGTACCAAGGTCAGGTACACTTAGTACACCTAAGCAATAAATGGCCTGATTTTCAAAAGAGTTGGTAACTCATCATTCCCATTACCAGAAAGTATCAGTACTAGAAAAACATTAATATCTTCCCTTTTCACACATACTGAAAACCTCCTCTTCCATGGCACATCATCCGGGCCAGACACCACAAGCTACAACAAGGGTACTTTGGTACGACTAATTATACCTTACATACTCATTGCTCTCTCTCTCTCTCTTTCTAATCAGGAGTTATCTACTCTGTCAGAAGCAGCTGCATTTAACCAATGGGTTAATGTAAGTACACTTCATGGCTGATTTTTTTAGTATGTTCAATTTGCAGAAATACATGAGCCTTGTAGCCTTCAGAAATGGGAACCTCACCGCAATATTCCCATCACAGAGCAGAGGCCCAAGCACTGGAGAGGCATCAGAGTGCCCCTCCCACCAGTCATGGTGAGGCTGATCATCTGGTTCCCTACTTCTGCTCAAAAACCAAATTCTAATCCCAAATTCATGCAAGTAAGGAAGCTCCACAAGCAGAAGAGCTAATTACAAGCCCACTCTCTGAAGCACGGGGCTACATAAGCCATGACTTCATCCGTACATAAGTACACTGTAGTCCAGATGACCAGCAGCAGGGTACAAGCAGACCCTGAATATACCCCCAGGTGGGCTCCTTCCAAGTTCTCTCATGAAATATAACTACAATTAAGTGGAGAGGGAAGCCAATGCTTTACCCTCCCCATTTTCACTGTGCCCCGTGGCAGGAAAATGCAATTATATGGATGGTCAGTGTGCTGCTGCCACAGCAAGCAAGGGGGAAAAATCTCAGTCTGTGCAGGCTTGACTGAGGTACAGGAAATTAAGGAAGAGATTAGCTTGTTTGGCTCTAGATTAGGGAAGAAACACTAATTTAGATTTTAAAAAAACCCCAAAGTTCTAGATAGATGGATTGTCACAATCTACTTTTTATTTTCACATGCTGTCATCTACTACTAGGGCAGCAGTAACATTAGAGGTCCTACCCCACTGTGGTTGGCACTGTACGAATAAAGATCAAAACCAGTTTCTCCCACAAAAAGCTTAAAACCTAAATATAGGAAGTGTATAGCAAACACGTGACAAACAGAAAGGAACAGTAACATGGTAATGAATAGCATGAGAAGCAGAAGTCACAGCAGAGTAGCTGCTTTCATGCTTTTCAAGGTTAAATGGCTTGGGGATCATTAAAGCATGCAATTGCAACAGGGACCTCAGGGAGCTGCTTAAAGAGAGGCCAATATGGCTCATTTAAATCAGTTACCTGTCTGGCCCTGGGCTCAGATTGCAGCACTGGACACTGTATAGAGAAACTAATGAAGTTAAAGAAATAAGCACAAATAAGAAAGGCTGTTCACCTGTTAATGTGCTCTTTAGAAAATGAAGGAGGGGGAAAAAATCAGGGCATGGATTCTGTATAATCTATTCAAACAGGGACGTGGAAATTTCTGCTACACTTCAGAGAAATGATATCCCTTAAACTAACTAACGGTAGCTACAAACATGAGCAAAATAGAGAGGTATATCCGTCTGTGGGGTTTTTAACTTCATACTCAAACAGGAATGTGATGTTTACCACTTTTCATAACCAAATATTTTTCTTGCTGGTCAGGAAGGATGAGAGGGGGAAGTCTGCTGCTATTTCTATATTTAAATATTTGTAAGGTGACAGTGATGACGGCTAGAAAGAAAGATGATCTTAACAGAGACAAAATTCCCAGCTATTTAAGGGAGACGATTCTCTTCTTGACTTAAAGCCCACTATGGGCATTGAAGGACTATCCAAAACAAGCCAGCTTCCAGGCAGCATGTCAGCTGCAAAAAGGTAGAACCCAAGCTCATATTGGTATCAAAAATGGCAAGTTGTGGAACCTGTGAAAAGTTTGGAGAACCACATCTTCAGCAAGACACACTCAAATCTTTAACTCTCCTTTTTCTACCCCACAAAAAAACCCACACAACTGGAAAAATCCTCTCCAGTGGAGGTTCTCTCCATCCTTAAGGCAGATACAAACATATGGAAGATGAGTCAGTCCATGCACACTACACAGCCCACATCATCCATCTAAAATTAGAGCCATCAGCAGCAAGCTCCACTGCAGTGCTACTGGGCACAGATATCCCTTGGGCATCTTGAAAAATTCCAACCACGTTAAATGGTCTTATTCCAAATGGGAACATTGTGTCATGTGGGTTTCATATTTCATGGTTCATAATCTTTCTTCTATCGAATAAATAGCATGGAGTGCTCTGTAAGAGCAGGTTACTTGAAGTTATCAGTAAACCACTAGTATTTATCACCATGATTATTCTTTTTTTTTAACATTCAAGTGCATAAAATAGAATCCATGAGACAGACTAACGTTTGTGGGAGGCAGCTTACATGTTTCGTAATAAAAAACAATTCTGACCTAAACACTGCTTCTGCCTTTTAAATGCTGGCAATCTATTCTGTAAAAAAATAGACACTAATTTACCATTTTTGTACAGCTCTAAGTACTTTTGTTCAAGTCATTGCTCAGTATAATAGTTTTTCCTCTCCTGACTGGTCACAAAGCACGTCACATACTCCATCTTGCTAAAAAGTCACCAGCTGCTATTTATAGATCATCCTTAGGATGAAATATTTTACCCTCTTTACTTTCAACCAGGAGGCTGAAATAAACTTGGTGTTGTCCACCACCTCAAACCTAACTGTCCTTGTGCCTTCTCTACAAGCAATTGAAAACATGGATGAAGATGAGAAAGCCTTTTGGATGTCGAAGAGTAACATCCCAACCCTACTGAAGTACGTTAATGGTTTGGGGGGTTGGGTTTTTTAATGAATTGCTTTTTATGCCAAGCAAGCCTTCGGTTTGAAGCCACTAGAGCAAGACAGCTATTATAGTTTTAATGGAGGGACACAGGATTCTCCTTCTAGTTACAGTGGTATAAATCTCTGTAACAACTCCACTGAAAACAAAGGTATTATTTGGATTACGTCAGAAATGTTTAAAGGCCAAGCTGAGATCAGAACATCGCTGAACTAGGCGTTGTACAAACTTTTCCTGCTTCAAACCACAGTTTTAGACACTCTAAGCATATATATATATATATTAAAAAAAAAGGGAGGGGGGGCCGGAGGGAGAAAATACAAAACATTCAAATCCAGTTAATTTCCTTTAGGTATCATGTATTGACAGGAGCTTACAGCTTTGCTGATTTCCAGAATTTATCATCCTCCGACATGCTGCCAACATCTCTACAGAGCAACTTCCTACACTTGTCTAAAGAAAATGGGGTGAGATAACCACTGTGGTATCATACACCAAACCCTGACCATCACTGCCACTGACTTTCTTGTATTACAAAACCACACAGATGTTATGTACCTGTATTTTAAAAAAAAGTCATAAAATTAAAGGAATAGATCAATTATACTGGGCCCTCTGGGAGAAACATTAACTTGATTTTCTCCACCACTTTACCTAGCTGAAATTTGTCCACAATACTCTTTATTTCTAATGTCCCAGTAGCCGCTGCAAATGCTGGACAGTCTCGTAGCTGAGTGGCAGCACAATCCTTACCTGGAACAGCCTGTGCAAACTAATTTAAGACAAAGAGCATCAAGGAAACCCATTAATTTATTTTAGGGAACTGGGAGGGTAGGGGGAAGCTGTGACACCACACACATGTCCACGTGTGCAACTTGACAGTCCCAAACCATCTGAACGTATTCTTAACGGTAAATAACTACAACTGACAGGCCTTCCTCCCCAGCCTTTTGATTTAGTACTCCATGTTCTGAGGAGGATTTTCTGGAAATACGTATGGCACATTTAAGCACTTCATCCCCATTAAGAGAGGGAAAAGTTCTCCCCACTTCCATGCCACGAGGGAAAAATCATGAATGGGGTCTTTTGAGGCTGCACAGAGATGGGAGGGTGTGAATCGGCACGGGAGCCCATCCTGCCATGGGGTGAGGGTGAACCCACCTACCCCAAGTAAACACCCCAGTGCGAGCAACCCCATGGCTTTGCCGGTCAGCATGCAGGGAATAGCACAGAGTCCCAAAGCCACCTCTCCTGCGCACGGTCCCCTGAGGGTAACCCAGCACTGGGAGCAGAATGGCATGAGCAGAGCCGTGGTGGAGCCCCAGGTGAGCATTTGGGAAGGTGTGGAAATCCACAGCACAAACCACTGGGAAAATGCCACCACTGTGATGCGAAAGCAAACCCTCTCTCCTTTCCTCTCCTCTCCCTCTTTCAGAGCCTCACCCTCGAGGGTGCTCACATCGTGGCTGGTGACATTGCATCCACAAACGGGATCATACACGTGATTGATAAGGTAAACAGCTGCATAGGGAGGATTTGCTCCTCTGCACCACAAGCAGTGTTAAATAATTAACAGCTCTTGGAAAAAAGCATTTGCACAAAACAGCATTTCATCCTGCGTCTGATCCTTGCAGGTGCAACCACAACGTGTGCATGTGTGTTGACATGGGATATGTGCTCCCTTTTCAGGTTCTGACCCCGCTCCACAGCTCTGTCATGCCAAGGCTGCTGGCCCGCCTGGAGCAAATGCCCGATTACTCCATTTTCAGGGGCTACATTATTGTAAGCTTTCACAACGTTTTAATAACAGAAGCAGTTCTCTGCTTTGTTTGCATTTGGACTGCTATCAGACTATCGGTTGTCATTCTGATTTGGTTTTGTGTGTTTCACAACAGCAATATGGCCTGGCAAATGAAATCGAAGCTGCAAACACATACACAGTCTTTGCCCCAAATAATGATGCCATAGAAAATTACCTAAGGAATAAAAAGTCTGCTACCCTGGTACGTATTACTCACAAGACTTGTCTTAACAACTCAGTATCTCATCTCAGTTTCAAGCGAATGGATTGAGAGGACACAGAAATAGGTAGAGGGATTTGTTTTCCAGAAATCCAGTAAGTTTAGTTTTGTTTTTAACACCAGAGGAGGTAAGGATGGATGGATCCACCTATATTTTCCTGGCTTCCTGGAAGAGCCTAGCTATTTGTTCTGGGGTTTATCCTTCTCTAGATTAAAACCATACAGATTATATCCAAGACATTTCATCAGTAGACCTTTTTGTTTGGATGTTTTTTTGCAAAGAAGATCAGTACAGGAATGACCAGGAATAACACTGAAATGAGTTTCCCAGGTGAACAAGTCCAGTCCTTTGTAATCACTAGTAACCTCATCATTAATAATGCCACAAAATGTTCTGACTCTTTCTTAAAACTATCCAGATGCTTGCCCTGTCACTCCTGCAGGAACACAATTGCCCAGCCACTTTCTGCAGACCGTTGCCAACCCCAGTTTACAAGCACCACTGGCCAGCCCCAGGGCTCAGAAAAATTTCTGACATTTTCCAGACTAGAAGAATTTCCTTGGGCAAGCCCCATTGACGCTGCCCACACCCAGGACCCCCATGTCCAGCTCATGTCTGATCTGGCCACCAGCTCCTCCCACTGGCATGGACATGTCCATCCCACCTCCCCTGCTGACATCAAACCCCGTGCCCAGAGCTAGTTTACAGTATTTTGACAGCACACCTCTGGCCAATTTATATCCCTTTATTCTTACGCCAGGAATATGCTGAATATATAGCTGAAACAACTTTCTCCCTCTGGCATTTGTGCCATGACGTATTTACAAGGCCAAACAACCTTCTCAATGCTGTTGGTCTCCTCCTAAGATAAGTTATCTGTTTCCTGCACATCATCTCAGCGCCTTTCAAACTGGAGCAAATACGAAGAAACAGCTTTATCGAACATGTGTATCGAGAGCCACACCTTGCAGAGGAAGCTTTGCCCATGAGTTGCTCAATGACATTAATACTCCCCTGCCTTTTCCATAAATATTTACCCTATGCACTCTGTCCCTACTTTCATGGTCTCCATTTACAGCCAGGAAGCTGAGGAGCACAAGGTTCAAATGACTTGTCCCAAAACATTTACCGCCAAACGGCAGACCCACAGCAAAAGTCCTGCTTGCTGCCTCACCAGAAGAATTCATGCATGATCAAGCTACCTCTACTCAAATGACTTTTGAATGCTATTTCAGTTGTTTCATGACACATCATCACCACTTCCACACCACTGAAAGAAGCATTTATAACAAACTTTGAGAGATACATAGGACATCAACCCTGTTGGATTTGGGTTACACACACACATAAATCCTTTTCATTTCCACTACTTATCAATGTTTCTTCTGTCATTCTTCCGTCCTCCCAACTTTGGCTGGTGTGGCAATCTGACAAAGAAAAGCAGAAAGCAACCATAGGTTGAGCCTGTCTAAGCCTTATCATCTTGATGAAACACCTTGGGAAAACTCTGCCACAGTGGTAACAGCTCAGCACAGGGAACAGACCACATTTCTCGGCCTTGAAGAAGCACAGGTTTGTTCTCACTCTGCTGGTGATTAAAGACAGAAATGAAGAAGGATGAGAGTTAACTTTTCTTCCAAAGCATCCAAGCCAGGAGGATTAAATACGGTTGGACACTGGTGGCAATTAAATAGCTTTATCTTAATTCCCACTTTCTTGCCTGCAAATATTTCATCATCAAACCCGTGGAAATCAAAATAGAATGCATCCCAGTGTAAGAGATGTGAAGACCACAGCTTCACCTTGTGAGCAAAGCCAGGCAACATCACAAATCTTGCAAACTAGGGTTGCTTCATGTTTTCACGTTCTGAAGGAGCAGAAGAGCAAGGAGCAATAAGAACATTCAGAACAAGGGGACACAGGCAACAGGATTTCCCACAAGCACCTTTTATTGCAAAGACACAGAGCTGCAGCAGCACTATAATCTGTTGGCTAGGCAGCTCCTAAACCCTCCAAATGCCCCAGCTTCTCTCACGTCTACCAATCTCTCAGCAACACATCCTACTTCTGCTTCCTCCTCCAAGTCAGGGAGAGCTCTGGGACTCCTTTGCTTTGAAACAAGATGCAGAAGTATCAGGAAGCCCTCACAAGATTTTTATGTACAGAGAATAATTCCACCACATCAACGAAAAATGAATACACTCTAGCAATGAGGCATAGAAAACTTTACAATTAACAGGTGTGGCTCTAACACTTCATTGACTGAAGATGACCTTAAAGATTGAAAATAAAACCCAACTATAAATTACTGTAAATGTTCATCTGTAAGTGATGTAGGGATTCCCAAAGGAAGAAGGAATGTGTATGGGGAAGATTATAAAAGCACTCATGAATATGCAGCTTCTGATGTCAAATGAATTCATGAAGTTCAGAGTCCTAAAAAGTCATCTGACTAACTTTTGCCTGAATGTCAACCAGCCTTATACACAGAAAGAGACGTTACCAGGCTCAAGCAATCCTTGGTCCCACCAGTCCAATAGGTTTTCATCCCCCATGGTCATTAGAAGTTTCATTATGACAGGAATGCAGGCTTTCCACAGTAGGAAAAATGAAACAGCCTGCCAGCTGGAAGAGCTTCTCCTGAATTTCATACAACTTATGTTTGGCTTACACCCTTTGGCAAAAGCTTTCCCTAATAACTTTTCATGCTTTTTTATGTAACTTTGAATTTAATTGTGTGTTTGCAGGATGAAGACCAAATACGCTATCATGTTGTGCTGGATGAGAAGCTCCTGAAGAACAACCTGCACAATGGCATGCACAGGGAGACCATGCTAGGGTTCTCCTACCAGGTCGGGTTCTTCCTCCATAACGGCCAGGTACTGCTGTTTGCAATTCCTTGGAGAAACAGGTTTCCTGCTTTTTACAAATCCAGCTTCAACTTTAAATTAATGTGCAGGCAAAAGGAGCTGTGCACCCGCCATCCACCCACATCTGTGTCCCAACAGCACAAAAATTGTTATTCGAATGCAATGCCTGTCTCAGACCTGCTTAATTCAAAGTTTCCCTTGAAGGGATCTTTGACTGAACTTGATTCCAGTTGTGCCGTTCGCATTTAGCATTGCCTTTTAGAAGATACTGTGGTGGGCGTCCGCCTTTAGCAGATACAAGCCTGCATTGCAAAGCAGTCATTAACCTGACTTCCAAGAGCTATTAGAAACCTGCCTTCAATTATAAAACATTAATTCCATTTTCGGTGGATTTACTCCACTTTCAATCCGAAGAGCTCAAAGCACTGAGCAACAAATATGAATTGCCATTCAACACCACTCATGGGAAAATCAGGCACAGCAAGATTAGGCGACACACTCGATTCTGTGGCATAGCCAGGAGGGGAACTTGGTCCTCCTCCTTCTCTGTCCCAGAGCTCCCTCTGGGCACAGGCAAAGGAAGACAGAAAGCTTCTCACCAGAGCAGGTTCAGCCCTGCTGTTTGCTCTGCCCATGGCAGGGCTTCGGAAAAGCATCTGCTCGTGGGGCTGTTGCTGGTGAGGGCACGATGGGAGTGTAGGGTAGCAGTGAGATGACAGAAGTCCTCCTAGAAGTACAGCTTCTGGAAGGGCTTCCCTGAAGCCCCTCATCCTCCAGAAACAGCAAACCCAGCTCTTGGCTTGCTTTAGGCTCTTCCTTCAAACTCTTTACCTTTACACCCCACAGTGGATAAGGCTGTTCTGCCAAATCCTGTTGCTAAGATACTTCAACAGGCTGCAAGTCATCTCATGCCCTCCAGCGAAGCTCTTAAATGCAGCAACTAGGATGTGAGCAAGTGCTTGAAGTTAACTACGTTCATCAGTTTCCCTGAAGTGAGACTTGTACATCGCTCCCTCTTTCACCTGCCACAGCTCCAGTTACCATCCAGCCACCAAACAGCCCTGCTGCTTTTTAACTGACTGCATTTCTTTTGCAGCTATTCATAAACGATGTGCCTATAAGCTATACAAATGTTGCAACAGACATAGGAATTATTCATGGATTGGGAAAGGTCCTGGATATCCAGAAGAACAGATGTGACATCAATGATACCGTAATCATCGTAAGTGATTCTGTTCGTATAGATGCTTAAAGGCCCATCAGAGAGTTCTATAGTCAAACATATCTCAGATGTACAGGATATGTGACACTGTATTTCACAGTAAGGAATACATGCATTTTCCGCAAAGGGTATTCCTACCAGAGTTTTAGCATCTATTAAAACAGCTTTGATCCTGCAATCAGTATACTGACAACGTGGATTAAATACAATCAGAGAATCACAAGAATAAGCAATTCCTGAGTTTTCGTTTTCAGAAAATAATAATAATGCACTATTATAATACAACTTCTTAGCCAGGCCACTTGTCTATAAAGCAAACAATGGGGGGGGAATTGAAAATAAAATATTTTAAATAAGGAAAATATTTCAAGTGTAGATTACCATTGCACATACACATGAATTCCTTGTATCCTCTGACTAAAGCATTCTCCCTTTTTTGTTCCTTTTACATATGAAATATAAATAGGTTTACATTCCTCTAAAGAATAGGCTGTGATTTCCTCAAACTGGCAGAGAAAGGTTTCCTTTGTCTTTTTTCTCATGAGTGAGTCAAACAGGGCACCAAACAGGCAGCTTACCTCCCTTTTTGTGGAGCATGCAATGAACTAGACAAGGAAGAAAAAGTGAGACTTGTGCTTCAGTTAAAGCAAATTTTACAGGCATGAACTTTTGCAGCTTAATTCTTTTCATTGGGATACAGGCCCATATTTGAGTATAGCTCACTCAAGGCTTTTCCCCAGCTTTGCTCTGTCAGGTTCTTTGCACGTAGTCCTTTGTTTTCCCATGGAAAATTATTTTCCCTGCTGTGTTCAAATGCAGCAACATACATAAACATTCATTTAAGCCTTGCTAAAAGTAAGGACATAGTTAGCTGAACAGGAATAATATTAAATATTGCATACTAGGTACAACACGTATGTAAGCATTTTGCAGAAGCTGACCTTACATGTGCAAATGATTCACATGCACAAATAGCACAGGACATACACATGAGTTTTCCATTTCCAAGCTGCCCTTGTGCCACAGACAATCTGTGTCCAAGCTCAGGATTTGCCTCTTGCGGTGCTTTAGGTGGGGAGGCCTTTGGGAAGCACTGCTTTAGAAGAACAAAGAGAAATACCCAAAGGAGCTTTCCTTCTTCTTCCCCTTGGGAGAAGGCTTCCATGCATGGGGTGTCCCTGCAGAGCCACTGGTGGGGATGTTCTTCCTTGCTGAGCAGTGCAGCTACCCTCACCACCTTTACCAAAGGTGTTATCCTGACTAGGCACCCTGAGGGCTAGGTTTAGAAATATAGCTGGAAATTATGCATTTTCTATTAAACAACCTGTTGGCAGCTCTATACAGTCTGTTAACTACCTCCTATTTGTGTTGCTTAAGGAAAAGTGCAGAATTTGTTCACAGCCATCAAGTTGTCCCCCAGGAACAAAAGAAATAGTAAGTATTTTATCATTAACGTGTTTATTATTTTTTTTAAATGACTACGTGCATTCAATCCTGGTTTTAATAGAATCGCCTCAGGTTCAACTAAAGTTATTGTAGCTACTTTAGCCCACTACATGCATTGCTTATAGTCAACAGACTCAATGCACCCTGAGAGCAAGGTAGCAGAATCAAAGGCAGCTTAAAGATAGTTTTGTCTTGAAAGACCGGTTTCTAGCATGCATTGGGACAACTGAAGACTTCCACATTGCAAAGGCTACCTCTACCATGCAAAACTGAGGGAGCTGAACATGGCCTGGAGTATGCTTGCTACAGGAGGAATTACAGAAGCAGCTCTGAGCCCTTCAAATCAGGGATGAACAGGACAAATTGAAACTGTCCCTGGCAAGATGGTGGGAGTTATGGTCACAAGACTTGGAGGCTATAGAGACTTTGGATGCCCAGGTCCAGCATATGAGAATTGCAGATACTTAGCAGGTCCCTGTCTATCATGGTATGACCTAGAGTTTCTTGGCATCTGAATTTCTCTGGGAAAGCCCCTCTGTTTCGGTTATATATTTTCCTTTATTATTTTTTAATTACTTATGCTAGTGGTAGGATTACAAAGCAGACCAAGTCCCATCCACCCCATTAAAGTAACTGACTGGCAAGGCCAAACTGAAGTGCTCATGGGTAAAACTAAAAAACATTAACATTTCCTTTACATTGAACAGCTGGGTGGATGCTTATCTCAACCTCCTAACAAGTGTACAATGAAACCAGCAAGTCTTCTTTAGCAATCAATCTATCCCAGCTGTGTCCAGACCTGGAACATAACATTTCACAGCAGCTGTTTTTGCAGAACTTTGGCACTCAGTTTTCCAAGAAGAATTAGAAAGAGCAGGAAATGTGTCAGGAAAAAAAAAAAGTTTGTCAAACTCCAGCAGAAAAAATTGTGTTCAATTCTGAGCAAAGGCAATATTCGACACATCTTTAAAATGCCACAGGGCACTGAGTTAAATTGATCATACTTTCACTAGAAAAAATCATTTAGCTAATGCATTTTTATTTCTACAAGTATTTCCTTCATTTTCATTGTGAACGTGTGAGTCAGTGCACAGCATGCATAAAGTTAATGTCCCATTTTTTAAAACATTTCAAAGTAGCTGATCAATATTACTTAGAAGTGCAGCTGTTTCTCCAATATCTGTTCAGGCAGGGGAGAAGAAATACTGCGTCCTCTCAGAAAACATCAGAATGTACACCATCCAGATCGGTTGCCAGCCAAAGTGTGCTAAAACCGTCATTGTGAGTACACACACCATTTTTGTAGCAGTAAAAGCCAGGAACCCCCACCCCTTAACTTCACTCTCCTCGTAATACCCACTAAACACACACAGCACTTCAAGGAAGTCCCTGACAATGCATTTATTGACCTTTATTCTGGATGCAGCAGAGAATGGAATGTTAAAGGCTGCTGATAGCTGCAGCCTAGGAAGGGCTGGGAGCCGATGTGGCGCAGAGGGAGCGCAGGGAAGGGTAACCTTATGCTTGTCCCTAGCAACCCCATCCACCTTTTCCTGGGATGGTGGAGGGCGCCTGGGTCCTACCAAGGACTTGGAGTGGCAGACTGAGCCCTGGCACAGTAAGACCAGAGACCAGCAGAGCTGAAGCGCTGCTAAAAATCCAGGTCTCCAGTTCACCTCCACCCAGCAGCAGTCCCAACAGACGATACCCGGCAGCCCCGTCCTTACTGCCACGCTTGCTACCCTGGCCCTGGCCCTGGCCCTGGCCCTGGCCCTGACCCTCAGCACGGCATTTCTGGTTTTCCAGACAAGGGAGTGCTGCGCGGGTTTCTTCGGACAGCAGTGCCAGCCCTGCCCGGGGAAAGCAGGGAACGCCTGCTTCGGAAATGGCGTCTGCTTGGACGGCATCAACGGCACAGGCACCTGTGAGTGCGGAGAGGGGTTTGTCGGTACGGCGTGCGAGAGCTGCGTGGAAGGCAAATACGGCCGCAACTGTGATCAAGGTACTGAGCATCCCCAAACCACATAGGCACCTTCACTAGTCTTGTCAAGATGTCAAAACCTTTCCCTTAGATCTTCTAACCATGTCCATTCTATATCCTGGAAAGGTACATCACTTTCAGGGGAATAGGCCAGTCTCAAAAACATCATTAACCCCTTTCCCCAGTATGGTATTTTCTCTCTGCTCCCTCTTCTGGAGACAGCGCCGCCTACTCTGGCGTGCTACAGGCTTAGAACAACATCCAGCAAGAATAATCCTCTTTAGCGCTTCTTTTTCACCAATGCTTTGCCATTAAAACACAGTTTCAGTCCCTGTGTTTGGGAATAGAGGAAAGATAAGCACATTCTGAATGTAGATTTATTATCTAGTTAGAAGCCAATAGGCACAAACCAAAGCGTTTCTTGGAACAGCCTAAAACAGAAGGTGCCCTCAGCAGAAGATGTCTGGGCTATCCCTCCTGCCCTTCCTATCCCTCGCTGCCTTGCCACGCACACTGCTACCTTGCCCAGGGACAGCGGTTTCCTCCTGTCTCTCCCCGCAGCGTGCACTTGTGTCCACGGGAGATGCAGCAGCGGGATTGACGGGGACGGCTCCTGTGAATGTGACGTTGGCTGGAGAGGGGTGACGTGTGAGACCGGTGAGTGTCCCCTCCCTTTTTTTCTGGGGCAAGAAGGGAGCATTTCAGGAAATGCCAGAACTACACTCACGATCAGATGCCAGTGCACTACCAGATAATGCAGCAGCTTCCCACATGCAGTGAAATACAGGTGACTTTCCCGTGCTATGGCAACTAATTACTGTATTAATAGAGAGCCAGCCAAGATACTGCTCATGAGAATTAAGTGCCTTACTTAGCTAATTCTCTACCCGTGTCACACTATAATTGTCCCAAAAGAATATCCCATTTGCCAAGGCTATATGTTTTGCAGAGCAGAGTCACCTAGCACATTTTGATCCTCAGATCAAAAGCCTCTGAAATGCTCCAAGTTGGTTTAGCTATGCGACACTGGACATTAAATTATGTTCTTGCTAATACAATAAAATTAATCAGCAAATAAATCATTTTTTGTTCATTTAATACAGCTCCTATATCCAATAAAATTATCTTTTCTTTAGACATAATTAAAATGTATTAACTATTTCAGAACTCTAGGTACAATAGTATAAAATAAAAAATAGTATAAACATGTTAATAACAGCATTCAGTATCAGTTTTAAATTTGCTTTGGAAACAAATAGTAACGAAATGAACTTTATAGTTAGAAATGCTGTAATTGCTATAACTGAGCAAATTTCAGTTCCTTTAGAAAACTTACACTTACATAATTAAACTAATAATGTGCAAAACTCACCGGACTAAATACAGGTAAATAACAGCAGGTGAAATATTTTCCTGGTGATATGTTGACATGCCTCTTCCTCACAAATGAATGTAAGTGGCACCCACTGATCTATACAGATGGACTCTCTACAAAGGCTGAGAGCACAGCTGTCTGGTGCAGAACTCATACCAGACTCCAGCTGACCTGGTGGTAACAAAAGACTGGGAAACTACAAGGACGTTGACCCAGGAGGTTCTGATCCCTGTTTCTATTATTATTTTTTTTCCCTCTTGCAGAAATCAAAGAGGACGCATGTAACACCTCATGCCATACCAGTGCTAAGTATGTATGAAATCCACTTATTTGGAGGAGAGGGGAGAAAAGGGGATCTCTTGCAAGGCAGAAAGAACAGTCTATCTTGCTCTTTTCAAATACTTCTCAGCAGCATAGATAACACTCATGTTTTCCACCACAGAGATAAACAATGTTAGTATAACATACTCTGCGACGAGACCAAAAAGTTCAAAATGTGCATGTTAAAAGCAGAAAGAAAGGGGATTTTGTGGGGAGGGGAGAAAAAAAAGAAAAGAAAAAGGAGAGAAAAAAAAATGAGACACCCTACCATGCAGTATACAAAGAAATGGAGCCTGCAGCACTAAAGAAAACAGGAGGCATGGGCAAGACTGATCACAAAGCCGTGTTTCTGAGGTGGGCTTTATCTGCTCCTCCTATTTGCTCTATCCACCACCACACACATAACTGAGAAATGCCATCGACACTAGGGACTTCACCAGAGAGAAAAAAAAAAATAAATAAAGCTCTCAGCAGCCTGGCACCAATACTGGGACAGTAACTAGTTTCCAAAGGAGCAAGTGACCTCCATTGAGCTATTTACTGAAGTGCACCTACTCCCCATCATTGACCAGACAGCAAGATTTACATTGCCCCAAGACATTCAGGAAACAAGGAAAGGTAGCTGGAAAGACTCCACATTTTCAGCCACAGCTCTTCTGTAGGAGCAGAGAAACCAGAGGGGCAGATGTAGATCATTCTCTCCCCTGTGTATTTGTGAACTGCAGTTCACAGCAGCAATATTTTACCAGGTGTTTTTGGCAAAACTCCACCCTCAAATTTGCTTAGGGGGATCCCAAACGTGCTGGCATCAAGACTGTGCTTCCAACAGGAGAAGCAGACTGTTCTTTCCTTGAGCCTCATTCATCCACTGCTGTACCCCTGTAGGTACACGGATAGGTGCAGGCATGGGAGGAGTGGCAGGACAGGACAGGACTGTGCTGGCTGTGTCGTGAAGCTGTCCCTGGGTGACACCAGGGAGCAATCCCTGTACTACACAGAGCTCATGGGGCCGTAAACCCATGCTCGCATACAGAAGGCCAAACTGTCCAAAAACACCAAACAGAAGGTGCCCTCAGCAGAGGATGTCTGGGCTATCCCTCCTGCCCTTCCTATCCCTCGCTGCCTTGCCACGCACACGCTACCTTGCCCAGAAGACTCAGACACCTGGCTCCCACCCCTGCGCATCAGTTCTGCTGCACCCCTCCATAAATTGTGGGCACACAAAAATTTCTGCACAGTATTTGGGTAAGCGGGCATGCAGCTTCTGGAGTTCTGCATGAGAAAATAAGATGCTTGATGCCCAAAGTGTGCATTTTTAATACTTAAAATAATGCATCCAAAATTAATTTGGAAAGCTCAGTTCAACTAGGTTCATTTTTATGGTTGTAACCACATCCTACTGTATGGTTAAATGGCTTGTTATTTCTATGCGACGTTACCCTCAGAACAATGCACAAAAACAAGGGCTGTACAGAAGACCTGACTACTTTTTTTCTTTTCTTTTCTTCTTTACATGTCATCTCCCTCCTTTTACTTCTTTAGCTGCCTTCTATCAAATGGCACTGCCTATTGCAAGTGTGCAGCTGGGTTTGAGGGGAACGGGACATTCTGCACAGGCAAGTGGACTTTTTTCTTCCCTTTTGAAAATAAAAAAAACAAACATGCTTGAGGCACTCTGTGGTCACACTGGAGCTGGTGAGAGATGAACACTTCCCTAGGCATAGTTAAAAAACAGGAACTGCTGCCAGTTTGCTCAGAACAAGTAAGAATCCAACAGGTGTGGACCCATAGCAAACAAAGGGCTCAAAATCCCCAAGTTGTGAGGCATTGTGCTAAGGGAGACCAGAGAAAAGGGAACACACCGTGCACAACCCAGGCCCCATTCTTTGCAGAGTAATGAAACCTGGGTTATGACTTTTACTCCTTTTCCCAACAAAGGCCAGCAAAGACATGCCAATTCAGGGTACAATAACACTTCCAGCGATTGGAAGCTGTATAGTCCTACAATTTCCTCAGCTTTCTGAACTTGCACTGATTTCTGGGGAGGTAAAATCAGCTTCTTTAGACCAGAGAGATCGGAGAGACCCTCAGAAAGGGGCAGTAGCAGCTTATCCTAGGTGTCCCTCCAAGAGTCTGGGATATCCAGACTTATGAAATAGACTGTTTCTGGCTACAGTGATTGTAATTAATTTTACAGTTGCTTTACTTAATCCTTAACTGATTAAAGTAATGCTTCTGGGAACAGAAGCGTATTTGTCTACTCACAATGGCTGGCAGGGTCCTAGTCCAAGATTTTAGCACGCTTACGCTGGCTACTTTCATTTTCTCTTCTGGCACAAATCAACCAAATCCATTTTACTCTACTGTTGGGAAATTCCCCATGTGCTGTAAGAGCTGGGTGACACAGGTCACACATAGCGGCTCTGCATTCACCCTTATTCCCCTATCCAGGATTCCTGGGGGAAACTAGTTGCAGGACAAGTCATCTCCCCAGTCTGGCTGTTACAACTGCTGAAACAGCAATTTGGGGTCATTTGAGACAAAAACTAAAACAATGTCTGGGCTGATTTGATTCACACTGAAGATCATAAAAGGCTCTGTCCCTGCTCTCAGGGTAGCCCAAACAAACTCAATTTGCAAAGCTCTGACTCATCCAGAGTTGCAGAAATGGCACAAGTATCCAGCTGAGTAACAACCAGGACTTTTTGTCACAGGAGGGCTAGGTGGTATTACACTCTGACAAGAGAAGGCATATGATCTGTGTGCAGAAAAAGACAAGCTAAGGGAAAGTTTCAAACAGCCATCTAATCTAGAGAAGAATGTGAAGGTCCCTTTTTTGATGCTTGGCTGAAACGGGCAGAATCAGAAGATGGGAAGTTACTGAAAGTCAGTCCTGGATGAATTCTTATCTTCTAGACTAGAAGTATCTTCTCAGGTTTCCCTCTTGTAATCAGTAAGATGTATTAAATATCTGGCACTAATGAAGTCTACGGCCTCTTAAATCAGAAAGATTCTGTGTTCAGAAAATATTAGCAAATCCCTTTAAAACATAGAGACAGCTTAACCTGAAAAGTGAAAAGCCATTTAAGCACACTGGTTTAACCTGGGTTGTCGTCACTGTTCAGCTATTGATGCTTGCGGGACCAGCAACGGTGGCTGTTCTGCCAAGGCAGAGTGCAGAAGAACAACACCTGGCAATAGAGTGTGCGTCTGCAACGCTGGGTACACCGGGGATGGAATAGTCTGCATCGGTAAGCATGTGCAATGTCTCACGTATCACAGAGGAAATTACAGGAGTTTTCCTGTAGACGGAAGATCCCTCTTCTGCTATGACCCAGAATTGCAGTTTCCTGATACTATGGACCCTGATGCCAGAGGCATCTCTAACAGCCGCATGGTTGAGACTACTTGGCAAACCATGCAACTGCAGCAGTGTGGTGTGGCACCAAAGCTTACTACAAAGAGATCTACCTCTCAGCAAGGATAGCCCCATCTTCAGCAGCTTGATACACTCACACTCCTCTGACAATTGCAAACTTTTAAGACTTTTGGACATTGTTGTACCATGCCTCCCCAGGTATGGGTTTAGAAATGCTGGTGGCACAGTGTTAGCCTTCACCAAGACAACTGTGAGGACCTCAACTGAGGTATTAAGTAACTAAGGGAACGAGTTCCATTGATTCACAGTTGGCATAAATCTGCATTCCTAGTATGCTTTACTTAAAATTCCCCCTTCTTGGGTTTCCAGAAGTCACTCTTTTTATTATACTGTTTCTGTTTTACAAAGAAATCAACCCTTGTCTGGAGAACAATGGTGGATGCGATAGAAATGCGGAATGCACACAGACTGGACCCAATCAAGTGAGTACTTTGTCAGTGCAGAAAAATAAGACTGGCCAAGTGTTTAGAGTTGGGTAAAGAAACATTTCCCCACCTCAGCTTTATTTTTAAATGGAAAAGTGGCTTTCATAACAAAAATTCTGAAAAGCGTATGCTTCCCTCAAAAAGGTATTTGAAGGGGAGTATGGACAAATATGAAAAAGTTAATTTCAGTAAAAGCGATCCAAAACTGCAGAGGAAAGCAGTGTTTTGCTGTTTCAAGTGGTTGTTTTTCTCCTTTGGAAGGCTTTGATGTGTAAACATGTCAGTTTGAAAGTATTGCCAGATAATGTTTCTTTTATTGTTATAGAAACTGTCCATGGAAAAATTCCATTACAGACTAGCCCTTCTCCCAGCATAGCTCAAATGTATTCACAAGGAAACAAAATGTCCTGAGTCATAGTTCTCATACAGGGCTTAGAGCGTACCGGCATCCACTCGCCCCTCTGCTGCTCAGCACCTCCAGTGCAGAAGTACCACATACTCTCTAAGGAGAAAGAAGTATGAAAGGACAAGGTGGGGAAAGGAGAAGCAAATTGACCAGGGCAATGAAGTGGCACAGATTAGTATTTCTGGTTTTCTAATAGTTTCAGAAGAAGCTGAACTCCCTGGTTGAAGCAATTCTTATCATCTCCTTATAGTTTCATATTGGCTATTGGCAGGACTGTAATCCTCCCGCAAGCACTGCACGACAGTATTTCTTCAGGAGCAACGTAAGAAACAGACCAGGAGTCAGAAGCCACCTCCTGCCTTCCAATTGTCCAGGGACAGGAGGGGCAATAACCCCATCAGCCCTTTTTTGCCAGTATCGATCAATTAACTCTTTGCCTTGATTGTCATTTGCAAGTCACTGCGTTTCTAGGGGGAGCACAGAGCCACTTAACTCTTTCCCCATCCTTCTAGACAAGGCAGATGATGGCTATTTTCTTCCATGCACCTTCACTAGAGATAGAAGTAGTAGCTACAACATGATTATTTATACTTCTTTACCCACAGGAATATAGTTAACATTGGAGCAATAATAACCTCCACTACAAAATCCCAGCACTGCAGAGGGAAACTTACAGGACAGAAATGTGTCTGCTTTCTTTAGGGCTTTCAGTCATCCAGGTACATAAACTGCTATTACGCTGCCTAGCAGTTTTATTTCTGCTGCAGCGATCTCCTTGAATTTTCAGTCTCCTACATATTAAATGTGAATTCTAAATTGAGAACCGTTAAGCAGTGAATTGGAGAGGAAGATAAGTCATTTCTTTGCAAGCATGTTAATTTTTCATCTTTGTGATAACTGCAAGTGCAAAACAGAGTAATTGTGACCGAAGTGTCAAGTATATTACTGCTGCATATGAAGCTGTCAGTAACATCAGGACACAATTCCAAGCACGTGTTGGAGATATGTTTCATCACTTAAAAAAAACAGGGGAAGGGAAGAGTAGAGCGGGGGTACCAACCTATGCAAATAAAATGATGGAAACAAATCAGGCATTTAGCCTGCTTTGCTAGCAAAATGAACATGTGCAGATACCAGAGGGGTCATTTCAAATGACCAGCACAGCAGAGTAGAAGTGAGAGATGGATAGGCAGGGAAAGAGCAGACAGAGCCTCTTGGAATTATCATTCCCCAGTCTCGCTCTATGGTTGCTCATGCTGCTGCAGGAGACATGACGTACTTATTTTAGCTTAATAAACTCTACACCACATCACTATGAAATAATCTGGCAAACATAAATTAAATGTAACTGTGCTGAAAAAAAAAATCAAACATCTTTCCATGCATGCATGTTTTCTGGTTTTGCTTTGTAGGCAGTATGTAATTGCTTGAAGGGATACTCTGGAGATGGTAAAAGATGCACATACATCAGTCTGTGTTCACAAGTAAGTATCCATTTAAGGTCTTATTATAATCATTATACTTTTGGAGTTTGTATGCGTTCAAACTAAGTCAGATACGCCCAGAATCAACTTACATTAACTTAGCTAACTTTTAAATACGTTTGGATCAGTACATGCTTTAGTGCTGTCGCTGTTTTAGAAACCAAGCATGCAGTAAGGGCTTTTCCTGGACCACAGCCTGGATGTGACATAAGTGAGGGCCTGGACTCATCACTGAGTCTTAAAAAAAACACTTCAGATCTAGAGAAACAGACCCTAGTCTGTAGTGGTAAAATGTAAATCATATCTTCTGAGCAAATCTTTTGTCAGTGCTAGAGTTCATACAAAAAGCCACTGTCTAAATTTGTGTTTGAGACACAGAGGGCTTACCAGTATTTCAATTACTATTAAAAAACAATAAAAAATGCAGTTTCTAGGCAAGACAACTTAAGGGCTTAGTTCAAATGACAGGAAAGAGAAGTGTGATCTACTACATGTTACTGTAATGACACAAAAAAGAAACCCTATAGTTCAGGTTGTTGATGCTCAGGGGCCAGTTCTAGCTCTTCTAAGAGCCAGGTGATTAGGAAAAAAAGAGAATAGTTTATGGTAGATCAAAACACTTGTTTATTTTTAATATTCTCCTGTCATTAAGTCCTCTGGTGTGATTTGGGACCATATCTGTGCAGTTTGAACAAGAGAAACAATCAAATGTCAGCATACACATCCCCTTCTCAGTCTGAAATTTTTCTAGCCTAATCAGACTATCAAACCCTCACATTGCTGGGTCATTACCAGTGAAATCCATGTTGGGACAAAGTTACTCAGGAGCCTGGGCATCCCTGGAGTAGATGTTTCCAGCAGCGGCCCCAACCTGCAGGCTCACCTATGGCAGAGCTCCCACAGAGCAGTCAAAGAGCAGAGCCTCGTAACCTCTACAGCCACACATAGGCTGCATCCCAAACGCATCCCTCTGGATGCATCATACAGGATAGCAACACTGCAAGCTGCAGCAGAGCCAGGTTAGTGAACAGTGACACAGAGGAGGTGGGTGGGAGGATGAAAACCTATCACCTTTTCTTGATAGAGAGGTTTAAAAAAAAAAAAAAAACACCCACAAAAAAAACCCTAAAACTCATTCTTCATGTAAACCATTTCCCTCCACAACACACAATCCAGAACTTCCCGCAGCATTCCTCATTCTGTCCCTCATTTATCGCTGCAGGCCAAGAATTAGCCACATTTGTGTTGTGTGAGCTAGGTCACGCAAAACCAGCCACATATTTGCAAGCGGCGTGGTTCTCTGCACCAGGCACATCGCTCTGCTTCCTGGCAAGCAGCAGCAGGGACACAGCCGCCCTCCTCCTGTGCGCAGGAGTCCTTTCTGCTTCATGCACAGTGACAATAACTCTCACCCTCCCAGCCCGGCCTGTCAGCAGACTTTCTTTAAGCTTGAATGATTACAGAGACGAAGGAGCAAGAGCAAAAACAGAAGCTGGAGGAAGGGGAGCTCAAAGCTATGAGCCACTGCTTTCCATGATTTTGTACGCTTTTGCTTTTTCCTATGCCTTGTTCCAGCAATTCTGCTTCCACTTGACTAATTATGCCAGGCTAATTGTATATTTAAAAAAAAGATAGTCTTGAGAAGTGTAAATGTCAGGCTAGAGGCTAATCTAGCTTCACGGTGGCCAAACAGCTGGGCAGCAAAGCTTCACAAGAAGTCATGATAAACCCACAGTTGCCAACAGTCCACCTAAAGTAGCCAAATAAACAGCAAATGCACCCCAACCCACTAGTTACAGCCAGGGCTCCCTGTGATCTGCCAAGTCAGGCCCCACTGGTAGCTCCCAAAGGAGCTGCTGGTCCCACTCATGGCCCATGGGAAAGAACCCCCGAGATGACCAGCAACAGAAAGGACATCATGAAACAAGCACAGGGAAGGAAAACAAGACCACTTCTTAATTTTTCCTGGTTTGCTCTCAAGTCCAGGATAGAAACTGATTTGTAAATTGAGGTGCTAACTGGGGAGCACCCACTTGTGGCTGGGCAGAGCTCTGAATCCCAGCACACTGCTCCTGGGTGAGGAATATCTCCCCTTAGCACAGGGAGCATCCTGGAGGCAGGCAGCCGGGCGAGGTACATCTGCTGCTCCAAGCCTAATGTCGCTCTGGTGGCGGACCCAGGGGCAGATAGGAGATGTTTTAGGGGAGAGCACATGTGGTAGGTCACCATTCCAGCTGGCCTGGGCAATCAGACAAAGAAAAATAGACAGTCCTCTCCTGGCACCATGGAAGTGATTTAAAGCTGTAAATAGTTCCCTTCAGTTTAAGTCAATGCTGCTTCAGCAGAACAGCTAAGACTTACCACTAAAGTCCAAAGTGAAACTTGCATGGAAATCTTTTGGATCCTCATAGCACCATGAACTGAAAATACAAGGAAAGAATCAAAACTACATCCTCTGCATAAAAGGAGAGTTATTTCTTAGATACCTTAAATGTTCTTTAGAGTTTGCAAGAAAGTATATATCATCAGAAGTTCCAGTAAGATGTGGTTTGAAAGAGCTGTTGGAATGAACTCTTTCTAAGCTATATCCATGGGAAAAAAAGTGATGAACTAGAAATGTTTTGTACACCTAGCAATGAAGAAATTAAAGATTTTAAATTTTGATCTTACAAGAATAATGGAGGCTGCAGTGAATTTGCCATCTGTAATGACACCGAGCTGACAGAAAGGACCTGCACCTGCAAACATAACTACATTGGGGATGGATTTAAGTGCCGAGGCAATATCTTCCAGGTAAAGTACTGCATGTGTTTGCTGTCCCTTATTTTTCTTCGGATAGTTATTTAATACAATGGTCATATCTTGAAAAATACCAAAAATTTTTGGACAAATTGGTAAATCTACCTCAAGATTTGAAATAATCCCAATCCAAGAAACCAGGAATAGGAACAGGATACTGCAAGATAACCTTACCTACCTTCAAAAAAAAAAACCAAACAAAAACACCCCCATCACAACTGATGGACAATCATTACTGCAATGCTAGGGAGTTAATACTGGTATTTTTAGGTTTCAGAGAAGCCTGTTCTTTGATAGAGCAATGTAAGAACAGAACAGGAGCAATGCAGATGGGCAGCATTTATTCCAAACCAGGAATTCCTTTTCTTGTCTGAGTGCTGCATTTGTTTGCACTCCACAGGGATTGGCCTCACATTTGCAGCACTGTTACAAAGTCTTGTTCTTGATTGCAGGAACTTCTTAGAGACTCCAACACATCTCGGTTTTATTTCCACTTAGAGGTAAGAAAAGGTTAAGTGGGTTGATTTTGGGGGGGTAGGAGGGGTGTCCCTCTTTTTTTTTTTTTTTTCCCTCCCCTCAAGAACATAGTGGGGCAAGGAGCATCTGGCATGTACCAATAATGGTCAACTTAATTGGGACTGAATTTAGATTCCTTGTCACTAATACTGAAGGCACTCTAATTTAAACTATTAACTGCCATTAAAACCTCCAGAGCATTAACGATCAATTCCAGGATTCCAGGGAAACGTAGGGCCTCCAGACGAGGCATAAAACTGAGTCTCTCACCCATTCAGTCTGAGATCTGCCAGCACATCTCTCATGAAGTCTGATGTGAGCAAATACCACTCTTCTGCTACCCCTGCTGCATTTCCAAACTGTGATGCTATTTTCAGTTGCCCCTCTGAAACATCACGGGATGCTGTGTGTGTTGCTAGATGGCCAGCGTGCACTGCCAGTTCCCACCGCTTTTTGGAGACTGACAGCAGTAATTCTCTGTTTACCCCGAGCCTCAGGGCAGCACAAACCTATACACTGGCTTGCTAGTCCAAAGATTCATATTCTAGGTTCCATTCTACTACCCTGGTAGGTGGATGGCTTCCTCTCACTTGAGCAGAGCTCTCTTCTTATTTTAGTTTGTCCATGGTCATTGCAAAGTGCTTGCAATACCCTGGGTCCATTTGTACCTCTAATAGTAACTAATCTACTCATAGACACAAGCAACCATGTAACAGCTAAATGCATGTACAAACGCTTGTATATTATCCACTCTTGCCTTTCTCAAGGTGGAAGGGTTTGTTCATCCTCCCTAGCCCAGGAGGGAATAGCCCTCCCACCCTCCCTGTGCTTAGCGTTTGTTGCAAGCTTTCCCTCTTCTCCTGTTCATCGTTGCAGAGGAAACAGAGATTTGGCTACAAGCTGAAAGAAGAGAGAGAAAAATCTTCCATTTTATACCTGTAGGCAGAGGTGACAGACAGGGCTAGGAAGAAATGTCCACACCATACAAGAGAGTTTCTCTCACCCTTGCGCTGCAGGAGGGGAACCCAATGCACCGCAGCGACATGGCTGCAGTGACCACCGCCCACACCACAGGGCTGTCCCCATCGCTGGGTGGCAGACGTTAATGGGCATTAATGACTCTTTACTGCTTTGCCCTCTTCGATTTGGCAGGCCTTGTCTATCAGAGATATTGCAGGCCCTGGGCCCTTCACTCTTTTCGTCCCTCGCACGGATGTACTAAACAGCGACCCACGAGTAAGTAAGAAGGGCGGAAGTTTTTGGTGAGCTGGCTGTGAGGTTTTGGATTCAGGTGCCTTGGTCAACTGCTTCTCAACTCCTCCTCTTTCTGCTGCAGGTCAAGGACTGGATTGCCAAAGGAATGATGGCTCAGGTCCTCCGGTACCATATAGTGGGTTGTGCCAGTTTGTTGTACAATGACCTGACCACAATCACCAACATCACCTCTCTCCAGGGGGACCCAATACACATCAGCTACTCCCAGGTAACAGAGCATGAGGAGGCAGGGGACAGAATAATAACAGAGTCTGCTCTCATTCAGCTTCTTTTAAAAGCTGAATGCTTCCCACTCCTCCTCTGATGCACAAAAATAAATAGCATTAAAAGAAGATTGCCTGTTCAGCTGAATAGTTCAGCATTTATCTACTATGCCAGGAGCGGAGTTGTACAACCCTTGCTTTGGCATATTGTTTTCTGCTCAGACTCTGGCTTTATGAGCATGATGAGAGTTTGAAAAAGCAAAGGACAATTTATTAAAACTGAAGCTACTGTTTGCTGCAAAGAAAGGGTGATCCAGGCTCACCATATCAAAGAAATTTGGCAGCAGCCTCACCCTCCCACAAGGTTCCACAGAAAGTGTTTTTGTTGCCTTTCCAGAACTCACTGTTCTTGAACAACAAAGCTGAAATTATACTCAGCGATGCTGTGAGCACAAATGGAGTGATCCATGTCATAAATCAGGTTCTGGTCCCATCACATGTGCAGGATTTCCCGCTTAAGAAGGTACGTGCAGCTCATTGCCATTCTCAGCCCAGGGACTTTTCCACAGTTACTCTTAGATATATAAATTATGTAAGTCACCAAAAAAAAAAAAAAGTGATACTAGAAAAACCTTATGCAAACATCATGTGACACTGCATAATAACATATTATATATGCATAATACAACATATATGCATAATATAACATAATAATGTTATATTTAAAGTTCATTCAGGAATTACAGTTATAGTAAAAACAGTATAAGAGGACTTCTGCACAGGGCTTTTACAGTGGCTTTGATTTCATAACAAGAAGTGACTTCCAGGGGAAAGTAAGCTAATATATGCTTTTTAAATACCCATATAATGTATTTATTAGATAAATTACTGAGATTCCTTTCTTTGTAGGAAAGCCTTAAAATGGTTGCAGCCAAACATGGATACATACTGTTTAGCAGTTTGCTAGAGGTAAGGACACAAGAGACAGCAGCCACTAGGCAAAGGATTTAAACCCTTTTTTTAAAGACAAAAGCATAGACATGGTGCACAGCATCACTGGCAGAATGGTGTTCAGTGGAGCCAAAGGGCTTGCAACACAGTACCTGATGACCCTGGTCACCACGTGGTCCCTCTCCCACAGAGGTGGGAGGATGTCAAGCAGACCCACAGCCACTTTTCCCTTCACTACTCAACGCTGTCCTACTGTATGTCAAATTACGTGGACAAGGTTTAACCCAAGTATGACTTTTTGAGCCCAAAGCTGGGCCATCAACCTGGTTTTCAGTGGGAAGCCCTAGGTGATGAAGAACTTCTGAGAATTCAGTCACTCAACTCAGCATGGGCAACTCAACTCAGGCATCTGGTTTTTGAAGTCGTGGTATTTTCAGGCTGGTGACCAGGCAGCCCACAGGCCACTGCATCCCAGTTACACCAGACATTCACCCCATGGGGCCAATGTCATTTTAGATGGAGCACTAATCTTCCACCCCAATTTTTGGTATGTTACAGAAGAACAACCTGCTTGGGCTGATCAATGATCCTATTCACAAACCCGTCACGCTCTTCTGGCCGACAGATGCAGCTATCCGTGGGCTGCCACAGGAGCAGCAGGACTTCCTCTTCAAGAAGTCCAACACTGACAAACTGGTGCAGTACCTCAAATTCCACATTATCCGTGATGCTGCGGTAAGCCCTCGCTTTTTAGGAGCATTGCCATGGCCAAGGCATGCAAACCCAGACATGTGCATCTCCCCTGTTTCCTTCCCAGGTGTTGGCCTACGAGCTCCCCCGCTCCACCTCACTGAAGACCCTGCAGGGCTCCAACCTCAGCGTTAGCTGTGGGGATAACAGAGAGATTGTAAGTGTTCACTCTGCCAGCACACATACCCCTTGCCCTGGCTACAGGATCCACTCACGCAGACCCCAGAAAGGGTCAGTGGCACCAAAACTCAGTTGGTTTTCACCAGTCCATGCCGACAGCCACAAAACCAGGGCAGCCAGCCCAACAGATTCAGCAAACTAGATGGTTTGCAGGACTCTGGAGCTGTCATTTTCTCTGTTGTAAGATGCTATTTGTTCAAAACAGCTCTCAGTTACTTCAAACCTGAAATACCAGCACATTTCAACTTGTCCTGCAATGAAATACACAATGGAAAACCATTAAGATGAACCTGGCTTTGGCAGAAGCCTCACGAATGCAGCATCTGCATGCGAACTCTGGTTTGTAAGCACTTACAAGCTAAGATTGCAGGAATGCACACAGCCTGTTAAGCCAGAACAATGGCACATTTTCCTTTGCAAATGTATCAGGTCATACCTGGAGAGCATCTGCCCCTGAAAACATGACTAAGCCTAAATGTGCATAAGGTAAACCTGTGGACATAGGGCTGGCATAGTCTGTCCCTCCCAGGAAAGGGAAAAGATCTGCCCATCTATGAGGTTATAGCGTTCAGCTATAGGAGGAGAGGTCCCCAAACTGGATTTGAGCTCCTACAGCCATCAATGTTACCTACAGGATAGTTTGACACACCATCTTGCACCAAGAGCATTCCTACAGGGGGAAGATTGTCCTCAGCTCCCATTCAGGCCCTGGATTCAGCCTGGCCCCAGGGAGAGTGGCTCATGACTTGTCCTGCCCCCCTCTCCCCATCCCATCCCTCAGGGCGCCCTTTTCCTGAACGACAGACAGTGCAAGATAGTGGAGCGGCAGCTGGAGTTTGACGGGGGCATCGCCTACGGCATCAACTGCCTGCTGACAGACCCCAGCCTGGGAGGACGCTGTGACAGCTTCTTCACCGCAGATTTCATGGTCAGTCTCCTTTTTTGGTCCCCCACCCTGGTAAAGACACAGCCCAAGGGTCAAACCCTGTTCTCGCAGAGTCCAGGGCAACACTTACAGCAGCTTTAGCAATGTTGAGTCCCATCACTTCAAGCTGGCTTCATCTGCCGCACTGGTCAGAGCTAAGGTTAAGAAGTGCAGCACAACACCCAAAAGACATGCAGCAGATATCCTGCATCCACACTACGCAACACACAGGATGAGCGGTTTCAGTTAAGACCAGCTCAGCAAGTCCTGCTCTGTTTGCAGTAAGAACAGTACCTTACAAATGCAAGTATAAATTTGACCAAGGACAGATCTTCCTATCGTGCTTTTAAATTAGTGCAAATTCGCACTATGAATTTGGTCATACAGGTTGCATTTGCAAAGTTCCCAGTTACAAAGGAACAGCGTTGCTGTCCCAGTGGCACAGGGTATTAAGGACACAAGACAGAGAACTGCATAGTCTGATAGCCAGGCTCTCAGTCTCTCACATCTCTTGCTTTCACAGAAAAATCCAACACGCCTGAACGTGCACTGTTAGTGTGGAGGAAGTTTCTCCGTTAACTTTGAGGGGTCCTAAAAATAGGAGGTTTTGAAACTCATTTTGAAGTGGTTTTAAGACTAAATTTACTTCAGTTTTTTTTCAGATATATGAAAAAATTACTTGGAAGTAAAAAAATCTTCATGTAGTCTGTCTTTAAAAAGCTTATTGGAATTTATATTACAATTATAAAACCAACACTTGTGTGTATCCCATCTCCTCAAGTTACCTTTTGTTTCATGATTTTATTAAACGAAATTAAATAGAAATAATTTCCTCAGATCTGGTCTGCACTTTCCGAGAAGTAACCATTTCCCTCTACTTCAAATTAGACATCCAGATCTGATGTACCCCATGTCTATATTTGTTTGAAGAATATTCACCATCTCTTCCCTGCTTGTTTAAATCTAGAGCAAAGTTTCTTCTTTCAGAACTTATACTCTGGTATCAAAACTATTTTCTTGCATTTCATGGCACTAAATAATGTAACTAATCCTCTCTTCTTTCTCCAGAGTTTTTTATAATCTTTTCAAGTGTCATAAGCCTACACTCTTCTCTGTTCATACTTGCTGCTCTCATAAAACAGACCTTTTGTCCGTGTCAAATAACCTTTTGTTGCCATTATTTTAATATAATTTTTTTTCTTTTCTATTTTGTACAACAGGGGCATTGTGTTAGCTGTTTCAGTAATTCTAAATGCCCTCCAGGGACAAAACCAAAGGTAATGCATTAAAATCTTGCATTTAAGCAGCCTAACCTGCTCTTTGTACTTCACACAAGCAAACTAGAATAAGCTGCTTTGAAAAAATGTAGAGAGAACCCTCAACAGTGAAAAAACATAGTTAGGTGAGGCTGTAAAGGACAAAGCTGCCCCTGGGCAAACACCCAGGTGCTGGCGGCAGGGGACGTGTGTTGGTCTGGCACAGCAATCCACTGCAGCGAGTGCTTCGGCTGGCGTTGGAGCAGCCCCTCCATCCTCATTAATGGTGCTTGGCAAGTCGGGAATCAAAGAGAAGGTGGGGGCCTCACACTTGCACTCTTCGTTTTGTGCACATCACACTTTGATTCAATGTACATGAGAAACTGTGATTTAAAGCAGGAAAAACCCAAACCTCCACATAGCACTCATCTCCCTGTGTTTTCCTCCCTCTCTGCGCTGGCACATGTGATGCCCAGGAAGGGATCCACTGGTGCACCTACGAGTCCTACGGGCTGCGGAGAGGCGGCTGTCGTACGAACTGCTCTGTGGTCATCCACACGGCCAAGTGCTGCAAGGGCTACTTTGGGCCAGACTGCCAAGGTAGGACCATCCCTCCTCCCCACCACCAGCCCATGGCCACCTGAGCATGGCTGCGTAGGGCCCAGCTGGCTGAACTGGGAGAACTGGGAGAGGGGGCATCAGGAGACACCAGCTGCAGGACAGGGGAACTCTGTTGCAAGAGCTGAAGTACACAGAAAGTGTTATTGCTTTTACACTCCAAATAATTTCTTTTTCACATTTACAGCAAGTTTTAAACTCCGTGCTAGTAGCAAATTAAGTGAATGCTAGAGAGTAAAGACTGTCCTGCTGTCACCAAGCCTAACGAGTCTTAATCAGTCACCAGCTGAAAGTCCTTTCAACACGGGCATCAGGTTCACACCAGAGACACGCAAGTGCACACACCTGCAGAGTGAGCTCAGAAATGGTAGCTTTGAACAGCTGTGAGACAGCTTGGGAAGCTTTATCCCCAGCTGTCTGTTAGCAGACACTAACAAACTGTGTGCTCCTTCACCTGCCGGCCCCACGGGGGAACAGTACCGAGGCTCTCACCAGGGCACATAGGGTCAGGGTCTCTGCTGGCAGACAGGTCCAGGAGGGACATGTAGGCCTGCCATCTTGCTCTGTCCAGATTTCACAGACACATGCAGGTTGCACGCAATTTTGGCCAGCCCAGCCTGAGCCACCCTTTGGGCTCACCCCGGCAGCATGCAGGCACATGGAGAGGCACAAGCAAGGCTGGGGTTGGGCAGGGGCTGGGCAGTGCCGTTCACTGACGGGTCCGAATGAGCAAGCAGCCAGGTAACAGCATCCACAACCCAGGGCTGGAAGGGTCTGCGACACCTTTCTGAGAGGAGCTGTAAAAGTGTGTCAAGGAATTTGGAGCCCAAAGCTTGCAGTCACAAGGGTCACAGCTGCTTTTACATGTCCCAACAGGGATGCATTTACAGGCATTTCCCAGTGCAAGGATTTTTATAGGAAAAAAAAAAGTAATGAACAATGACAATAAATAAACATGCTCTTTAGCTAAAAAGCCACTTTGTTTTTTTCTTTAAACCTTTCAGCTTGCCCAGGGGGGGCAGAGACCCCATGCAATAACCACGGCTCCTGCGATGATGGGTACACCGGGACAGGAGAGTGCCACTGCAACAGCGGCTTCAATGGGACATCATGTGAGCTGTGTTTGCCAGGCAGATACGGCTCCAGCTGCAGGCGTACGTTTGTTTCCTCTCCGTACCAATGCCCATGTCAAGCTTAAACTATTGTCAACGTTGAGTTTTTAAGTAAACAAAGAAATGCTTCCCACTTGCAACACCAACATTCTTCCTCGGTGCCTCCTCACACAGAGGGATGGCAGAAGGTCTCAGAAGGGAGAAGGAGGCAGAGGACAGAAGCTTACACAGTTTTCTCTGCAGGGCTCCTCCTAGTCTTACACGGTACATAAGTAACAGGGAATAGAGGCAGAGCCTCCGTCAACAGGTGTTTTCAACTACAGCACAGCTGTCTCCCCTATCCCCATAAAGGTTAAGACAACATTTTAGCAATGTGGTTCCTCAAGGACTGCAGGAGGACAAGGCCATGCACTACTTCTGCAGAAAAGAAAAAGGACACTGAGACAAAGACAGCTTGTGAAGAGGGACAGCAGCCAAGAAACTGTCATACAATCCACTTCATTGTAGTCTTAAATGTCAACTAGGTGGAAGCAGGATCAATATTACCCTTTAAACCTAAATATTTTCCTGACATAAAGCCTTCAGATAGGAAGCTACAACATTAACCCTTTCATTCTAACCATGTGCAGCTGTAGTGCCCATGAGGCACGTGATGGCGGATTATAGGCTAGGTACCCTTGGAGTGTAGGGAAAACAACTGGCCTGGGCATCAATGCTCAGGATTACACCTACCTACAATTTATCCATTTTATAGCACACCATAGCATAAACTGTGTCAGCTGTTAGTCTGAAACCCAGATCACAGTATATAATAGAAAAAAAGTTTTATAGCCCCTTCTTTTTGATGTATGTTTATGTCAGCCAAAAATTAGGTAACCAGGTTAAATGAAATAAAGCCAGCGAGTGAAGCTCCTTTTCAACAGGACAGGTTTTCACAGAACCAGTTCCACCAATCCCACATCATTTTCTCTTTAAACAGTAATATTTCAGGAAGAGAGATACAGTAAGAAAGGATACTACCTCATTACTTTAAAAACAGAGAGCCATTGATAATTCCTCAAAAAGAACTAATCATGAAAGTTATTGAAGGGTCCAGAGAGTGGGGGGGAAAAAATCACACATAGATTAAATCAGACCCTCACACCTCAGCTTGCAGGGCACAACATGTAACACCCCATATATAAAAGGAATCCAGAAGTTTTTAACCATAAAAATATCTAAAACCTAAAAAAAAAAATTACAAGTAACTTACCCATGTTTTACAGCAAAGCTCACCAACCTCATATTTGGCTTCCTCACTCAGATAGACCTTCTCCCACACAGCAACCAAACCGTCTCCCTCCACACACCCTACTTCTCTCTGGCTTCCCCACAGCTAGCAGCTGCTGCACATTAGGACAGGATCAAGGTGGGTCTTCAGGTCAGCCATTAACCCCTTCCTGCCACAGTCCTTTGGGAAGTTTGCTACTCTACCACAATGTAGATCAATACTCATTTTCATTTTCAGAGACACATTGAAGTAATGCCAGTTATAAAATCATAGGACCACAGGATAATTCAGGCTGGAAGGGGCTTCAGGATGTATCTAGTTCAACCCCCTGCTCAAAGCAGTGTCAGCCCTGAGCTCAAACCAGGTTGTTCAGGATTTATCCTGCCAGGGCTTGCACATCTCCAAGGATGGAGACTGCCCAACCACTTTAGACAGTCTGGTCATCTGCTTGGCTGGCCTCATGGTGAAAACCCATGAGGTTAGACTTATCTAAATTATTGCTGGATAATACTGTATCTAAACTGACAATCTAGGTGATGTTTCACTAGAGAAAGATTTTCCCCTTTCCCAACAGCAGCTCCATAAGTGATCCCTCTGCATTCCTTTTGCAGCCTGTGAATGCAAGGCCAATGGGCAGTGTGACGAAGGATATTCAGGAACGGGACGATGCTTCTGTGAAACAGGATGGACTGGCCGGCTGTGTGAAACCAAGCTAGGTCTCTGCCTCCTCTCACTGCACTCTGTCGCTTGGAGCCGTGGGTTGAAAGCACTTGCAAGTCAACAGAGGGTTTGCTTAGAGAGGAGAGAGAAAGGGTTAATAACACCAGAAACCCTCAAAGGATACTAAAGGACTCTGCTCTGGACTGAGAACAAGTCCCATCACACCACCTCCCCCCATCTCCTCCTTTGTGAAATGGGAATATGAGCGCCTACCTCCCCTGTAGAGGGGCTTCGGGCTATGTGAGGGAAGGTATCATGCAAGAGTTAAGCAGTCAAAAAAATACTCTCACAGGTTTTCCAGTTAGCAAGACTGGTATGAGAGCTTTTCTTTCTGCACGAAACAAGAGCATTGCAATATAAATAGCACTTTCATCCCAACTGTTCTGCCTTCCCCACAGCTCTGCCACCAGTGTGTTCCCCGAGCTGCTCCACCAACGCCATCTGTACCGAGAACAACACGTGTCAGTGCAAGCCATTTTACAACGGGGATGGGATCACGTGCACAGGTGGGCTCCCCCTTGCACCCACAGCCTGCTACGAGAAAGCAGGTTGTCGCCTCTTGCGCACACACACGCGTGCAGTGTCTGTCCTGTATGAATGTACTTCAGTACTGAATGGTTCAATGCCTTACTAGAAAGAAAACAATGCAGCCAGGTGAGGCTAATTTTTTCCCTTTCCTCCATACTTTCCCTGCTTTACATGCAAATTCACAGAGAGAGTAGAAAGAATATAGTCTTTTTTCCTTTTGGAAATACATTGTGGAGAACTTTCTTCTCTCTAGTCTCTGTTTTCTCTGCCAAGCTCAGACTTCTCATACAGTACCCAAACTGTATCAGATATAAGAAACGCTGAACTGAACCGAAATCTAACCTCTCTCATAGATTTTGGAATCGCCCTGCAATGTGGTGTTATTGGGAGCTTTTTTAAAGACTTCTCCTTCAGCCTTTGGGTAGAGATAGCTGCTTCATTCCTTCCTTGTAAATTTTTCAACAGGCTATCCAACATAAACACTTCCACAGCACAGCAAAAGAAACAAATTTAGGATATATACAGATCAAGTGTTTTAAAGCAGGTGGCTGACTTCACCAGGTTTTACAGAGCAGGAGTATGAGCAAGAAGTGCACTTCTGTTCAGCAGCTGTTTTGGAGGCAGCAGGGTTATAAGCAAGGTTTCCCTTACAGGATTTTCTTTGATGACCTTAGGCAAAGCAGTTCCCTGTAGCACCACTGCAGAAACATTCTTTCTCAGCCAGGTCTCTTGTGTCCTCCAAAGTCACCCTGGCCAGAAGTCTGCAGGGTGGTGCCATATCTCTTAAATCAAGGACATCCTGACAAGGGCTTCAGAGCCCTGAAGGATACCCTCCACGCAAGCTCAGGGGTGCCTCAGGAAACTGAAACAGGTTTTTGTCCCAAACAAGTGTTCTAGCATTTTTAGCTTGCCTTGAAAACACTGGAGATGGTTTGTCTCTTTATGAAGAACATCCTCTTGAAGAGCAGACTTTACTCACCTGTTTTCTTTTCCCCATGCAGCTGCAGACCTTTGCAAACAAAACAACGGGGGGTGCCACAAGGCAGCCGAATGCACGCAACTCAAGGTGAAAGTCTTCTGTAGCTGCCAGAAAGGATACAAAGGAGATGGCTTTACATGTCTTCCAATAAATCCTTGCACCGATGGGTTCAACGGAGGCTGCCACGAGCATGCCATTTGCACTGTCATAGGACCTGTAAGTTGAATGATTTCGGTCACTGGCAGGGAAGTCCAATGTATTTCTTCCTGGTGCCAGTAGAAGTCTTCTCTCTGGCTGGATCACATTCCATACCTCTCAAAGTCCCTGTTTTCCAAAACAATCTTTACATAGCTCCAGCCTACTTTCCACATCAGTTTGGTATCCTGAGGGGTGACAAACAGTTTGACACCTGTTCTCTAGGGAAAGGGGTCCTACAGCAGGTGGGATATTTTACATCTGTAACTTTTCTGTCTCCTTCTCAGCTCTCCCTAAGTGGATATCCATATTTGCAATAGGAGTTTGTTGGACTGAAACTAAACATACTTTGGTCACTAAACCTAGGGACAGCTGAGAGAATAGTGTCACTTGTTGGTTGGCCAGACCCAGCTTAAAAAGCTCTGCAGCCACATGATACAAATTCCTTGGCCCGCATGGTCAATGTTGTTGAGGAAAACCTGTGCCAGTGACTTGATGTAGCGTTTGTCCTAGTGCTTTCAGGATCACCTGTCCGTCCCATTTTGGTGGCTTGCCTGATGTGTCTTCCAGGGGCTACCTAGAAAAGCCTTGCCGCTAATCCATTCCAGCTACCAACCATTGCAATCCCTGGATGTCACCAGCTCCAGCTGGGTTTATAGTTCTCATTTTATGACTATCAGTGGGCTGCTAAATTCCTTTCATGCTACCATGCTTAGTCATCTAAATATAATTTTTATAGCTTTGCCATCTATTTCTGTTAATTAAGTGTCATATAATTCTCCAGTGCGTGTTATTAGCTTTGTGGATGGAATTATGCTTTGGTATTAATTCAGCAAAGCACCCAAGTGCATGTGTAAATGTTTTGCTTAGAAGAATGAATGTCAGTGCCAGTTTGTGGTCTGTTGAATCACAGTTGTCAGCAGCAACTTTCCTGTTTGTGCATTCCTGGCTATATCAAGTGAAATTTTTCCAATAGTTCAGAATGTTGCTCAAAATACCACTTTTATGTCAGCTAAGTACTCAGCCTGGCCTTTTTTATTCTCTTTCTGACCAGGACAAGCGCAAGTGCGAATGTAAAAATAACTACATTGGTGATGGGCTGAACTGCTCAGTGATGCAGCTCCCTCTTGACCGCTGCTTGCAAGACAACGGGCAGTGCCACCCCGACGCTGACTGCGCCGATCTCCACTTCCAAGGTGAGGATGGCACACCATGCATGCCATGGGACAGGGACATCCTCATCCCTGTGGCACTGCACTGAAGCCAGTGGCCAGGATCCATGTGTCTGTAAGCTCACTCAGTCCTCTACCTATGTCCCCTTGAAACAATTAGAAGATTAAAGTTAGAACGTGTGCTTACATACTTTGCAACACCAGATTTGTGAAGCAACAGATCAGGGCATTCCAGGTGGGAATGCTACCCCTAAGGGATCAATCTGTCCTAACTACCTTTCATAAAATTCATGAGTATTTGTACAGCACAGTCGACTCTGCATCCAGACACAGAAACCTCTTCAGGAAGAGCTGGTTCTTCTCTCTCTTTGCAGATACCACGGTTGGGGTTTTCCACTTACGGTCCCCACAAGGGCAGTACAAAATGACTTATGAGAAGGCAAAGGAGGCCTGTGCCAACGAGTCAGCCACCATCGCTACATATAACCAGCTGCTGTATGCACAGAAGGTGAGGCAGCTTCACAGCGGGAGGAGATCCCCGGAGCTGGCCTAGCCGTGGTATAAATGGGGAGGGAGGAGCAAGGGGGCTGCTCTGTGCTAATAATCTTCATTTTCCTTCCTTTCCTCCCCTACGACCCAAGGTATGTTTGGCTGGGAACAGTTTTCAGACTGTTTATTAGTTTCTTGCCTGCTCATACAGCACCGAAAACGGTCGCCAAGTTCTTGTTTCTACTGATAGTGGCGTGAGATCGTAGAGTCAGACTTAGAGTGTTTTCATGGGGGTTTTAGTTATTAGCACTTCTTAAAGAAATGTAAACTTCAGAATTATGTTTGGTTTTTGTTTGTGGTTTTTTTTTAGTGTAAGGTTCCAGGAATCTTTTCCCCAAATGCTGTTAAGCTAGCAGACCCATTTCCATATTCTTTTCCTTGAGGGTGTTATAGACAATGCATGGCAGATGTCAGTGGGATGAGCATCACTCCCTGGGTTTGTAAAACTTGTTTTAGAAGAGTGGGTCAGACTGACTGTGGCTCTCTGGCTCCTTCCATCTGTGAAAAGAAGAAAGATGCCCACAATTTAGAGACACCTTTAGCAAAACGTGAGGATGGACTACAGCCAGCACATAAGCCTCCTTCTGCTGCCCAAGGAGATCCAGATTGCAGCCAGAGCTGCATGTCTCCTGTGCCTTATAGTCTAAATACTTCACTCGAATCATAGAATGATAGAATCATTTAGGTTAGAAAATATCTTTAAGATCAAGTCCAACCGTTAACCCAAGGCTGCCAAGTCCACCGCTAAACCATGCCTCTAAGTACCACTTCTACAAGTTTTTTGAATGCTTCCAGGGATGGTGATTCCACCATGTGCCTGAGCAGCCTGTTCCAATGCTTGACAACCCTTTCAGTGAAGAAATTTTTCTTAATATCCAATCTAAACCTCGCCTGGTGCAACCTGAGGCCATTTCCTCTTGTCTTCCTGCTTGGTATCTGGGAGAAGAGACCTACAGCCTCCTTTCAGGTAGTTGTAGAGAGTGATAAGGTCCCCCCTGAGCCTCCTTTTCTCCAGACTAAACAACCCCAGTTCCCTCAGCTGCTCCTCATAAGACTTGTGCTCCAGACCCTTCACCAGTTCCGTTGCCCTTCTCTGCACACGCTTCAGCACCTCAGTGTCTTTCTTGTAGTGAGGGGCCCAAAACTAGACACGATATTCAAGGTGTGGCCTCACCAGTGCCGAGTACAGGGGGACGATCACTGCCCTTACCCTGCTGGCCACACTAGTTCTGATACAAGCAGGGACGCTGTTGGCCGCCTTGGCCACCTGGGCACGCTGCTGGCTCATGTTCAGCCAGCTGTTGACCAGCACCCCCAGGTCCTTTTCCACCAGGCACCTTCCCAGCCACTTCTCCCCAAGAAGCAGCAAAGTCAGCGGTGGGGGTGCCTCCAGTGCTCCTGGGAACTTATTTTCTGTGTCGCGCTGCTTTGTCAGCCCTTCCCACGCTGACATAAGGTGAGCTGGCACACAAGGGTATTGCACATCCCTTTTGGCTTTCACACCCACCTCTGATCCTGCCTGGTTTGGGGTCAGGGAGGCTTTTCCCATGAAAGGCTCCTTTGGTCCGTAAGGGGAGCCACTGACTTTCAGAGGGGCCCCTGCCTCCACATCCCTTTGGCACAGAGCTCCGCGCAGGGCTGGCTGCAGGATGGACGGTTGGACAGAGCCCCCTCAGAAAGAGTGCTGGCAGGTCGGGGGCTGCCTGAGCACCCAAGGGGGTTGCTCGTTTCATCTCCAGAACATCAGCCCCACCACACAGCTCTTCCCCCTGTGTTTTTCCCCTTATGGCTGTGCCGGCTGCAGGCGAGGTACCACCTGTGCGCTGCCGGCTGGCTAGATGGTGAGCGAGTGGGCTACCCAACTGCCTTCTCTTCCCCAAACTGCGGCTCCGGGTATGTCGGCATCGTGGACTACGGGAGAAGAGTCAACCTGAGTGAAACCTGGGATGTCTTCTGCTACAGGGAGAAAGGTAAGAGGGTCCTTTGCTGCATCCCTCTGCGCAAAGGGGAGCAGCAGCCCAGATATCGGCTCCTTTGGTCAGCCACAGGATCCTAGATAAAACCTGTGAGAGACTCTGCCTCTTTTAACTTAAAAAAAAATAATAATAATAATCTGTTGCCTGCAAGTTCTTTCTCAGTCACAGGGCAGCCTAAAGCCTTCTCGTAAAGGGCGTCTGTCCACACAGCTATCCGTGTTTGTACCTTCCAGAGGTGAACTGCACCTGCAAGCCAGGCTACGTGGGGGACGGCTTCTCCTGCAGCGGGAACTTGCTGCAAGTGCTGATGTCCTTCCCAACGCTGACAAACTTCTTGTCGGTATGGCCCACGGCTGGCGCGCTGCGCGGGCGGGTGAGCAGAGCGAACCAGGTTCTGCCACCGGGGTGTATCTCAGTGGTTTTTTTACTAGCACGGCAAATACAGGTAACAACATCACACTAGCGAAGCGAGGTGGAGCAATCTAAATGTGCACCATGAAAATCAGAACATAGTTGTTATTTTTTTAATTACTGGCTCCAAAGAGGTTTCAGGTTTCTAAAACTCATTTGGAAATAAAATGCTGCTGCAGGTTTAGCTGAAAGGAGATTCTGTGCACAACTGCTCCTGGCTTTTTAAGCATCACAAGGACTGCAATGCTTTGTAACTTTATAGAATTGCTGCTGGGGAAAGGCAAAACATTAAAACGGTCCTTTTCTTGCCACTACTCAGAAAGGCATTATATGTATAAGTAGCCTCACAGACAGCAAGGACCCAACTCCTGCAAGTCAGTTTAAGATACGCTCATCAAATCAGCAGCTAAAACTGGGGTTTGAATACAAACTTCTTTTGTAATGTCACTCCAGAGCTGTTTCATGGCTAACAGCAGAAAGCTGCTTTGTCATTACTTACATGGTCTCAACTTTTCAGCTCCCTGTACAGGAGCACAAAACTGCTCTTTACTAAAAGCTGGATTTTGTTTCTGCCTAGGACATCATGGCTTACTCCAACAGCTCTAGGAAGGGGAGAGATTTCCTGCGTTACCTCATGGACCTGTCAGTGCACGCCACTCTCTTTGCTCCAAACGACAGCGGGTTAAGGGAAAATGAGGTCTGGGGTTTTTTTCTTTTTCCTTTCCTCATTTTAATAACACCTTTTAAACAGACATTATGGATTTCTGTATCCTGGTGAAATTTAAGTTTAAAAAAATAATAATCTTAGTTGTACATGACTTCTGTGTAACCCCACATAGTTTAAACTGTGCTTCTGAAAGAGGCAGGTTCATCACTTCCATTTCACTTCCACAGCTGGGAGTGCAAGGTTATTGAGCGTACAAAGCACTACAGAGTTTTTCATCAGGGATTTTAGTTACGCAGTTACAAAGGAGTCTGCCTGAGATGAAGTCTGTTCTGGCTTATTAACATCAAGCACAGTTATTTGAAGAAAGCTGTGCACAGCTTTGGTATTTCCCACAAATACATTAAAGGCATCTGTTCCTAGCTTCGTTTCTATGCTCATCCCTTTTTTCTTTCCTTCAATCAACCATTGTCTCCAACAATTCACATGGGTTTATGCCCTGGCTTGCATCTTCAAGCTGTTTGGAGTATCTCTGAGGCTCATCACTTCAGGTCATCATACAAAAAAGTAAAATCCTTTGTCCCACCAGAATGAAAGTGCTGCCTGCTGCAGGGAGCCATCAGAGGCCAGCAGGGACAGAAGATCCCACTGTTTGCATTCAGATTTCCCATATAGCCTCTACTCCATATTGCACTTGCTGCAGCGTTAATAGCAAAGAGGGAAGAAGTTTACAGGTACTTAGACTACTGATAAAGCCAGAGGATTAATAAGATCAGTTAATGTTCCATGTATTCTGCTCTCATTTGCAGACACTTTCCGGGCGAGACATCGAGTATCATTTATCTAATGCCAGCATAATGTTTTATGAGGACTTGACCAACGGAACCACTCTTCTAACTCGTCTAGGGGAAAAACTCCTCATTACAAACACCAGGGGCCAGGAACATCAGACCCCCACCACCGAACAGGTACCTTTTTAATAAATCTCCCATCTTTGTGCTTTTCCCCACCTCATGCTATACCCTGTAACTAGGTGACACACTGATCTGGAGAGCAATTTAGTAAGGTTATAGTGGGCAGCAATAAGAGGCTGACTGCTGATTTCAGAAGGGTCTTTCCTGCCCAGAGGCTGCAGGATAGCAGCTGGCAAATTGCAGATTTACACGTTTGCAAATAGCCAAGCTCTGACCTGCAGAACTCAAAGGAAGCTGTTCAGGTGGCCTGCAGGAATGGCAGGGTGGGGATACAGGCATCATTCAACCTTCTCTCAGCCTGGCAGGATTACGGGAGATGGCAGTGCAATAGGAGGAAAGATGAGAGCAGAAGCTTATCATTAAAGAAAGGTGTTGGAATTTGTAAAGTTTCTTGTTAACTTTCTGGGAGAGGCAGGAGGTGCCAGCATAGCCTTTCTCGGAGCAAAAGCTGACAGAACAGTGCTTTGCAAGTTTTATTACTATATCAGTGGTTTTTAAATGCAAAAATTGGTATCCTTTCCGCAAATGGAAAGTATCCTTTGACATTTTAGGGGAACATATCCTTTGAAAACACACCCAGCTTCTCATTTTTCATTAAGGAAGTACTCACTGCCCAAGCATTTCAAATGACCTCTGTGACAGCAACACCTTGAGACCGAGGTTGGGACTCTGCTGCAGGTGATGTGGTGTAGCTGAATGCAAAAATAAGAAACCCTGCATCTGTGGGCTTCCAGTTAAAATGTGCTCTAGATAATGACGCTGGACCCAAGGAAAGCTGAGTGCCCAACATGACACCTGGGTGTGTGGAGGTGGGGATTTTCACAGACACCAACAAGAAAATGGATGCTGCAGGAAGAGGCACACAAATGACTCATTTGCTGCCTTTGCTCCTTTCCTCCTTCTTCCTTCAGGAGAAACTCTTTTAACATGAGAATTACCATGTATATTTTTAAAACCACCCTATACTGCAAACCCAGTAATCACATTAATAAAGTATACCCTCGTGAGAGATTGAGTGCACCAGCACAAGGGTTACCTGTGTTACTCACTAGCATGCCAGGAGCTCCTCTGGATCACTTTGATATCATCTTTGAGTTAGAAGACATTCTTCTTTTAAAAAATCCTCCTTTCTTCACAACAAGCAAGCCCTCAGTTCCCCTGGCTGCAGTAAAGCTTGGCAGGGTGTCAGGGTGGGAAAGAGAGGTGACAGCCACCTCCCAGCACATCAGGTCAGAGCCCACAGGTTTTCCCCAGCACCCTGGCAGGGGAACACAGGGGTGAGGGAGAGGGAGGAGGACATGGGCTGACTTCCACATCACTTTGCGGTGCACCACTGCTGAGCCCTTTCCTCCCTGGGCACAGAAATTCGCTGTGTGCTCCAGCAGCAACGTAGCACCTCATGCCAGGGGCAAGAGCAGGCAGCAGCTCCTGGTTCTGCTCACGGAGGAGAAACCATTCTGCTAGGATGCAACTTAAGGCAGAGTTTGCAGTAGCACAGATATCAATGAACCCATCCTCCCAAAACACAGATGCAGGCTGGAAAGACTCAGGACCAGCCCAAAGCAGTCAAGGACTCCCACTACCAGCAAAATTCAGATAAGTGTTGTGGTGGCAATGATGGATCCTGTCCCTCTCCCTTCCTGAGAAGCTGCCAAATGGGACCACCTTCCAGCTCACAGATGCTATGCCACCAAACGAACTGTGGGCAGCAGCTCCCCATCAGTGCTGACTCAGCTCTCAAGCCAGCAAACAGTGCAAGTGGCATCCTTGGCACAGAAAGCAGCTGTGATGGAGGCAGGCTGCAGGCTGCCTGGCACTCAGGAGTAACAGCACTCTAGGCAGAGCCTGGCAATGGCACAAACATCACAAAAGCCTTTATTTTAAAATATATATTTTTTTAAAAAAAGGATAAATAAATGTCTGAAGGCAATATGCAGGTAATGATGGCTTATTCTTGCACAGGAGAGCCATGACCAGTCTGGGGCCATCCTGAGTCGATGTCCAGGGAGGCAGCAGTGTAAGCCCCCATGTGAATTTTCTCTGTGTCAGTAACTGAGGTGTGAAAATAGTCTCAAGGTTTATTTCAGTCCCAAAGGGAAGAGAGTCAAGGCTCAGCTCTCATTGGTCTTTTTCCTGGTAGAGCGAGATCAGATACGTGGATAGGAGTCCTATTGTTGAGTGGGATATAATCGCTTCCAACGGGATAATCCATGTCATTTCAGAGCCTTTAAAGGCTCCACCAGCACCTGTAAGTACATAGTGACTTTTTTGTTTGTTTTTGGGTGGTGGGAGGTGACCATGACTTGTATCATCCCAAACTCATTGCTGACATTCATATACTCCTCCCAGTTTCCCTCCCATATATGCAATTTCAGTTTAAAAGGTTACTTTGAAAGAAAATCAGAAGTTGCAAACAAGACACCAGTGAAGCTTGTTCAAAATGCTTCTGTCTGAAAAGTTCTTCCTGCACTTATTTTATATAAATAAAATAAAAACTCCATTTTATAATGGAGCTCATTTTTGTAATGGAGGTTTTGCAAAGCTCTATTTCAGTTCTTCCAATAAGATCTTTCAGGCTTCTAAGGAAAATTTTTTACTCTTGGCTTTGTGTTCATTCCTATCCAAAATGACAAGGTGTTTTGAAAATAGATATTTTTTGCCTGCGTGAATTCCTGCAATGGTCCCAGTTATCCAATTATCTCTCCCATTAGAAAGACGAAAGTAAACGGTGCATGGCAGAAGAGCACAGTTCAGAAAGGGTGCCATCCTTTCCTTGGGGGCAAGTCGAGTTAGCAGCTGTTAGTTAGCAGTTAGCTAGCTTCGAGCTGCAATCAGAATGGTACAGGGCCCAGCAGCAGGGAGGCAGGAACATAGTTCTATTTATTTCCTACCAGCAAAGCTTACTGCTCTGTATGAAAGGGAGGAGAAACATCTTGTTCACCTGCAGTGCAGCTGGGATGTTTCACAGAAGCCATCCCTGCTGCCCCCGGGAGAGGAGCGCACCAAGCACCTTCTTTTCCAGCACAAAATGTTTTCCTTAACAAAGTTAAGTGTTCAGCTGTGCGGTGTTAGCACTCCCCAGCTCTGTTCCACGCAGGGTACTCCGTGACAGCCCAGCACAGGCTCCAGCTGGCCTTGCAAGACGACCCACCACTTACTTAACCTGAAGAACCTCCCTTCCGTCGGGGTAACTTGTTCTGATCCTTCTCTCTGCGCACTGGCGGGGCCTCACTCATGTTCACAACCCATCCACCCCAGCTCCAATTTTGGGAGCAGCTAACCTTGGTCCACAAGACTAATCCTATTGATACCCTATTTCTCACCTTCATTTTGTTCTGAGCAACCCTTTCTCCTTTACAAACCAGCCTCTTGTTCCTAGAAGCTTGGTAATATGCCTGCATAGTCTTGGTTCACAAAAATCCCTTGCAGCCTACAATCCTCAGAAGTAGGAAATGACACACTTGGGTAAAAGCATAATTACTGCCTGAAAATGATTCAAAATAATAGGCAATTTCTGTCAGTCTACAGCAGCATGATATTACAATCTCTATAATACCGTTCACATGCTAGAGGGAAACTAAATGTTTTCTAATATTTAGCTGTCCAGCTGCACCATGTAAATTACTTTGTTTTCTAAAAAAATAAGTGAAAAGAGCTTATCTATTAAGACAACAATGTGATTATTTTTGCCAGGGTAAGTTTAATAATTAGTTTTCTAGGCAGGAGGCCACAGAGCTAAGCCGTCACATGGAAAAGCAAGAGCAGCAGCATACGAACCTTCTACCCATTTCCAGACCTTGCCTCACCTCCCAGACTGCCAACAAGAACCATGGGCTTTGGGACACTGCAGCCTGAGTGGCTGCATGCCCTGGGATCCCACAAACTCATCACCCTCAGACTGACAGTCACCTTTATGTGATATCCATCTATCAGGCCACAGAGCTGCAGAAGGCAAACCAAAGCCAGAGTCTGGAGGCGTTTTCTCCCGTTTAGATTAAATACAGATCACGTCAATTTCTTTCAGTCCTTCACCTACGTATTTATTAAAGTATTTATAAAATATTGTATACAGTGTCTTGGATTGGCACCTACCTGCTTGACTGAGGAATGATTTCAGGTTAAAGGCGTTGCATGTGCTGGGGCAAAAGGCCCTACAGCAGGCAGGTGCTGGGTCGCTGGCAGAGCCCAGCCCCGCACCCCCTCTGCACGGGCTGGCAGCCCCTCCAACCAGCGATGAGGTGGGCCTCATCTCGGATGCACCTTGGTTTGAGCCCTGGCAAGCAAGCAAAGCTCAGAGGACAGTACAGCTGCTGATGACTGGCAATAACCAACACCTTCCCCGCGCACAACGCAGTGGGGAATGAGCTTGAACCCCTGCAGAGCCCTCTGGGGTTCATACCACAGGTTTCCAAAGGCGCTTAAGGGAATTTGGTACCCATTTCTCCTCCTCAGGCCAGTGAGGTTTCAGCCTCGCCATAGCCTCTATTGCTACTTTGAAAAACCTGACCAGAAAAGATAACGTAGGCATGTTCTGTAACTTCAAAAACATAAGACAAAAACTGTACTAGAAGTAGTGTCCAGTACCCACAAAAAATCTAGCCTGTAATCGCTATCAAAAGGCCATACTTCACTGTCTCTAGGGAACACGTACAAGGAAACTCGAGCACAACAGCCGTTCAGGGCTAGGGCATGTCTCAAAGAGGCACTGCCTGTGCTCCAGTGCTGGAAGATGACCAGTTGCCACACGCAGTTCTCTCACCCTCTCTCTTGCTTCCAGGCTCCTCTCCACGCCGGTGCCGGGACAGGAGTATTCTTTGGCATCTGCCTAGTTGCTGGAATTGTGGCTTTTATTGGATATTCTTACCTCAGGTTCAAGAAGAGAAACACAGGCTTCCAGCACTTCAAGGTAGGCAGCAAACAGGAATGCAAAGCGTGGTGGCAGCACTTCCCCAGACCCACCGCACCTCCCGAACTCACAGCCTCTTGTTTCTCCTTGCATTTCAGTAAGCTAGAAACATTCCCAATCACTTCCCACTTGAACTGTTCAGCCTAAGACACAAAAAGTGGAGAAGGCTCCCAGACTTCTCTTGGGCACAAGCTTACATTTGCCTACTGCTCCCCCAGACCTCTCCCTCCAGGGTGCCCGATGGGCTCCTGCTCTCACAGACACTTCCAACACCAAGGACTGGCCGAAAGCCTGTTTAACTACACAGCACCAGTACAGAAGACTTTGCCCCCTCAGAAAGTTCACCTTTAGGGAAGCAGGTAATTACAGCCACTGAAAGGACACCAGTTCTCTTCCTCCTCCTCCACGGCATTGCTAATAATTTTGCTGCTCCAGAGGTTGAAAAGTTTGATAGGAAAAAGGCCAGATTCCAAAGAGAAGCAAACTGAAATGATTGCGGGATGCAAAACCAGCCAGCAACAGCCAAGCTACTCGGAGGGATGAAAAAAAAAAAAAAGTTACAAAATACACAAGAATCAATCCAAAAGAAATTCTACCTAGAAGTAACCAGAAATCCCTTCCTATTCGAGCCCCTGCATGTAACGTGAATCGTTTTCTAGAAACAAAACACATGAGTCATGAGCCAGGGGAAACACTGGTATTTTTATATAGTTGCAATGAGAGTCCTCAGGACAACGAAGTACCTTTTACCCCAGGCACAATGTCAGGGCAACACCTCCTCTCCCCATCTTTGCTGAGGCTTAAAAATAAGGGAGAGGGGGAGAAAAAAAAAAGATACCAGTGTTAAGCGACCTGAGATAATACAACTACCCAGAACACAGTTCATCCCCAGAGACACTGATGTAGAGGATAAAGCCAGTCGAGCCACAACACTGCAGCAGTTGGCAGTGAAGCTAAGTGCCCCGCTCAACGCACTGTAGGAGGAGGACAGATTTTAAGCAGGTTTGTGTGATTTTGTGTAGTCAAAAGATGACACTGACGTAACATCACTGGACAAGTCACAGCCTTCAAATATCACCAACCCCTCATATGAAATTTCTGTACTGACTTCACCAGAACCTACTCATGATCTTTTCTCAGTAAGTGTGCATTTTGATTTGAGACACAACTGAATTAATGGTAAGAGGGGAATTACTTTATGAAAAGAAATTGTCTAGTTGGGAAAAAAAAGAAAGAAAAATTAATTCAGGAAAACACCATTCAAGTTCCTAGCTTTCCTGTCTCACCACTGCGAGAAACTGGGTAGCCTCACTTGTAGCAAAATTGAGGCTGTGTTCTACAGCCTTATCTCAAGTCTACCTTCAAAGACAGCTGAATTAAACTGGACTTCGAATGCCACTGGATGCCAGTGATGTGTCTATACAAACTTAAGAAGCCTTCTGATTTTGTCTTCCCTTCTCCTTGCTGCAAAAGCAGCTGAGTACCACGCTAGCACTCCAAAGAATCTGAAACACAACAGGAAGGGGGCTGGGAATCAAGGGAAGGAAAGACTGAGTAAAGCCAGAGGATCTGAATGGCTTCAATGGTCTAATTTAGCAAGACCCTCATGTACATACAGAACCTATAATCAAACTTTTTGCACCCAGTAAAGACTTGTTTGGTGCAAAAATGCCAGGTGCAAACTCTGCCATGTGTATAGACAAATTTGCCAAAAAGTTACTTTCATTTCTTAAATGCGATTTCAAGTCTGATTTTCTTTTTCTTCTATTTTACAGGACTCGGATGACCAGCAGCTGGTGATGAGTGGTCCTCATGATCAGAATTAAAGACTGAATTTGGCATTAGTCAATTACAAAACACATTTCTATTCACACTTACTGTGAAAAAACAGCACCTACACTTTTCAGGGAATAAAATCTTGTTGCAAACTAAAAATCAAGAGACCACCACTTTGTTTAAGATGCACTCTATAGAGGCCACGGAGCTACCAGCCTCAAAAGTTTTGGCTGTATCTGAGCAATACCAACTATGGGTGCCAAAAGCAAAATTGAGTCTCAATTATCCTACCCAGAAGCAGACAACTCTCTGAAAACTAGACGACTCTCACTAGCCTGCTCTTCAGCTGCTTTTATTCTTCACAGACCTTAAAATAGCCTCAAACACACAGGACTGCTAACTTGGCAAATATCCTAAATCTAGTACTCCAGCTCTACGCTTTCCTTTTGGCTCAGTTACAACTACAACTGGCAAGTATGAAACAGAACAGGTGTTAAAACTGTATTTTTAAACTGAGGGGAATTTTTGCTAGTATTCTTTCTTGTAAGAATTTCAGCAGCAGGAAATGCAACCATCCCATCTGCTCTGCTTGCCTCCTCTAGCTTTTCTGTCTTTCCCCAAACTTGACTGTATTTTGCTTACATCTCACCTCACTGTACAAAGGGACATAGTAATTGTAGGAGCTTTAGCCAGAAATACAGATAATATGAGAGCATTCAAATAGTAATCAGTTTTCACTTGAGCCATTTTTATGAAAAGTGATGATCAGCATACCCTTGCCATGTCACGGCCACATTCTGTTTTGTAGGTCTGAGAGGAGCAGAAGCTATTTGACCAATTTAGTGTATTTTACCAAGCACATTTACACCGTCTTTCAACAAATGCAGAGCAGTTCACAGCTGCAGTTTTCACCATACTGTAAGTGAAACAAATGAGTTGTAATTCGCTGTCCTTTCCTTCCCTCAAAACATTTAGTATCATAGCAAATTGTGAGAACACTAGAGAAACCACAAAACAGCAAGAAAAGAAAGATTTTCTTGCTGGCTGCAGTAACGTTCCCCTATGACATGCTTCCTGGTGTTTACCACACATGGGGGGCAGGAGGGAATGTGTCACCCCAGGAAAGCGTTAAGTTGCCTCCAAGAGCATACCCATCAGCACAAGGTATGCAGGCAAATCCAGGGTTGTTCACACAGCCATCAAGCACAACCGAGGAAGCCTGATGTGTAAATATGCCTAGATGAAAGAGACAGACTGAAGTAATTTTCCTAACTCCTTCCCTTGCCCCCCTACACATGCCTGCTTACTTTTACCTGCAAGATATTAAAAAAGAACTGATGTTCTCTCCTTCTTCCCAATCACCCAAAATATTAAGGCTCACAGGGACCAGAAGACAAAGTCCAAGCATTTATTTCTGTAATAATCATTAAATATTTTTATCACAAAAACAGTTCCACAGTTCATTAAACTCCTTTTACTGACAGACTATTCTCCTCCATGTTTTTGATAAAACAGAATGAAAATCTCTGCTTGCTTTGGTGTTCAAATGAACTACAATCCCAAAATGAATATAAAGAGACACTGCTCTTTAAACATGCTCAAAAATCTTTTTGAAGTCAGTAACATAACAAGGTTAAAATAAGTAATGCAAAGAGCGCCAAGGTGAAATCATTACAAAAATGCAAGGCATTTTTAGAAGTTAAATAAAGAGCAGCATTCTAGCACTGAAAAATAAATAATACACTTTAAAATTCTCACTTAAATTCATATATTATATAGTTGGCTTGTTTTAGAGGAACATAACCCTCCCATAATTTTTTTCATGCAATGTTGTTTATTTCAATAATTCATGCAATATAAACAAGATCTTACTTCAGCTGGCTGTTGTAACATAGCTTTGTACAGAAGTTTGATTTGTAAGTTAAGAGAAAGAGGGAGAGGAGAAAATAATCTTGAAACAAAATGTGTATTATGTGGGTAACATCATCCAAACCAATTAAACTGTTCCTGCTTAACACAGGAGAATTAGGTAAACTGACTCCTAGCCAGCTTTAAAAGAATAAACATCACAGAGCTATAACCAACAAAACATTATCAAATTCAGTAACGCAGAACCAAGTAACAATATTATTATTTGCTGGTAGTAAGATGGAAAATGTACAGTGGTTTGGGGTTCATTTTGTTTATTTCTTAAACAGTGCATTGAAATTTCTGGAGCGTGAGAGGTGCTACAGACACGTAACACCAAGTTCGGTTCTAGCTGACCATTTGGATACAGAACTGAAGGCAAATCAGGGATATTTCCATTCCCAGAATTCATTATCAAGTTATGGTAAATATTTCTCACACAGCCCCCCCGCCCCCACCCTCCAACATGTCTCCTGATAAAGCCAAATTAAATTCCTGCAAAATGTTAGCTTTTATTTCCAGCAAAACAGCTGGGCTTGTCAGATGAACTTACTCATTTCAAGCACATTCACCTGTTTAAATACACACACACACTTCAGGGGTGCTGCATGTCAGGTTTGAAACAGGAACACAAGAACATAAACATAAAATCTATTAACCACCTCTGAGGACTTCGGACTGAGTTCAAGCATACAGGAAAACTACTTATGAAATTATGCAGGCTAGATTAGAATACATTCTTTACTTTGCAAACATGCTTTTAAAAATATCAGGATGCTGCATATGAAATTCAATATAGGTACTTGCACATAATAAGCTAAAAAAAAAAAGCAAAAAAACTTTCGGTCACCAAAAGTTTGTTTACCTGACAATCATGGTAGGAAGCAAGTGATATCACAAAATTAAGAATACCAAATGCTATATAATTCTGTTAATTATATGCTTTTAAAAACAGAGTCTTTAATAACTAAAATTTGAAAAATATTAATCATATTATGTCTTCTAAAATGGCTGGGGTGGGAAGCACCAGTCAAACAAAGAAACAAAACACATTTCCTTTGGATGCAGAAAAAGGAAAGCATCCTTATTTAAAAACAACTATACAGCAGTTCTATAAAGTGCCTGTTTGAGGAAACACATCAATAGATGTTTTCCTTGTGCAAAATAGACATTTTTCAGCTCAAATCTTTGGAACATATAGGCTACCCAGAGTTTGTGGTCATGCATTACCATTATATTATATAACGCATTACCATTGTATCACGCAATGCCAGTAATTCAATAAAACTTCTAATCTGCACTGCCAAAATTACTTTGCTTAATGCAAACTGTCTACCATCCCCAATTTGGTTTTCAAGGCTTGAGCTAAAAAAATGTCATCAGAAAACTCTGGTTTTCATTCTGTCATTTCTTAAGTTTTCTTTTCACTCATTTGCCCATTGTGCGTGTTTATTTTTGACTGTAAAAGTCCATTACTGAAGGCTATATGAAAATACATTCTCTCCTAGGGAACAGCAAAACCACACTTCATACCACTGTAAGACACTTGAAATTTTTAAAAGCAGCATTTAGGATCAATCTAAAGCCTGACACATACCTGTCTCCACTTTGAAATGCAAAATGCAAGACCTCTTGAAATGGCTTTATTATTAGAGAGTGGATATTTGAAGTGTTTTGAAACTTAAAAAGAAATGTGCCTAAAATTTAACAACAGGAAGCTGAAGCAGCCCAAGTTACTGTCACTTTCAGTTGTGGGCTCGAGTCCACTTACAGCCAAGCAGATGTTGCAAGAACAGAAACTGCAGAGACAGGAGAAAAAGTCCATCAGCCAGAGCCTGCTAGTACTGTAATCACTGCAATGCAGCAGAGCCACAACACTACTACAGCGATTAGTTCAGTTACAGGTAAGGCTCTAGCTGTGGCAGCAAGGAAAGCTAAAATGCGTACATCATCCCCCTCAGTCTCACCATAAACTGGCTACTAACTACATATCACTGATTTACTAACACTGGATTTAAGCCTTTCAGTGCCAAGATCCATTACAGTTTCCAGCTGGAGTGGTGAACACTGCCAGAACAGAAAGTACAGGTATTCCTTTGTAAACCACAAGGCTGCAGATTGCAATTTCCAATGAACAAACGAAAACAACCACCCCAGAACACCACCAGTCCTTCCCCTCAAATATGCCCTCCATCTCAGCCCACTACTATTTTGGCAATCCATCATCTCTTCTGTGTGTAAGAGGAGTTTTCACATCTCTGAGCACAAGAGGAGAAAATAGGTACACTGCTTATGAGAACAAGTATGAATTATATCCAAATCAAGATAACAGATTTAAGTGACTTAAATAAAATACATGTACATTCTAAAAAAAAAAAATTTATATATATATATATAATTTGCCGATTTGAGAGAGAAGCCACGAAGTGTTTATTTGATCTGAACTGTCTCTTGTAGGAAAGGTATTCTGAATGTACCAGTGCACAGCTGGTCTGACCAGCCAGGAAGTTCATGCTGCAAAGGAGTCCTTCTTGGATAAAATGTGTAATCAGGCTCATAGTTCAAGAGACAACTCAATGATGCCATGTAGATATCCGCAAATCGGGAGAGACGTCTTAGGAAATAAGTTGGATTCTCATCAGTTCTAAATAAGCTTCCAAACTGTGCGTTGAAGAAATTCCTATTCATCTCCCTGTCCCCCAAAAAAGAAAACAAAAAGAGAATGAAGCGAGCATACCTGCACATATTATCAGCTAGCAACCAGAACATGAAGCATGCAGTTCCTATAATCTGTTCTGTGTATTATTCCCTTGCCATTGCACTTCAAAACACTTAAAATGCACCACATAAGAAATTTTTGCATGTCTTACGCATATGTAGCCCAGATCTAGCAGTAACAGTACTGAACAGAAGAGTTTCACATTCTCCCACTAAAACCAATGATAAGTTGCTTCTGACTTCAGAAACACATCTCAAGCTTTTCTTTCTAGACATTGTGGAAGAAGACTTTTGCCTTCACCTAAATTGTAATGGCATCCACTTATCCCAAAGATAAAAGACTTTTTTAAAAAAAAAAAAAAAAAAAAAAAAAAACAAGATTTGGCTTAATGGACACAAAAAGCTCACACGCACCTTGGAATTAACTTCTGTTATTAGTCACCAGCAAGCATCATTCCCATTTCATTTACTTCCATGTTTCTAGGGAAGGCCTTGCCAACTGTGCACTTCACACACCCTGCATTTAGTGATTGCTCCTTCACGATAGTAGATTTTTAGGAGTTTTAGCCCTTATACCTATCTTTGTAATGAGTCCAGTGCTAAATCCAGTCTAGTGCAAAGCTCGGTTTCTGCATATTCTAAAATTTATTTATGTAATGTGAAAAAGTCATCAAAAAAAAAAATTCAGTGACCGAAGTCTTGATACAGAAACACATTTTTAAATCACGCAGAAGTAAAGTTGTGTAATCAATAGCAACAGTGACAGCTGAACACAGAGGGACAGGAGAGATGAGATGAGAAGGAAAGACTTATTTGATATGATGTTAGCCTTTCATGCAGAAAAGGCGGCTAACATCCCCTTCCAGAGAAGGGGAACAGGGAGAAGAGGTTCCTATGCATGGAGGGTCAGAGGGGAGAAGAGCTGCAGAAGAGACAGGTAGAATACTGCTTTACACAGTTAGTTTTAGAAGTCTGTAACTACCAGGGAATATAAATCAAGGATGGAGAGAAATTCTGAAGAACCCTGTGGAAGACATCACATAGAACACTTGGCTATCATCAAACTTCTTGTAAATTCTTCATCTCCTATGTCTTACCTCATTTCCTTTCTTTCCTTCTTCCATTCTTCTAAGATCATTTGTGAATCAGGATCACGGTGAACCTGGAATGTAAAGTATGGGTAACAGGTTAACTAAGGATGCCTTAAATGAGCCTTTCCCTTAATAAACACTTATCAGCTAACAGGACAAGAGCAGTGCTTCAGAGAACAGTATACAGAAGTCATCCACATGCATTTTAAACAGCTGAAAGCAGGAATCAATCCAGGCTGACCCAGTGGAGGAAGGGGACAAGATTTTGAGAAAACTCTTGTTAACTAGCTATACAAATAATTGCATTCACTTATCTACAGTCAAACACGTGAACTTTAATGAGACAGAAAGTACTTGCAATGTCAATCTCTAGCATTTAGAAACTTGGCTGAATCCCTCCTGGTATACAGAGCTGATTACACACACAGAGAACAAACCTGCATGTGTTCCAGTAATCCTGTCAAGGTTTGCAGCCAGGTCATGGTTTGAATGTACTTCTCTGTGTTCATGATTTTAATCTCCGATCGTAACTCTGGAATAATTGCACCAGTGCGCCAGCCATGCTTCAGGGTCAAATCCTATTTACCAAGAATTACAAAATGCAAGTATTAGTCTTAAAAATAGCTACTTAAAAGAACTGAAGAATTTGACCATTGTTTATCCCAATGGGGCACTAATTTAATTGCTTCTTATGTATAAGCAGAAATATTAAACAGTGGGACTTAACTGTGCCAACAGGCAATAGAATTTAATTTCAGAATAAGCTTCAAATCCCACATTTTTAAAGAGAGAGAGAGAAAGAACATGTAAGCACTTGCAAACAAACACTAATTCATTAGGTTTAAAACAAATAGTAGGAAATTCCTCTTGTAGAGGAGACCTCTGCTGCTATCAGAAGTATTTGGAGGAAACCAAGCGTTGGGCTTATGGTATTTACCCATACATTCAGCTGACAAAACAGTCCTATCAGGGCCCCCAGCTATTCAAGTTCCTCCTGACAAGTACAGGATAAGGTAGCTGCCACCTCTGCTCTCTTCTCCACTGCACCAGAGAAGAACAGAGCTGTGTCCTCCTTCCTTTGGCCCTCAGCCTTCTGAAGCACCCAAACTTGTTTTTCTTTTTAAAAGCAGATTGGGGCAAAAATGTTAATATCTGCTGCTGCTGAAACATGTTACCACAGATTGGCAATGGAAGGTCACATCCAGGTATTCATATGCAATTGATTATAGCAGATTAGGTGGTGCTCACTTACTCTAAAGTAACAATTAACAGTACATATTTTTTGTAAGGTAGTACAAAAATGCCTGGATAGTGGGGCTATAAACCACAGCAAGATCTCCGGGAAGAAAGTTAGTTTACCACTAGTGACAGGAAGATTGCCCCCTGCATTCAAAACAGAAGTTCCTTCAGCTCTTATTACACTTGGTAGTAAGTGTCATCCAAATCTGTCATATCCTGTATGTTTGGATATCTGTGTTTACTCCCTGTTACATCTGACACAATCAGTATCTGGATCAGGAATACAAACTCACACATTCCTGAGCGCAGTTTGTAAACAAGTTAAATGCTGCAAGTCATGTGGAAAATATGATTGGCCTTTTACAGCACCAGTTTTCTTCACTGCAAGAAAAGCAATATAACTGAACTACCAACTCAAATGTTGTTGTATTCAGAAATCTCAAATGAAAGCACGTTATATTGAACAACTGGGGAGGAAGAGAGGAAAACTAACAAAAAGCCTCGTCTTTTATCCCATTTTGTGAAAGTAAACTACTTACTGCCAAGTCACTGTAAATGTGATCACCAAAGTAGAGAACCCTAGAGCCCCTCCAGCCAGTAAGCTTCAGAAATTCATACAAGTTACCCTGCGGAAACAATGACACATACATTGCAGCAGCATGCAACTTGCACCTTCACAGGTATGAAAAAGGCATTTAGTACACCCCTAAAAATATTTTCATGCCAAGAATCTTGCCCGCAGTTGTATATATATTATGAATCCCAAATTTTACAGGCAATTTCAGTAACAGTATCACTTCAAGAGGCAAGTAAACTGCAGACATACAATACCAATGGTGAATTTGTACCATTTTGTCATTTGTCATTAAAATAACTCTCTTAAAGAACATACCTACTTTTTAGAAGCCTTTATGGTATCTAAAGAAGCTTGGGATTCTGGGAAATAGGTATTAAATTTGAACTAAAAGAGTTTATTGAAAGCATACCTGTTTGTAAATCTGACCTTTCTGCAGCTTGTGAATTTTGTCCCAAAGCAACACTCCCCTTTCATTCACCTTCCGAAACGGTCTAGAATAGAATTATACACAATTGTTACATTGCTGTAGAAATTCTGTCACTTTTTAGGAGGAGATGACAATTTTAATATTGAAAAGGACTGGGGGCAAGATGTACCATAAAGTTCTTTTTAAAATTTAAGAAAAAAAGGGGGGGGGGAATCCCACCTCCCTCTATCTCACTTGCAAATCATAAGTACATAAAAACGAGTAGGTCTTTTTCAAGTGTAAGAGCAGTGCATACGCATGACAAATGTATTTAATTGAACAAGTCCAAATATTCCTGTCCATCAGCCACTCTACCCTTTAAATATCATGTGTGACTAAAAAAAAAAAAAAATTAAAAAAAAATCAAAAAACACAGAAGTAATGAAAGATATTTCCAGGTAAGGGGCTGAATCCGAAAGGTACCACACCAAAAATTCTCAGGTTTATTAGGAAAGGAACACACTTCACCAACTTACAAGCCAAAATGTTAAAAACAGCTTTCGCGATCCTAACTCAATCCAGTAGACCTGTAAGAGCTACTGGAACTTTCTTAGGTGAGAAATGGTAAATATTTGGACTTCAGAATTGGGTGTTGCTGCATTCCCTAATGACCTTAAACAGGATTTCACCAAATACAATTTCATTTTACATTGCATCCAAATTAAAATATTTCATAACACACTCTATAGCCTTATATGGAATAAGCTGCTAGAATCATTCTTTACTAAATACCCACCTTCGTTTATCATTGAAGAAGTTTGGCTTCTCAGCCTGTACAATGACCACATCAAACAGATCCCTCCAGTCCTTGCCGACTATGAACTTCATGCCTTTGTCCCTAAAAAGGACAGAGGGATATTAACAGTGAAGCATAACAGAAGTGCTGTTATCCTTTAAAAACGTATAGCTGAAAACTAAACAACCATTCACTTACACAAAGCTGCTGGGACTGTTTGTGATGAGAAACATCTTCTTGCCATGATCAGCCAGCTTTGCTAACACCGCACGAGTTTGTTCAGCATAGCAGATGTATTTCTCTGTGAGGATTGGGGAAAACACAGTATTAATCAAAAGAACTTTTCATGCGAATTTTTTCTGCATTCAACCAAGGGTTCAGAACATGAGGTTATACTTGGCAAAGGCACCTTAGACAAGTGGAAATAACTCTTTGATGCTTTTAAATTTAGAATTTGTAATCTTAAATAAGGAAACCAGAAAGTTTATTATACTATCAGTGAAAAGAGCTTTGATAGATGATCTCAGCAGTACTTACCAATATCTGCTTCAATTGCTCTGTACATTATTCCTTTGATGTGGACATCCCTGATTGAATCCTGTCAGGAAAGCAACAGGGCACTAAAGAACTGAAAAATCTTTTCAAGTATAAAGACCATGCTCACTGCATAGCAGTAGTCACTTGTTTTTAAAACAATTCTTTTCTATGAATTACACTTCCAACTTCACAGAAATGCCACACGAAGTTCATTATACATATATGTCACCACTAGACAAAGAGCAAGCCTGTCCTCCAAGAAACTAACTTCATACTTTTGGGAAGTACAAAACTGTATAGCACAGGGGCTGGTTTACATAACAACTGTGAAAGGGCACTCAGAAGGGTGAAGCGGGGTGAAAGCCCTCTGCAGAAGCAGAGTCCTCACAGATTTCCAATGACCTTTGGAGCAGAACACATTCCTTTCCTCTTGGAAAAAAAAAAAAAAAAAAAGCTTCAAGTCAGATTTTGGATTATGATCACTCTCAAATGCCTTGGTTATTTAGAAAAGAAAATTATGAACAAACTAAAGAACCTAAATGCTTAAGCAAAGTACTCAGTAAGGCACTCTGAAGGCATCTGGCATCTCTCCTGAGCCAGCTCTGCACCAGACAGCTTTGTTTAGGACAATGGTCCTACCTACTACCATTTTGGTACTTACATGGCGTATGTCCTAAAAATCCTAAAAAAAATGTCCCTATAGGGCTTCCAAAACCTTGGTAATGCTGAGCAGTACAGAATTTTCTACAAACACTTCAGCAGAAAACACAAGAACTAGCCTTCTGACTCTATGTAACCACAGACAGAAGGGAAAATTATGCTGGAGGTCAAAAAAAGTTTCTTAAAACCATCTTATCTACTCAGGAAAGCAAGAAATTCAACATTCAGGTGCATCACATATGTTGAACAACAACACAAGTTTAATACATGCCAACAAGTGGCCAGGAAAGGTTTTGGATGGAAAGCCTGTGCGGACAAATACCATCAACATGGGCACGACCTCTTCTGTTCTTAATAACCATGACAAAATTATCTCCTCTGCAGGATACATCATGAGGAATCAAGAGGGTCAAATTATACTAGTCATTATTACTAGATTGTTTTGGAGCAGGAATAGAGGAAAACAGGCAAAACAGATATGTCAAAAGCAAGAGACAGCAACTGATCATATGCTAGCAAAGATACAGAGGCAGTACAACTGAAAGCTCCAAACTGGAATTCCCTATAGCCTCTTACAATTCCTGTTAGTGAGAAAAGTATATATTTACTAACAATCAAAAGAAGTTTTATCAACATTCAAGAGCTTCTTCACTTTCCTCCTATCTACCCTCAAACCTACAAAAAGAACAATAGCCTGATATCGTCAAATTTAAAACAACCTTCAAATTATTCTACGTTTCTTTTCCAAGGTCTACCTTCATTTTACTTGTGTTTTTATGGTTGTATAGCAATAATTACTCCATACAAAACCTAAAGTTCAGTTATTTTGCTGGAGCTGACACAGCAGGCTGAAGCTTCCTGAAGTTCCCAGAGAGAAGACATACAAATGTAGAGGTTTACCTAAATCTTCAAAGCCAGTACCTTGACATCTTTGTACAGATGAACAGGCTCATAGTCTATGTTGTTTTTCAGAAAATATTCATTCACACAAGAAAGGAGTGTCATTTCTGGCAAGGAAAATATATCCATGAATTGCTTCATTGTATTTCCTTGTGAGCTCTACAGGGGTGGGAAGAAAAAAAAGAAAGAAAAAAAAAGAAAAAAAACGTCAGGCATTTCTCAGATTATAGCACTTTCATTCATTCAGTATGAACACTTCAGCTTAGTTGCGGGTATTGAGCTTTTGCCATCACTGTTCGCACTGCTTTAGATTCTTTTTGAACTAACAAACTTTCAATAAAATAACTCCAACAAAAATGTTGGATTTTAAGAATTAATGATGACTCATTACTCTTAAGAGCAGTATTTTAATTCACAAACACTTAAAAGACAGCACTCAGCTATAAGTCAAGAGAAGGACTTAGAGGCCTTCACTGGAAGTCTGTACTTCTATAATTAGGAGGCACTGAGTGCTGTGATGGGGGTTGAAGGTTTTATTAAAAAAACCCAGAACAAATAACAAGTGGAATACTGATTAGGACCGCAAAACAATTAACCTCCTTGAAAAGAGATAAAAAAAAAGTTGTAAGAATTTACAATACTAATGGAGTAACAGAGGAGAAGATTTCTAGTCTTCAGAAGCTGTAACTATAGTGAAGTTTCACAACAGTAGAGAATGTCATTATACGAGAACAACTACAAACCAAATACTTCAAGAAGAAGAGAGATAAAGCAACCAGCTCAAGACAGCACACTGCTCACGATCACAGAAACATAATGGTTGAGGTTGCAAGGGACCTCTGGAGGTTACCTTGTTCAACCCCCCTGCTCAAGCTTGGCCACTTAGAGCCAGTTGCCCAGGACCTTGTCTAGATGGCTTCTGAATCTCCAAGGATGGAGACTCCACAACCTCCCTGGGCAGCCAAACTGTGCCAGTGCTCAGTCACCCTCACAGTAAGAGGAAGCGTTTCCTGATGTTCAGAGAAAACCTCCTGTTTCAATTTGCGCCCATGGCCTCTTGTCCTGTCACTGTCTTTTCCAAGATGAAAGCAAGCACAGACCTGCAGAGACTAAGGCACCCAGCAGGAAATGCCAGGGAAATATTCAGAACTGCTTCAGAGACCAAATTTGAGAATTCTAAGTTCAGCTCCTTAAAATAAGAACAAGTGCGAGAACAACAAAATGCTCCACAGCACACAGAAGGGCCTTTCATGTCAACATGGACTTAACTTCCGTAAGTAAAAGGGGCAAAATAAACTTGGTCTTACTAAAAAGACAGCACCGTTCTTCATTTGGGAAAAAGGAAGGAATCTGCTAGCAAGAAGACCATCTTTTCCCACAAAATGAAATCCTAAACTTAAAAGCTTTATTTTTTATCATTCATCTTTTGCCAAATCCTCTACCACTCTGCCAGCTTGTATGCAAGAGATGCCTCCATATATTTACTTGCTCCTACCTCAGCTAAGCCATTAGACCACTGGGAAGTAGTGCATAGCCAGGGCAAGGCACCAGATATGGTTCATTTCCCAGCCTTTATCAGACTTGCCGTGCAACACTGAGCAAGTCACTTGATTTTTCTATTTTCTACTTCTCTCTCTGTATGACTGGGCAAGGGAACAGTGAAAGAAGAAACTAAAGCAAGCAGGAGAAAGACAAGATATTTATCACTTTAGAGAGCAAACTTTACATCTAGCACCATAAGTGAATCATGTATTGAGAAAATTCAAAAAAACAAAATGCAAACACCCTACCCTGACCCAAAAAAAAATAAAAAAAATCATTTTTAAACAGCAATTTGTATGGTTTTACCTTTCCATAGAAGTCACTCATTTGTTCTAAAGGGACATGGGAACCATCATACATTGCAATGACTTCTTCATCTGGGACAACACTGAGGCCTCTGGAAAACCACATCAGCTTTAGTACGTAAGTCAGATTAAAATTGTCAAGTAATTATTGAATGGAAGTCTGGCAGATTAACACTTAGATCTGAACCTTATTAAAATACTAATAATGTTACAGGAACACTTTAGCCTGTAAGTTAAAATAGCATCTTTTCCTACAGAACAAGTAACACTTTAACAGGCTGACGCACACAGAACACAATCCAATTTTAAGTCCTTTTTACTTTCTTACGGGAAAAGAGGTAATTAGTCTCCATTGAAGCTATGCCTCAAGGGTTTGTAAGAAGTAGTTAGAGCCTCCAGTTTTTGAACTCCAACTAATACCTCCCCCTGCCTTTGTTTCATACAGCACTGATGATGTGATAGTGCTTAAACCAGATTATTCTGCAGCATGACCTTGAAGATTCAAGGGAAAAAAACATACACAACCTTTAACTAACTAAGAACTTCTGTTAAACTGTATCAACAGTTCAGTCTCTCAAAATTTCAGATTACCTGAAGGATTTGTTGACAAGTAATTAAAATATTAAAATGTAACAACAAATGGGGAAGAAGGAGACATCAACTCTTCCCAGTTTCTTTATCAACTATGAAAAAGATTAAAGGCTTTGTTTTGCTTTGGTTTTGAATGTTTACAGTATCAAGCATCTTGCACTACATCATCTAAAAAACCCCAAACATGCAGACATCCTCACCAGAGGACACAGAAGTGGTGAGATTTTGCTTAAGATTAAAGAACACAAATAAAAACCGTATCATCTGGTCCCTTTTTTCCAAGCCTACTTATGGTGTTTTACAGCCTTGTAAAACAGTTATTTCAGTCCCTCCCTTTCTTCATCTTATCCAGAAGTGTTGTGAGGCATTAAAAAAAAAAATTGATTAATTAATAAGCCTAATACTTTCAGTGTTTATCATCCACACCAGGCTTTCCAGTGGAAAGGCATGATACATGAATTTCCTCAGGGCTGCTATGGTAGCAGAGTCCCACATTAACTAGATCCTTTACTACAATTCTCAATGGTGCATCAACTTGTACATAGCCCTGTGCTACTACTGGTAGAACTCCGGCATTCAAGTTAGTATTGTGCATAAACAGAGCAGATAATACTTTGGTTTTGTAACATAGAGAGTTCAGTGTCACCCACTCCACAACAGTAAACACAAAGAAATGCCACCAAAATGTTAAACATGTATCAAGTAATAGATCAGAATTGAGACTTCTAGCCTGCAGACAGCTATGCCAAGTGGTATTTGAATATTGCTGAAGAAAATGTTACTGGATCAGGAGCTACTTAAGCACAAATCAAGAGAGGACAATAGACATACGTGAAATCCAGAGAGGAGAGATGACTGTGTAGGCAAAGCTGTAGATCAGTTTTACCAAAAGACTCATAGTCTTGACACAGTTCACAGTCCAGCTGTGTGACTACAAAGTCTATTTTATCCCACTGACAGCATAGACAGACAGCACTAAAAGCATCACAGTTCACCTACAGCAGTGCTCCTACTGCTGCCCTTGAAGACACGCATTGTTAGAGGGATACCAGAATGGCTTAAACCTCTCATTGCAAATAGGCTGTACACTTAGGCAAGTCCTGCTACCTGCAGCTGTATAACTGACCTGCACACATGCAGAACACAGAGAAGTTTAAAATTAAGAACACAGACGGCAACTGACAGCAAAGCTCAGTGTTGGTACAGAAGAGAAAGGTAATGTTACTTTAAACAACATTAAGAGGAAGTCTTGAGTGAAAAGGTAGCTTTGACTCTCACCCTCACGCACACTCAAACTACCAAGATGCGTGGCCTAGCAATCTGTCCAGAATTACACTGGGTGACGCAGAGAACAAGGGACACCAGCTCTTCAACAAACCTCAACACCTCTCTAGAGTTTCCTTGACTGGTCATCATATTCTGCCTTCACCCATCCCCGTATGGGTGTCAGGAGAAACAGACATATGATGTGATATCCAGACACCACTAACACATGCCATCCTTTTGTCCTTCCTATCAGCATTTCTTCTGGTGCTCTCACACACACGTTTCCATTCATACCAATCTTAATATTTCTATTACATACCTCTACAGATAAATGTAGCTTTGATTACTTCACCTAGCCTTTAATGTAGCAAACTAGTGTTGTTTGCAGTAAAAAATTTAAAACATGACAGCCTTTTTAAATGGATCTCACAATCAGCACACTGAGTCCTCTGGCTCCCTCCTAGCCCTGCATAAACAATTCTTTTGAAAAACAAAGGAACAGGTTTTGTCAGTCGAAACATACAATAATTATTCTACCTCAGCATGTATAAAACACACAAGTAAAAGGTATTAAAGCCTCATCCAGAGTCTGATGACACATACAGAACACACCATTTTGGCAGCTTTAGACAGCCACTATGTTGACAGTATGAGCCTAATGCTGGACCACACCATCTTGCTTCCTCTTTCATTTTCCTTCCCTTCCTCTCCCCTCTCCCAGAGGGCATTTCAAACTAACTCAAAAGAACAAATCAACGACTATGGCTGAATCATCTTCTTACTTGCCCAACTGGCAAACAAAAAAGGGTAATGAGCACATGATCATCATTTCATACTACCACATAGAGTCCCACATAGTAAATCACTTGTGTGAAAACCAGGTTGCATTGTCTTTTGGCCTCAAACAAAAACTTTTTGTCCAATGACATTAAAAAAGGTGCTCAGCCTTCTTTAAATTACAACCTGGTACCAAGAGTGGTGCTCCTGTCAGTCAAATGAGTACTGCTCTGTATCAGCAAACTGAGCCATACTAAAAACCTTCCTGTCAAAGATCACATACAGTATATCTGTACCATGTAACAAAGCACAGGACAGAGGCTGGCAATTTTACATCAATTCAGTAAACTCAAAAGTGTCAGGCTGTGCAGACACAAAGCAGTTGTGCTGCATTCTGCAAGTACGATGTGTTTGATGTGTCCGAACTTAAAAGCTCTTTGCCAACACAGCAAGACCTCTCAACTGTCTCTACAACCATACCACAGTCATGCTAACAGGCACTCTGTGACAATTATTTACATAGAAAGCAACACCGGAGAAGTCATCAGCGTATTTTTAGATGTCTTTCGGCACAATTTAACAGCCGGAAACAAAGTGAGTCAGCACTATGTGACCAACCAGTTTGCCAGCTTCCCCAGCTCTGAACTGGGGAATCAGCTGTACTGTATCAGTCAGTAAATGTGTGCACATCTGCGTACACACAGGTGCAAAGAAAACTCCCTTCCAATAAGACTGCAATGTTCATTCATGTCTGTGCTCGTCAGGGCACTGTTCCTGATATGAACCTAACACGTGCACTAGTAAATGCAACTAAGAGATTCAGAGAACAAAAGTATACATTTTCATTATAAATAGGAAATAAAGTTTACCCACCTGTAAACTGTTCCCAGCTGAATATAGTGAAAAGCATCAATCTTCATTAATAACGCCTTGCAGGGGAGAAAAAAAAAATATCAGGTTTTATCACATCAACTATCTCACCAATTTTATCTACAACCTTTCTGTCTCAAGAATGCCTAAGTATCTTCACTTCAACTTCCTTCATCGGTTCCAAAATACTTTTATCAATGGCTTTTACCTAGGGCTTGCCAAATCACCAAGGAAGCTCAGCTCTGGACAATGTTAAGTCACAAAGAAATAACTTTTCCTAGTAGCAGATGCCTGCTTAGTTTCTTCTGTTGCACTTGTTAGCTGCCTTCCCACACCCACCACGCAAACAAAATGCCCAAAACATTTTCTACTTAAGAGCTATTTAAAAAAACAAAACAAAACAAAACAAAAAACCAGCTTGCTATGAAAGAGAAAAACATGAAACAAAATCCTTACACATCAATGCAGACTGAAAACCTGAAAACCTTAAAAATCCTATTTAATTTCTTTGGCTAGGTTCTCAGCACCACATAACTAATTACAAATTTATTTATACATACCCGGTGCACATCATAATGAAGTCCTCTGATTGCAAAATTGGGATCATAATCATATTTTCTTATTTCTGCTGGATACTAAGAAAAGAGAGCAATGATTTGATTTTAAATCCATAACAAAAACAAAACATTGTTTCTGCAGAATTTTAGAAGCCTAAGTTTTCTATACTTCCCATTTTCACTAGCAGGAACATATGTACAGTGCAAGACAAGTCAAACATTTTTGCAAAATCCAAGGTTTTAAATCTAAGTCAAGCACAGTACCTAAAGTTGGACATCCAGGTACTGTGTAGTGATCAACTTTGAACATTAGCATCTTGTTCAGGAAGTTATTTTCATTTATGCACCTTTGAAAACAAACTAAATTTTACTAACTCCCTAAAATTTAATAGCTGAATTACCTTGCATTGTGAAGTCTCCCCATGAAATAGGCTATACCAACATAGTTTCCAACTCAACCTTTCAGCTAGAAACCCAAGAACATGCCCTAATTTACACAGATACCTGAACTTTACTGCTCACTTCTATTGAAAGAAGAAGCAAGACAACATCATCAACGGGGGCTGGGGGGGGGGGGGGGCGGGGGG
>JAVJGI010000060.1:31261622-31273107 GCA_035590275.1 Ibycter americanus
CGGGAGCCTGCCCGCGGGTGGTCGGGGCCCGACCCCCGGTCTGCCGTCCCGGCGAGGCGGCGCAGCTTTCCCCCGCTCCGTAACCGCCGGCAGCACGTTATCGGCAGCTGCTGCGCGGCTGTCGCCCGGTTCAAGGTCAAGTGGAGCCGCACGGGGAACGCACCCCAACTTCACACCTCCTCGGGTCCCTCGCTGTGCCGGCAGCGGCCGGGGGGGCTTCAGCAACAGCCACACCAGCAGCAAGTAGGTACTTCCCCAGCCAGTGTGCCCTTGAGAAACGCTATATACACCTGCTTACATTGTGAGTAAAATAAGCTCAAAACGTAAGCTGGATATAACATGAGTATTGCAAAGAATAGCATGAAATCCACAGAAATCCTACTGCTGTTTAGAGGCACCATCTGCTCGTGAAAGACTTGCCACTGATAGCTGTAGACCCTGGCAGCCTGAGAACTTGAATCATACCTATTAATAACTTGCAAAAAAAAGAAAAAAATGAGATTATGCATGGATGAAGAACAAAGTCTGCACCACTTCCACAGCAGAGAGGTTACAGTTCCACACACAGAATTCCTGACGTGCTCAGAAACTTTCTTTACAACAAAAGGAACATATTCTTTTTCCACTACAGTGAACATCAAACACAGCTTGTTCTTACACGGAGGAGATCCACATAACCCATTGTCACTTACATCTAGAAGTTACTCAGCCATTTCTTCCCATACATCTCTAAAGCAGCAAGCCTATACAAATCTGAAGGATTTCAGGCTAAATACTACTCTGAGCATTCTCTTTTTTACAGAGAATGACACTCACCTTATTTTCACAGGCAAAACCACAACAAACAGAAAGAAAAACAATCAACCTTGGATTTCAAAGTGTCCATCGGTGGGGTAGCTGCATGCTTTATCCTTCCCACCAAGGCAGAGTTCTTGATTGACATTACAGTTGTGATTGCCGAAAGCCTGATACCCTACGGACTTCCCAGACTTGGTTACTTGTGGAGACCAGACACAGTTTTTTTCAACGTTCCTACGTTATCATTTCTGTTACATTGTCATTTCATTACCACAGTATGTGATTCTGATATACATTACTACAAATCCATCATGATAAATTTTAGGAACAAGGGGAGAACAAGATGGTCAACATTTAGAAAACAGACAAGGCGAGAGGAAATACAACTTTGTAGAGAATTTCCAATCTGGTACTTGCTTTCTCTGACCTTTCTAGTCAGAGATTTTTACAGAATACTTTGCTGCAACACCGTGGGCCAGAGAAAATGAAAACTACCACTTACCTTTCAGCATCAGACTTTCCATGTACAACTAGAATAAAAATATTAAGTCATTTACAAAATTAGGAGACTCTGTGAAAGTCATTCTGAATTCATGGTATAGTTCTAGGGTATTGTAAGTTTTGTAGTCACCCCAACTCCTAATTAATCAATCACCTTCAACAAAGCAAAAATTCAGTAGAACTGGACAGCTTTTTCACTCCAGCCTATGGGCTAATTAATCCCATGTGCAATTCAACTGAAATTAATAGAAAAAGGCACATTATTATTCTCCTGACCACAGCCTAGCCTGGTCTCCAAGTCCCAGGACTATAAATATTGTGAACAATAACCACATTGGTAGGTGAGGCACTTTCAAGGAAGAGTTACAAGAACTGCTCTGAACAATACAAGAAGGAGCAGTAATGGAGAAGCTATTTCCAGCAGTCAGTGGAGGTGTTGCTGTTTTGGCATAAGCAGCAAGAGAATACTGCAGAGCTAGGGATTTATGTTCCATTGCTGTGACACCAACATTAAGGTTAGAAAACTTATCTGTAATAGAAGACTGGAAGAAGACAATACAGAGCTCGGTAGCACTGTCACTCACCTCTTGAAACCTGAATGCTTTGAACTTTCACACGAATGTTAATGTTTATTTCTCATACTACCAGTTTACTTTTTATACTGTCAAACTAGAACGATAATACTTCTATTTCTTCTGCAAGCATGTGCAAGACAGGGCCTTGAATGTGAAAACCACTATTGTGAATAGAAACCCCTGGTTTTGCTGCAGTCAGTCTGTGTTTAGCTCCCACTGTAACCAGGACTAACATATAAAGAGAGATGTGTGCTTGAATGCCTAGTCCTAGTGCTATCAAAGATCATTCTCCCTGCATGTCAGACAACGTGCTTTTATAATGCTAGCATATGCTCGATGTATGCAATACAAATAAAAAGAAAAGTTTTCCTTTATGTAATTCAGTTAGCTAGAGCAAGTTTCATGGGGTGTTCGCTTTTGTATGAAGACCTGTGAGGCCAGTGAGTTATTCACACAAATCAAAGTAATCCCTAAGCGTTAGCAGTTAAGACTAGAGACAGAACTGAAACACAAGGTAGTGGTGTTCAAAAGTAAGTTGTTAAACAACTCAACTTCAGACAACTCTGTCTTTGTCTGCTGGTCTCTGAGTAATGACTCAAATACTGGAAAATATGTGGTAATGTAAACTGGCATGAAGGAACACACATGGAAATTCATTTGCCTTTATTTGGGGTCTACAGAAGGTAGATGAAGATACGTTCCTTCTTCCAAAAGTTATATCAGGTTATATTTAAACAGAACAGTAAATATAAAAGTAGAGGAAGTCAACCTACAACTTTTTTTCTAAAATTGCACTTAACGTGAAATATAATCCTACAGGCTAATGTAACTTTCAATGTCCCTTCTTAACTGGATCAGCAAGTGATCCTAGCTGCAAGATGACTAAAAAAAGATGTATCCAATACTTCACACAATGCACAAAAGAACCTAGACTTTCCTTCATATTACTGTCAGAATCGACCACACCAATGACACTAACTTGGTACAAACTGAAAGGTCTTTAGGTATTGGCTGGCAATTTAAAAAAAAAAAAAAAAAGAAAGAAAAAGAAAACACACCCAACAAAGACCTTCACAGCAGAATTATCCTTCCAAGAAGAATCTCAGAGGGCTATCTTACTACATGGACAGAGGAATAGATCGCATGGACCTAAAACCAAAAAGGCATACAGTTGTGTTAAGTACATAACACGTACCGCAATTTATATCTGGCATCCTACTACTATTCAGGGCCTGTGGGATTAACTAGGGTCTGAGTGGGGATAATTACACAATTTCTTTCAAGACAAACAGAATGCTTATGAACTAAGTGTTGTACTTTTGAATTTTGTGAGCAGGAGCAATTCAGAGAGAGGCTACATACTATACTCAGTTCACAACAGGTTCAGGACACAGATGCCACGTAATCTCCATATGTGTATCCATAAAACGCCTTTGAGAACCTGTTGTTTCACACATAGTATGTATGACAAATTAGACATATAATTACACCACTATCTAATTTCTTTGCTTTTCGTACTTTTGTTCACAGAGGGGAAACATGCAAATCTCCCTGTAGCCTGCTCAGCCCTGTCAGCTCCTTCTCACAGCTGTGATTACTGAGAGCACTCAACACCTCAGAAACCACTTGGCTAATAAAGACACTCCTGCACTTAAGTGACTACAAGATGGATTTCTAATCAGCTAGTACAGCCTTCAAGTAAATCCTAAGATTGCACTAATAGATGCTACAATTCATTAAAGTCCCATTGAATGAAATTAAAATTCAATGCCAAGAAAGCTGACAGTGTCTTACTGCAGCTTCGGTGGTACAATGTTCCAAACGGAACAGCTTGGTAAGCTATAAAACCATTTGACAGATTGTATCAGACAGTTGTTTATTGCAGAGGTTAATGACCTTGGACTGACAAAGAACAGGCAAAAGCAACACAGAAACAACCTCTTGTAAAAGAATCAGAAGTCTTTCTTCCTGCATTAAAAAAATCTGAGGAATGTTATTTTCTTCATCTTTAATATATTGCCTGCTTACATAAATCTTCCTAAATGTGTTTGTAAAAATGGTTTTGTTTTAAAGGCCACAGAACCATCAGGGGCTGGTAACAGTTTTCAGCCATTACTGAATTGAGTCCTCTTTGAAACAATACCCTGTTACAGACCCTTTAGCCAACCAGTACCTCTGCCACCAACAGATGTTTCCATATGGAAAATTCTTGCATACATTAAATTCTTATGCATTTTTCTTTTTGGTATTGGTATTTAAAAATTAGTGGAACCGTGTTTATGTGCAATTATTTGGGAAAAGCATCTTTATTTAGGAGAAAAATCTTTGTTCTGAGCTAGTTACTTGCTTCTTTCACTTCTGTTGCAGTAATACTAACACCATTTGAAATTAATTTGCCACATCCAATGTGGAAAAGCAAGAATATAAGCACACACTACCTATGCATATTAATATATGGTTAAAATGAGAGTAGAAAAAAAAAGCAATTGAGATCAGAAATATATCTCTGCACTGCTCCTTGCAAAGTCCAATATAAACCAGAGCTGAATACTTTAAATGTTACATATCCATAGGGAGCTGGGTAGATAAGATTCTGACTATTTAGTTCTGTCTGATGACCATTTGGCAGCTATCCCTCCTCCCAAAAGAAAATGTTTAATCCAAACAGTTTCTGAGATTTCCTGGTAACTCAAGTGGCACAATTCTACCATCCAGACACCTTGCCATGTGAATTCTTCTACATTATTCCAGCCATTACATCAGACATCCTAAAAACTTGCCAGAACACTAAACATGTTTTAATACAATTTGAAATGGCACAGGAAACGTGCTTATGGGTACAGCCTTAAGAAAAAAAAAAAAAAGAAAAAAAAAAGATCCAGTAACATCAAGCAAACTTAAATAGGGATGCAAGTTTTGTAACTGCTTTTGCCCAACTTCCTAGATTTGCAGCCTGATCTTGTATTAGGGAGAACATTGAATGGCAATTAAAAAAAAAGAGAGAAAAAAACCAAAAAAAACCCACAACAACCTTGCTTTTTACATGAAATACAAAATACGTTTTGAACTGTGTATCCACTTAGGAGCAAACTTACCAGAGGAGTCAGAAGCCCATCATTCTTCCCTGTTAATGCCATCCAGTATAGTACACACTACATGTTATGTGACAGCTAAGTGCTTAACCAGTGTCTGGTCCAAAGAGAAATCTGAGTCTGCAAGGTAGAAAGTAAGCAACCTTGAATTATTTTATACCAGATCTCAAAATAATAAAGCTAACAAAGCAGACAAAGTGTGTCTCTACCTAAATACACAGTGGACAGTAAATGCAAAGAAACACCGTACAGAGACAGCCAAACTGACTGGAAGGAACATGGGTCATATCCTAGACATCTCTGTCTGGCACTGCACTCAACCACTCCCACTAACTCTTGCATAAGCTTGTTTAACCCTCATAAAAAATGCCCAGAACCAAGACAAGTCCACCAGGCTCGGTTCTACCCCATGAAGCTACATCCAATTCAAATTTGCATTGTATACATGTCATAAACACCTGGCCAAAGAAGTGTAGATATACCCTTGATTTGGCCAGGACAGTCCCAAAATGCAGGTATCACTCCTATAAGACTCAGGATATGATCTCATCATGCCTTACACTAGGACAGAGGATTTTGTATCCCCACTTCCAGTATGTGCTTGACAATTCATTCACAGCAGGGCAGAAGGGGAAAAACAAAACCAAATAAACAAAAAACCCCACTATCAAATTCAGCACTTGCACCAGGTCATAACTTAATGCAGGCATTTTTCTCCCTCCAGCAGGAGTTGCTGGAGGGACATCTTTCTGGCTCTGTCACATAATAATGCCAGAGAGCAAGCTCTGGTCAAATGACATTCCACAGGAAGCAGGGCCCACATATATCTAGCAAAAAAATTGGTTGCCTTGGTCTCTAGCACATGGACTGCTTCCAAGTAATCTGAAAACTAACCCAGCTCCATTAGCCCAAAGTTCCCATGGCTAATTTATTCCAGTCCTAGCTAATAATTCAAAATATCTGCCTCTGGGCAGAGTAAATTAGCCTCTACAGAACCTGGTGCTGATACACTAAATTGCTCCTGGTCCTGGCAGAAATACTGGAAAGGTAGTTCAGGCATCTCTATATTATAACAATTTGAAATAAAATAGCTCAAAGAGCAAAGAATATTTCTAGACTGCACCGACAAGCAGGCATGGGCCACTGTCCTCCATTGGACAGCTGATGCTGCCCTTTCACTCTCAAGAAGTGACCACCAAGGATTTCCAAGAGCAGGAGCTAGGAAATTCATTCCCCAAAGCATGCCTCATCTTAGGGCTGCAGAAAGTGATGTCTCTCTGTCACTAGAATTCCCCCCGCCACGTGACTGACTGACCAGCATAACATGTCACATCACGTCACGAGACTAAGCAGGACTGGGGGGAGGTTTTCCCACTATACCCAACCACAGCTCAGTAAACACTCATCCTATGATCTTATTTTCAATGAGTTTATAAGCAGGCAAAAAAACAAGAGGCTGTAAGCCATCAGCTGGCAGGATTCCCCCTGTACCTGGGGAATTGGGTTGTTTTCACTCAGCCAGGTAGGCAGAGATAACACTGACAATAAATTTGAAGAGCTTGGGAAAAATGGTAAACAGCTGTCAATCTTTAAAGAGACTAATGAAACTAGAATAAGGTTTCAAATTCTTAACATATCATAAAACATTGTTTCCTTTACAGACAAATTTAGGTGAGGTGTCACTTATTGCTCATCACTATATATAGCCCTGACTTTTTACTGTTCTTGAGACAACTTGAAAACTCTGCTAGCTGTCCTTGATCTCCAAGTAGAAGATTAATCTTGCCATGCAAAGTGTAGCTTGCATAGAAGCAAAAAGGGAAATATCCTTCTCCTCTGAAAAACCTCAAGCCAAAAAACCCAGTAATAAAAAAACCCACACACACTACAATAACTGAATTACTAAAAACATTTTTTTTCCCTGAACACAAGCAAGCAAAAAGAAATGTTGGCTCTAAAAAACAGATTATTCTGGATGGACAATTTGTTTGCCTGAATAAACTTAACTGAGCAAATAAAGTTACATTGAAACACAATACGAATACAAGCTTTGTATGAATGTCATACCATAGCCCACCTGGCGCGCTGTGGCTTTGCACAGTGGCACCCTCAGCAGGGTTTGGCCAAGTCCCTGTGGAGCACATGCAAACTGCAATTCTGCGCAGAGTTGCAACTTCGCCACAGTCCAGCAGGTTATCAGAAGGACATTTGTAGCACATAGGACACAATCTCCCACTTCCAGTCTCTGCTCTAAACCAGAAGAGTTTCATTAACAATTTATAATTGTTCATAGGCAGCCTCTACTTGAAAATTCAAAGCAAAGAAAAAAAAGCAGTGTATATACTGCTTCAAACTGAATATATCACAGCTATACTGTAAAAATGCAACCTCTCTTCATAAAAGTTTCCTTGAAAACAGACACTTTATTCAGAGAAAATAAATAATAAAATTTACTCTCTAATGCCAGACCTATTGAATTTTGCCTCCAACCACGCAGTCCTACTACTTTGTCTGGTCTTGTGCATCTCCAGAGTTTTGATTCATACCAGAAGAGGCTGGTCAATGTTTCTATCTCCATTGCCCTTTCCACAATGGAAGGGAGAAAGCAAAGCAAACAGACCTAAGCACCTTTTAATGTATTTTACCACAAATTAATCTGAATGCCTCAGTCCTGCTACTAGACCAAATGGTAAATCCTTCTCTCCTCACGACGGGTCATTAACATGAGTTGTGCTTTATGCTGGTAAAGGAGTCTGTTTGCAGAGCACAAGGCTGCGGCAGACCCGCACACCCACATCATCCTTTAACTGTCAGGTCCGTAGCAGAAATAAATACTCCTGACTTGCATCCATCTCTGGGTTAATACATACTCCTTCTCAGTAAAACTAACGAGTTCAGCAACAGCATGCTGATAGGTGTATGTCTGTTTTGAAGATGTATATACTAAAACAGAAATAGATAAGATACATATGTATCATATCAAACATATATAAGTATTTTCTTCTTGCTTCTGGAGACTTTGGAAAAATATGATATAGATCAGTAACACTTTTTTCCCCTCTGGTTTCTGGCATCCTCCTCCAGCATCCATTGCTCTTGCTTTGGAAAATCCGTAAGTTATCATCCAGTTACACAATCATTTGCCTGAAAAGCATGACTACTCTCACTCTGTAATACTAATCAATCAGGAAGGAAAGTATGTTTTAATGTTATTAGCATAAACAAGATTTAAGTAATAAAAGATAAAGAAGAAAATTTCTGCAGGGAAAACAAATGATGTCTTATACCATTGGATTAGAATAAATGGGCTTTAAAGCAAGCATAAATTGTACTTTACACATTTCAACTTACACCCTGTTAAGAGAAACCTACAGGTGATCTCAGGCCTCATTTACTTGGGAAAATTGTACTGGTTTAACTTCATTCAGTTGTCAGACGCTGTAATTAAAGCCATATAAAATTATTATGTTGGTTTAACAAGGTTTTATTCCAATTTACCCTATTTCAAGAGGATATCTTTTCTGTCCTAAAGCAAAACATGAACTTATAGCAAAATAAGTGTCCATGCTGCTTCGTTACACTTGCATAACCTTTTCATAGCCTTAGCACAAATGCAAATGAGAATGCGCTCATCATACCGCCGACTCTTCTCCGATCCTTATAACATACGCTTCATTTGATTACAGTAACTAGATTTCGTTTTATCCAAATCAAATTATCTGTTTGTAATATCTTCTGCATAGAAAACTTTTGCCCTGATTTTATTCTAATTTGTCTGTGTCTGAAACAACCTTCCACACAGTTAAGAAAAAAAGAGACATCTAAAAAAAACCCCAACAACAACAAAGAAAAACAGCCTAGTGCTTTGTACTTGATAGTGTGGCACGGCTGCATTCTTTTTACAGTTGTTTTAAGTTTGACCTAGTAACATGACAGTAAGCTGTAAGGGGGTTTTTTTGTTTGTTTGTTTTTTCAAACTTTGTTTTCCTTCTGGAGATTCTAGCCGGCTCCTGTAGCCTTTCAAGGATTCCCTCCTCATAACATTTCACAGCACTAAGAGCTGGCAAAACCGGGATGGTAGTATTCACTGGTTGGAGGACAATAATTTTTTTCCTCTTTTGGGCCTAGATTTGAGAGTATGTGCACGGAATTAAACTTTTTAGCCAATTTCTATTATAATTTTCTGGTGGTAAACAGATGCTTTTGATAATGTTACCACCTATAATCATAACAATATGCAAGCACAAATCTTCAAGTGAGGTGAAGGTGAAGATATGTGCATCACATTCTTAGTGAGGTGAAGGTGAAGATATGTGCATCACATTCTTAATGTTCCTTAAACACGATTGTTATCTGTCATCTGTCTCCCCCTTGCATGGCACCCTCTTTCACAGGGCAAGCCTGTGCATCCTCTCCACAAAATCCAATATGTTACATTGCATCACAGTTATACTGCACTTGTGACTAACTTTAGCATAACTACACCATGCCTGGAACCTGTGAAGATCTATGGATACACTTCACTTAGCAGTCTCCTTGAAGCTTTGACTACTCCTTGCACAAAATTATTCACCGAGGTAAGTCTTCACAAGGCACAAGTTCAAGGAAGACAGGATGCAAGAATGGTGTCTCGCCAGGGCATAATACTAAAATAGTGATATGCAAGTAGTGAATGACATTCAAACAGAGAAGGCGGTGAAAGCATGTATATGCTATAAAGTATGACTCCTTCCTCATAATTTTGTCCATAATGTTACTAAGCAACATGAATTTGCAGGCACTTTATGGCTGCAATTAGAGATGTCTCAGATAAAATCAGTACAGCTTCAATCTGCAATCTAATTTCTGAACCCTATAATCAGTTTTATTGGAAGATGGGCTCAGACTATTTCATTTCACAAAGAGTAAATAGTTAATTTATAGTTTTTCACATTCTCTGCATTTTCTAATATGAAATTAAATATGTTTGCCTTTGTCATCTGTTTTCTGATATATCAAAGCAGCAGACGCCCAGCCAAGAAATCTCAATATGCTGAAGTACTGAACCATATGTTGTAGAACTTACTGCACAATTGCTGGGTTAATGACAACAGCCTCACAGAAGCACAGCAGAAATACCATCAGTGATGGCAATCACTGGCAGGTCATCCTGTAGTCAGGGATGATGTGGACTTGGCAAACAGTATCAGGTCCAAATACTTCTGCTGACCGAACATGGCAAGGTGAGGTATATACTGTAATCAGTGTCGAGCAAGAGCACCATAAAGCCAATCAGCCTGTTTATTCAGGGAACTTCTTACCGATAAGAACTGTACACAGAAGAAATATGGCATTACAGCCATTCAGTGCGTCACTGTGCCATCTGGCAAGCTCATGGTGTATATCTTGCATGTGTTAAACATTACAAACATTTTTTTTTATGAGCCTGCCAGACAACACCATCACTCTTTAAATCAGTGATAATTCACCCCACCTGAAGCACCTTACTTTCTAGTCTACCCGTGGTTTCTAGTGTGTAAAATTCAAGAATTTCTCATGGAAATCCAATTTTGGCAAATAATTAAAGGTATCTTCATGTCCCCTCTAGATCAGCCTTACAAAAATTGGAAGACGTACAGAACTTCTTATGCATTTCAGAGTTCAGGAAAATCCAGTATCAACATGATAACACACACAGAATGACACATTAAACTATGACAGATCTCTGTCACTGAAGTGTAACATACATCTTAGTGACAAAATTATGAAGTAAGACCTCAGAGGCCTGATCATGCACATTTGAAAACAGGAATTTTGCCTCTATTTCAGTAGGAATGAGCCAAGAGTTAACTACTACAGGCAGTGTTTCCAGAACTGTTCAATGCTTAGAAGCCCTCACTTAATAACAACAGTAATAAGGAATTGCTGGGTGCAGATTGAATTTGAAGTCTGGCTTCCGATTTGCCTCTCATGTCCTATTGAGCAGTGATACCTTTTGAAAATCTGGATGCCTATTGATAGATCTAAATTCAGATAACAGGTCCCTTTGAAATTCTACTACAAGATGTACACCAAAATGTGTTACAGACTATTAACACACCATTCTTGAAACACAAGTGATTCAGAAAACTCTAAAGCCACAGACACATTCACCCTTAAAAATCTAATGCCAATCCTTTTAAAGAGTTCATTAGTTTCACAAGATTGATAATTTCAGCACATCATCCACTGTATTCTGCTGCTGCTTTAAAACAATGGTATATTTAGCACTGATATTAATAAAAACTCAAAACAAGGAACATTCACTTCTTTAAAAGCATGTAGGTCTTATAGCTGGAGAACTTCTGAATCATTTGGTACAAAACTATTACAACAGATTTCAGCATGTCTCTTTTGACTGTTCCTGTCTTTTGGGAGAATGAATAAGATTCCACCCCCTACCTCTCTCCCATAGCTTTAATGGGCCTAACTCAGGCATGACAGCATTTTAATTTACACAGCATCTTGTCAGATCCAAAGTCTACTTTTCTATCCTAAACT
>JAVJGI010000060.1:31285736-31300495 GCA_035590275.1 Ibycter americanus
TGGGCCTGCAGGGGATGGTGCCATTCTGGGGGGGGTCCGTCCCCTTCCCCCTCCCTGATGTCTGCTGCACTTGAACTTCCCTCGGGGACGGGGCGGGAGGGACAGAACTGAGCCTGAAGCTGTGGGAAGGGGTAAGTGGAGAATTCGAGCAGTGCGCAGGGGCGAGTAGGCTCAGATCCTTGGATTCCTTGTTTTTCCAGCGTCGGTTAGAGCTGATGAGGTCGACGTAGATGGGACCGTGGAAGATGACTTGGGCAAAAGCAGAGAAGGGTCTCGAACAGATGATGAAGTTGTGCAGAGGTTAGTACCTGGAGTTCCGAGTAAGTTACTTCTGAATCGCTACGGCTTTCTTTTGAAGGCTCAGCTCGAACATCAGTGGAGCGCTCAAAAAGAGAGGTCTAGTCAGCAGGGAGAAATAAAATATTTCTCAAAAAGACTGTTTCTCAGTAGATGTGAGCCTGAGAATGTAGATTCACAAATACTCGACTTGGTTTTGTCTAATATTAATAGATATATAAAATCCAATACATTAATAGGAGTTTGTTCTTGCATGTGGTAAATAGTGTCAATTTAGTGCCTACTGATGTAATAGCTCTATGCCCATGAACCATTTCACCATTGCCAACCCTTGGTGCCTGGGGGGTGGGGTGGTGGTGGGGTATACCACGTCCTGAGTGTTACAGTAGTTTTAATATACCTGTATTCGTCCTCACATTTCTTTTTGGGGAGAAGTCTTCTCTGTGAGCGTGGATTTTCACTTCAGTTTTAGATTAAGGTTATGCAGTTGAGGATAGCTACTCTTGCACGTAACTTATTTGATCGTGTAACTTTTGGGTTGTGTCACTGATAAAGGGTGTTAGTATTGTTCTAACTAGACCATTATTGCTGTTCCTACGTGATAAAGTTAGTGATATTGTTTGTGGGCAAGAGTACTTGACAGGTTTTCTTTGTCCTAACAGAGAGGAAGAAGCAATCCAACTAGATGGCCTAAATGCATCCCAGATCAAAGAAATCAGAGAAAAATCTGAGAAATTTGCATTTCAAGCAGAAGTGAATAGAATGATGAAACTTATTATCAATTCTTTATATAAAAATAAAGAGGTTAGTGCCTTTATCAGTAGAACATGTTAGAACTGTTTGTGTGTGTTCTGAAATTCCTGACTGCTGGGTTCTATTCCAGATTTTCCTGAGGGAACTTATTTCAAATGCTTCGGATGCTTTAGATAAAATACGGTTAATATCCTTAACTGATGAAAATGCGCTTGCTGGCAATGAGGAACTTACAGTCAAAATCAAGGTAAGAAGCATTAGTTGCAATCCTTTCTCATGGAGGAGTGGTGGGAGGAATGTAAAAAGATCATTAAACCTAAATTTTTGGCTTAATACTGGTGCAAATACAAACTAAGACCACATCAGGACTGTTACAATTCACTTAATCAAATACTGCTCTTTTAAGGGTGAAAATTTATTTCTGATTCTGTTAAATGGAAATACTTTGAAAGTAGGTATTCCTCATCTCTGTGGTTACTGCAAATTTCATTTATTGTAGCCAGGCATGGATGAATTTTAACAGCTACTACTCGCTGCTTTTCTGTAGCAGTGTATTAAGATTCAAAATGAATTCAAACTGCAGCTTTCCTGTTTTTCTTTTTCAGTGTGATAAAGAGAAGAACATGCTTCATGTTACGGATACGGGTATTGGCATGACAAAAGAGGAGTTAGTTAAAAACCTGGGTACCATTGCAAAGTCTGGTACAAGTGAATTCTTGAACAAGATGACTGAAATGCAGGATGATAGCCAGTCAACATCTGAGTTAATTGGTCAGTTTGGTGTTGGCTTTTATTCTGCTTTCTTAGTAGCAGACAGAGTTATTGTCACATCAAAACACAACAATGATACTCAACATATTTGGGAGTCAGATTCAAATGAATTCTCTGTGATTGATGACCCAAGAGGAAACACTCTAGGACGTGGCACAACTATAACGTAAGTGTTAAGTTTCTTTGGATTTAAAAGAAAAAAAAAGCTGTGTGGGTACACTTTGCTTATTGGAATATGGGGATGACTTTAGCATTGTGACTCCTAAATTGTGTGATTCTTGTAATACAGCTTTTTTCATTTTTATAGAAACATGCAAATTAGTAACTGAGTCCAGAATAAATGTGAAGCAGTACTGGAGTTTGCTTCACATTCCATTAGGTGAACTAAGAAAACCATGACCATCTTGAATTACTTGCTGACAGTTACTTGTCCAGACAATTGAGCTGCCTGCAGAATCGTTTAGTTTCTCAACACAGTTGTGGCCCATCAAAATGAATACAGGGGCTGTAGAGCTTCTTCTTGGAAACTGACTGCTGTTTATATACCAGCAAGACTGGTCTGATTTAAATCTCAAATTAGACTTAGTTTAACAGACCTGTCTTCATTGCTTTGATGAGCAGATGAATTTATTTGGTCTAGGTTTAGAGGACCTATTCCTGAATCAGGCGCTTAGCATGAAAAAGTTTATCTTGGTACTCTAGTTTAAAGTAAAGCCAGTGAGAGTGTCAGGGTCCTGATAAGTACCAATATGACTTGAAGTTTTCATTTAGACTTCTGGATATCGTGTTGTGCCCCAATTGTTGAAAACAACTGGAGCGGTTTAGTAGGGGCTATATTTTTATAAGAGATACCTGGAGCTGAACTAATAAAAGCTCACTTGCATAAATTTGGATTGCTGTAACTGCAACAGTAGGAAAATTAATCTGTAAAACTATTGTGAAATACTTGTCCAGCACTTTGAAGTTTTGTTGTTTTTTTATTTTATTTAGCCTTGTTTTGAAGGAGGAAGCATCTGATTACCTCGAGCTGGATACTGTTAAAAATCTAGTAAAGAAATACTCACAGTTCATAAACTTTCCCATATATGTGTGGAGCAGCAAGGTAAGTATATTTAACTGAGCATTGCACAGTATGAGCTTTGGTTGTGAAAACTATCTGGCCAGATCTTTCAGGAAGAATGAGGGTGTACTTTTGCTTGTCTCGTTTCTAAAATTTTTCTGTTCCTGACTCTTCTGGCTAGTATTTTACTAGTTACTTGCTCTCCAAAAGTTTTAGTGTCTTGCTAAATAACAAACTCTCAAGGAACTTGGTTTTATTCTCACTCTTAAGAACTTTACCAAAGGAGAAAGACTGCACTAATTGCTAAGAAGATCTTTGTTCCACTGGCTTTGGTAAGCTCTCAAGCAGGGCCATGATTAGGTGTCCTTCTTCTGAAAACAGTGGCATCTTAATTTTTAGGCCTGTTACTGTGATGGTTTCTTGGTGTAGCACTGACTTAAAATTGCCCAAGTCTCTGATCAGAATTATGTTGAAAGCTAAATGTAAAAAAAGCTGTTAAAAACTTAAAAAAAAAAAAAACAAAAAAAAAAAAAGTACAGTGACCTCCCAATGTATTGAAGGAAAGTATGTAGTAATGAAAAATGCAAGCAAAAAAATGTAGCTACCTATAGAGAAATGCTTGTGATAGGCAAATAGCACAAGTTAAACTAGTGCTCTGAGAGATTAAGCTGTTTGTGAGAACAGCAGAACATACCTGGTAGAAAGCAAAGCAATCAAAGTTCCTACTTTCAATTGTCTCTTTAGACAGAGACTGTTGAAGAACCCATTGAAGAGGAGGAAGCAAAGGAGAAGGAAGAAACAGATGATGATGAAGCTGCAGTTGAAGAAGAGGAGGAAGAAAAGAAACCAAAAACTAAGAAGGTAAGCTTCCTCAGACTTGGGATTTTGTAACTCAGGTCAGATCGTTCAGCAGTTCTTATAGGTAGTCTTCCAGGGGTGCACTTCAGTAGTTTGAAAGCACACACACAGGAATCCTGTTTAAGTGCAGATAGAAGTTTTGTTGGGAAACAATATTGAAAACAAAACAGACTTGGTTGAAATTGGGCAAATGACTGACAGTAGCCTTGTGAGGCAGTGGTCCCAGATCTAATTACAAATACTTGTGTGAACTGCTTGAAATGGTAGTGGACTTCAGTAATCTGACTAGTTTAAGCTGGTCATGCTTTTCTGGAATAATTTTTTAAAAATGGCAGTAGAACATAGATGCTGATAATCAGTGAATGGGTTAAATGTACACAGGACACACTGTGAGGTAGACTTAAGTTTTGTTCCCATGTGTTACACTAATACGTATACTTGCATGAGAATACCCAGGCCCCACAGCACAATTTACTTTGTAAATTGGGGAAAGCATGTATTTTTGACATGCTATTTTATGACTTAGCCTCAGTGGAGGGTCTTAATTGACTTAACTGAAGTAAAGAATGAGTATTATACTATGCTGTTTACATACTTAAAGGTTGAAAAGACTGTCTGGGATTGGGAGCTCATGAATGACATAAAACCAATCTGGCAGAGGCCATCTAAAGAAGTTGAAGAAGATGAATACAAAGCTTTTTATAAAACCTTTTCCAAGGTAAGCTCTGAGCCTCAAGATTGTTCCAAAGCACGAGGTTTGCTGAAGTATCTCTTGTTCTGTCAACAAAACTGAATCCTTATTGGATGGTCTGTTTCTGAAGAATTGATTGCTGTCAGTAGATAGACTGAATTGCAGAGAGCCTAGTAATATATAGCATCTCAGTCATGACTTAACCTTCTTTCCAGGGAGGAGATACTGCCACACAAGTGTTGAGTAGCCTAGGTTTGAGGAGTAGTATGTTCCAGCCCATACAGAGCTTACCAGTATGTTTAAACGTTGACAGGGAATTTTTTATTTAGTCTGAGAGTAGTGGTGTTTGTGTTGTATGTCATAAGAAAAAGAAGGATGCAGCTTTCTTGAAAGGATGCTGTTTTTAGAAATACAGTGTAATGTGTTACTTGGGAGTCTAAGTGTGTTATGGTACTGTATTGGTTACTGTGCTATTAGTAACTTTTTGGGTTTTGGCTTGTCAAAAAAAAAAAAAACAAAACAACCCAAACAAAACTCTTTACAGATCTAAGGAAGTTCACTTCTCTAAGTAATTTGACTGAACCTGGAACTTTTGTCTCCATAATAGATTCTAACAAGATCTGGTTAATAGTTTAGTTGTAAAATAATTGCACTTACCTGGCAAACTCATGTTCTACTGGAAATGTGTTAACTCACTGGTATTTTCCCCATGTCAACTATAAGAATTTTGTCTTCTCAGGAACACGATGACCCAATGGCTTACATCCACTTTACTGCTGAAGGGGAAGTAACTTTCAAATCTATCTTGTTTGTTCCCAATTCTGCTCCACGTGGCTTGTTTGATGAATATGGATCCAAAAAAAGTGATTTCATTAAGGTAGGACGAGCAAGTCTGTGGGTATGGTTTCATGCTTTGAAAAAAAAAAAAACCACACAAACATAACGTGGCTGCTGTTTCTTCTTGCAATTTAGCTGTATGTTCGAAGAGTGTTCATCACTGATGATTTCCATGACATGATGCCCAAATATCTTAACTTCGTTAAGGGTGTTGTAAGTATTACAAGTCTTGCTTGCATTTGACTTTTTTTTTATCTTTGAATGCCATCAGCTATACTTACAAAGCTTCTCTATTAGGTGGATTCTGATGATCTTCCTTTGAATGTATCTCGTGAAACGCTTCAGCAGCATAAACTGTTAAAGGTGAGCTAATTGATGTTGAATTCCTTCCTTGTAAATACGTGACACTAGCAAGATTTAGAATAATAGCAGCTTGATTAATTTTACTTTATATAAGGAGTGTGTAATTAAAATACAGGAAACCCACTCCATGCTGTTTTCAGACTACCTCTGTTCACTTCAGATCAGGGACACTGAGTGTCTTGAATCCATCCTTCACAGTGGGGTTGAATTGAGGGTTCTTCCAGGTGCCTGTTGTTATAACTTGGTATTGCTGCTTTTTTAGGTGATCAGAAAGAAACTTGTTCGCAAAACTCTTGATATGATCAAGAAAATTGCAGACGAAAAATACAATGACACATTCTGGAAAGAGTTTGGTACTAATGTAAAGCTTGGAGTTATTGAGGATCACTCCAATCGTACACGACTGGCTAAACTTCTTCGCTTCCAGTCTTCTCATCATGAAAGTAACCTCACAAGCCTTGACCAGTATGTGGAAAGAATGAAAGAGAAGCAAGACAAAATTTACTTCATGGCAGGTGCTAGCAGAAAGGAGGTATGTGAGCATGGAAAAAAGAGGGAAGAGGGAAAATTATTATGGCTCCTGGTTAAAGTAGTACCATAAACATTGTGAACTGTGTGTTTGCTGTAAGTGTGGGGATTCCATGCTTACGTTACTATTGCAGTACAGTTTTCTTGTACCAAGGTTTGTCAAATAGTTGTACAGGTTTCAGTAGCTGCTGGTACCAACACAAGTAAACTGGTGTCTGATCTGTTTTGTCGTCTTAGGCTGAGTCATCACCATTTGTTGAACGCCTTCTGAAAAAGGGCTATGAAGTGATCTATCTGACTGAACCCGTAGATGAATACTGTATTCAGGCTCTGCCAGAGTTTGATGGCAAGAGGTTTCAGAACGTAGCAAAAGAAGGAGTTAAGTTTGAAGAAAGTGAGAAGTCTAAGGAGAGTCGGGAGGCCTTGGAAAAGGAATTTGAACCACTCTTAAACTGGATGAAAGACAAAGCTCTAAAAGACAAGGTAAAATGTTATGGTATATGTAATGCTTATTGGTTAATGCCATTGTACTTCCTACAACACACCTTGCAGATTCTTTGAGCATTGACTTGTGACAGTAGCTTCTCTGTCTTTATGGATAAACAAGCATGTTAATACCTTCATTTCAGGAAAACGAGTTTAGAATATTGTCTTAGAGCCTTCAGGAAATACTTAAGTTGCGGGAAATTTCAGAGTTATTTACTTTATTCCCTGTTGAAGCTGTTAGCTCTGTGTACTAATGTTAAGGCTTTTCTTTCTACAGATAGAAAAAGCTGTGCTATCTCAACGTTTAACCCAGTCTCCATGTGCTCTTGTGGCTAGTCAGTATGGATGGTCTGGTAACATGGAAAGAATCATGAAGGCTCAGGCTTACCAAACTGGGAAGGATATATCTACAAAGTAAGCTTTCAGTTAGTAGCAGCAGACATGAAATGTTGATGGCCTCGCTTGCTTGGTGTGGGCACACCAAGCTACCATCTGATTCAGATGATTTTTTTCATATTTTTAAGGTCCCTTATAACCAAGTTGCAGTCTTCATCGTAGTTTTAGATTGTTATTTCAAAGCCCAGTATGTAAAACTACCTTTGTGAGCAAGACTCTCAATGGCATTTGCAGTCTGTCATTTGGTGACAAGAGAAGGTGAACTGTCTTCAGTCATTTGAATGGCTTTTAGAGTTAAGCTGGTGTTGAAGTGGGGCCAGGGGAGGAACATGCTTGTTACTGTGACTGTAATTATTCGTGGGTTTAAGGCTGTAGCTGGGTCTTGTACGTCAAAACTTAGTGATGTAACTTCTATTCTTTCCAGTTACTATGCTAGCCAAAAGAAGACATTTGAAATTAATCCTAGGCATCCACTGATCAAGGACATGCTGAGGCGAGTCAAGGTAAACAAAGCAACAGCAGTGCACTATTGACTACTTGGCTGCATATGACCTAGTTTAACAGTTCTGTTTGGGTTTCTTTTAATGTTCTTCCACATTAGGAAAATGAAGATGACAAAACAGTTTCAGATCTTGCAGTGGTATTGTTTGAAACCGCAACTTTGAGATCAGGATATATGTTACCAGACACTAAAGAATATGGAGACAGAATAGAAAGGATGCTTCGTTTAAGTTTAAACATTGACCTGGATGCAAAGGTTAGTTTGCCTTAAACTTGAGGCTGATAATTAACTTACTGGTGCTACATCTTAAAAAGCAGATATTTGACACTCACATAAAATGAAATTTTAATAGCTTCCTACACTTAAGAGGGCCACCAGGAGCCCAGTTCAAGTACCTGGGTGGGCAACTGATGATGAGTCTGTACCTCATGCCCATGTCTCCCCTTCTGCTTTTCTTTCCAGTTGCTTGGGATTCTGCTCTTTCATTATGCTTCTTGAGTATTGTCCTGTCCATAACTAAGTGGTGGTTCTGTTGGAGTAAATCAGGGGCCAAAGGCACTTGTGCTTATCTCATGGAGAAATTCTTAAGTGGGTATAAGTAATATGGGTTCCTAATGCTGTGCAAGAGCTTACGCTGGGTATCTTGCTGGAGGAGGCGTGACAGCATGTCATGCTAAGCGGAACTTGCTTTCTCCTTCAGATAGCTTGAGGCAAATGTTTGGAACTGATCGTGAATGCTTCCATAGCCTATATTTAGCTAGTCCACAACTAGTACATGTCCTAAGCAAATTGCTTGTGACCTTCCTACAGGTGGAGGAGGAACCTGAAGAGCCTGAAGATGCAGCTGAGGAGGCAGAGCAAGATGAAGAGGAGGTTGATGCTGATGCTGAAGATAGTGAAACACAGAAGGTAAGGTCTTAACTTCGCTTATTTTCCTACCAATATTTATGTGCGGCTTTGTCTGTGTTGCTTCTTGGCAACAAACTTATTTTGCCGTTCATGACACTAGTTTTTAGTGTGAGGTTTTTTGGACGGGGACACTGCAGGACAAATAACACTTCATTCCTTATCCAAGTGTTCTCTTACAATATAGTTTGATGTGTTCAAAGTTGGGGCTAAATTAAGCTTAAGAGATTGTAACTGAGTGCCCTATGACAAGAAAAAAGTAGCAAATCCTCTATGGAGAATTTAAAGTTACCTGTTGGATTTCCACAGCTTGTGGGCAAGAACATCAACAAATTGGCAAGCGTATAGTTTCAAGTGCTTACAATACTGACTTGCAACAGCACTACCTCTAAACAGATCACCTGTTGTGTGAGGTCAGCTTTTACTTGGCTAATGTTTGCAGTTTTATGTCTTTAATGGATATGCTGAACTCTTCCAATGCCACAGTTCCTTGGTAACATTAAATTTTATTACAAGGTCCCAACTGGGCCTGCTTTCTCAGGTTGCTTTTGGAAGAGTCCTGCAAGATGATACCTTGTGACTAGTGCAAGAATACAGTTTATAGAGATATACTTGCCTACTACTGAATGTCAGACTACCCAAGAATAAATTGGAGGAACGATGCTTATTGCACTATAGCTACTTAATGTTTATGGCATTTACACAGCAGTATAACCTGAAATGACAATAGTATTATAAAGGAGCAAAGTTATGTTCTATTTGTTGGATTAGCATGCTTGCAGGTTAAGGTTTCTGATTACTGTCTGGAAAGTGGATGTGCTTCCTAGCTCTGCTGTCAAGTAGAACAGGGCTGTTAACAGCGCCGACACTATGCCTGGAAGATAGCTTAGAAAGTATTAAGGATTAAATGGTACACTAGATCTACTGCCAACATTTGAGCAGACTGAAAACATTTTTTTTATATTTTTTTTTTTACTCTGAGTAGCAAAGGCTTAACATGCCATCATTTGAACAAAAGTTTGGCTTTAATACCTCCTTAAAAAGTTGTATTACTTAGTGCTTTGGAAAGCATCAGCAGCACTTAGGTTCAGTTCTTCTGAGTCAGCTCTTGTAACCTTTTCCACTTTAAAAAAGCAGTGTTCTGATTCTCTCTTTGTCTCTACAGGATTCCACAGATGTGAAGGATGAACTGTAAGCTGCACTCAACTACTGTCCTGCATTGGGGGGTTAAGAGGGAATGTGAATTAGATTGTTCTGGGTTTTTTCCACTGTAAAATGTTGAGGGATGCTATGGGGTTTAAGGGTAAAGGAGGATTTTTTTTTTTAAGTTCACTTTTCTAAAAACATTCCTCATGAATGTAAATTTGTATTATTTAACTGACTCGGTGTAAAATCTTGTCATGTACAAAATAAAATGTTCCCAAACACCACTAACTCTACATTTATACATAATAGGCTCATCTTGTGGGCTAGCACAAAGAAACAAAGGGATTGTCTGGAATGTTCAGGTCCTTGGTACAACCCGTAGTTTGCATTACTGGTGCAGCCACACCAAACCTGCCATGCTGTTTAGCCAACATACACTGGTATCTGAGACCTGGACTTCTTGAAATAAGCATGCAAGAAGTTATGTATCTAGTGCCATGTTAAGAAAGACAAGATAGGGCATTTAAAAATGGCATCAGAACTGAAGTCCTGCCAGCTTACACTGTGACTTAACTCCACTGTACAGAATAGGCAGTGGTAGCTTTTACAGCAGAGACAAGCCAAAAAAAAAAAAAAAAAACCAACTCAGTAAATATGTCAGCAACAATCTAGAAGTGGCTTACTGACTCTTGAGCTTGTACCATTCTCCATGGTATTTGGTAATCCTGGCTTTGATTTGTATATCTACAGCAGTCCTGCTTTCTACAGGTTTTGCCTTTTTTAAAAGTGCAAACTCTTACCTTTTACACTTGTTCTTTAATGCTGTTCCTAAACTCTTTCACTTTTGTTCTATGTTTCTAGTATGGCAACAGTAGATGCTAAGCAACTAAATGTGTTGACACCAAGTTGTAGTGTAGACAGGTTGAACTGCAGGTGCTGCTTTTTGTTCTATTTATTGTATTAGCTTTATGTGGTGTTTGGATGAAGGACTACGCTTCCTCTACTTTGAAACATCTTCATGGGGCTGGTAGAAAGTGTTTCACTGAAGTTGGGTTTTCTTGAGTTTTCTTTGCCTTCCTCTGTGGAAGAAGTACATAGGAGGAGTACTTCTATACAATGACTTTTATTTAAGAACCACTCTTTTGTGAACAGAACTTTTGAGAAGTTTGAGGTTCTGCAGTCTGAAGCAAAATAAACTTTTCTAATTAGGTGAGGGCACTAAGCACTCACCTGAAGAACTTGCTTTCCATTTACTACTTCTAGGCTGCTTCTATGTTGCCCAAGTACCGTTTTCATGCAATAAACACAAATGCCGTGTATCAGTGTGGTTAATGTGTTAGGGTTTCTGCAAATATGTTGGCTTTATTGAGGTACGCTGTTTGAGACTTCAGGGAATGGGAGCTTAGTTTTGGTTTTTTTGAGGGAGTTTGGGATTGGTTTTGTTTTTTGTTCACTGTAGTAGGATCTTAGATACACAGTAAGAAACTTCTGTTACTGGAGCATGCTGAGTGGTTTAACCCTGGACTGTGGCTCAGCAGCCAGTAATACCAGCTTTAATAGAAGTCCTGTGTTAGTAAGTTATTGAATAGAGCAGGTGCACAGATTCTTAAGGCATGGTCCACTTACTATGGCAGTGCAATTGTTGTGCTCTGTACCAATCAACTGCTGCTGAGGTTTGGATTTAATACTTCCTAAAGTCACTTCTAGTGATATACTTCTGAGTACATCATCCACGCAAGCATGGCTCGTGCCAACTGTATGGTTAGGAGTGCTTTTTGCAGCTAACTAAACCAAAGAGAGGAGTAGTATTGGAAGTGTAGGGTTGCTTGCTACAGTATTCTTAATCCATTAATTACTTACAGACGAATGCAACTTTTGTTCTGTTACATAGCTGAAGTTTTCAATGCCTTGGTTTTAGGATGACATCTGATTCAATTTTGGAAATAATAGAGTATGCTTGAGAGTCATGCTTTGTGCTGCTTCAGCTTCCTCAGCTGAGGATATCATGTGCAGCATAGCTGTGATCCAGCTGCTCTCTCTACCCTGGAGTGACAAGTGTTTGCTATTAATAACCACAAACTGTAGTTGTAAGCTTGCCTCTTTTTTTTTTTTTTTGGGGGGGGGGGGGCGGGGGCCGGTGGGATATGCCCGCTCTGTGAAGGTGTCAATGCTGAAAGGTGTTATCTGCCAGTCAGCTGAATCTTATTTCTTTCAATGCTGCAGTCATGCCGATTCTGGGGGTGTCACTTCTGCTGTTAAAACCTGGTGTATGATCAGCTTTGCTATTCCTAAGTGGTCACAAATAAGAACAGTTCCCTCTGTGCTAGAAAAGGCTGGGGGAAAACAGATGCACCCTGTTGCTCAGTTTATCTCATGCTGAGATGGAAGGCTGTCAATGTCAGCTTTGTTTAGGTACAGTGACGGAAAAAGTAGTTCACTAGAACTGGACCTAGTAAGATGTTCTCATTGATTGTATTTCATTTGGGCTTAATGTCTGAGATTTACTTGAGGCCCTTCTACCAGCGGCTGCTATCATTAATGAAGTTGTCTGAGACAGAGCCTGTCACCTAGCTCACCTAGCAGTACTAAGTATGGGGCTGCAGCCTGAACAGCCACATGAGTGCATAAGAGGAGAGGATCTTGTCTCGCCTCTGCTTTTCTAGATCAGCCAGACTCTGAGAGCAGAGGCACATACACATGAGCTATAAACCTTTCTTCCTAGAAAAACAGCTCCCAACTTATGCAAATATAAGTAACAGCTTCACAGCTGGACCAGATGCACAAGTAGCACTTTCAGTGATCATTTCTGGATCCCTGTGCTACTACAAGAGCTCCAAGTACTTCACCAGGAGGAACCAGGGAGCTTTTTTGTTTCCATAATAGGTAATCTGTCAGATTGTGGTTTTCTTTCCTGAGTTAAACCTGAGTGAGAATTGAGGATGAAGCCTCTGCCTTGTCTTGGTGCCCTTCTCAAGGGACTGCAACCCCCAACCTTCACAAGCTCTACTACATACCATTCAAAAACGGATTGTTGCACCATCTTTGTAGGATGTTGACTTCTCAAGTTCCTGGTGTGAGAGTTTTGTGGTGATCCTATTTCAGGACTGAAAGGTAAATCTTTTATTTCAGACTTTTGCATATTTATAGCTATCAAATCAGCCATAAACAGAAGATGCCCAAATGGAGTACAAACATACCTAACTTCAGTGTAATCTGTACGTATTTGCCCCATTTTAACTAATACAACCAAGCTGTAAGATCCTTTCCAGCCTTACAGTGGGCCAAAGTAGATTCCCTGTCAGTAATACAGACACACACAGATGGAAAGACAGTGTTAACTGCTGTTAGAGCAGTTAGCCAGTACTAGGAGTCCAGTGCAAGAAGTCCTGCAATAAGGAATCTTTCCTATTTGTAGATGCCATTACCGGCTGTATTGTGTTCTGGGTCATGTCCAGTAATACTGGGTTAAAGTTTAAAAAGGTGGGAAATGCCAACAGGTAAGCAGGGTTCTACTACAGATGAACAGGTAAGCTTATTAAGGCTAGTAACTTGTCAATATGCTAACTTCCTCTACTTGTTAATCAGCTTAAAAGTTTCAAATTCCATCAGACTCACCAATGTGAGTTTACATCTTTTACTCTGAAGGGAACTTACACAGCAGTGAAGATTAAAGAAATCATAAGCATTTTGGCACACAACAAATTGGACTTTTAACTGTATTCATCATACATTTATTTTTGATGCCATCTGTAACTCTGCTTAAAGGAAACAACAAAAAAAGTATTAAGGGAGTACAGTATTTCACATACGGATTTCTGCAGTTGAGACAGTCGAACAAGTATTTTATCAGTTCTAGTTTTCACAGTGTAAGTAAATTGCGGTCACTGTTCTGAAGTCTGAACTTTGCTTGATCTTGCTTTTAGACCCAATAGTTCTGTTTTCAGTTCTCCAGGCTTAGGAGGTATTTCAGGTATACTCTGTTAAAAGCAGAGAAAGACATGAGCGTTGCAGCAGAAGAAAAAGTAAGCTCACAAAACAGTAAACTGGCATACTCTGCAAGAGACAGCATTATAGCTAAATTGTGACTATACCACCCTCTTTTTTGAGCAGAGTATAATTGTTACATGCAAAGTATCTTAAAAAGTAACCTATTACATTTTTGTAGTTTGACTTTTATAATAGCAAAATGGGATTTGAAAAAAAAAGGGAGGGAAAAGGAAGAACAGACAGTGTTTTCAAGGAACAAAGCTTCTTTCTGCCATTTAAGAAAGTAATAAGATGTCTAGTACAGCTGAAGTTTCCACATGTATTTTTTCTCTTGGTGACAGAAGAAAAAAGTTTCACTGTTTCTACCTTTGTTTTAGAAATTAAGCAGCAAAACTGGAGATGAAATTTAAAAAAGGGAAAGATACCAGATGACGTTTCAAGAACCATACCTCCTCAAAATTCATGCCAGTTTACAGAAGTGTAGATCATTAGATCACTCTGAACAATTTGCCTATTTGCCTGTAATAAAGACTACAGTACAGACTATTAAAAGACATAAATTCTTGCACTTATCACTTACGTTCTTATCAATGACTTAAGCCTCACTGCTTAAATTTTGACATGACAGTTCAAGCACAGTAATTTTTTTAACTTACTTCCGACTGGAAAACAGCACAGTGCTTTTTAAAAACCCAAAAAAGCACACAAGAGCAGGAGGATGAGAGGCGGCTTACAAGCTAGAAGGCCTCCAAGAGACCCAATCAGCCATCCACATCCCTGGTGGATGGTCTCACTGGGAGCCTGGTTCTCTGTGACTGTGATTTTGATGGTCCTGACTCAGTCTGTCATTGTTTCTAACGTAAACATTTGGTCAGGGAGGAGAAAAGGCCTATTTAAACCCAGCCGAGCCGCTCCTCGCCACTTCTGCGCGCTCCCCCAGCCCCCCGCAGCAGCAGCCCCTCCTGACGAGGCCTGCGCAGGTTCTGGGTTTCGGTACCACGTCGCCAGCCTGAAGGCAGCTCCCAAGAGAAGACCCGGCCACCTGCCCGCCGCCTCCTCAGGGGCGGCCATGCTGTCCCGCAGGCCTGAGCCCCCTCCCGCACCGAGGCGCCCCGGGAGCCCCCCGTCCCCCTCCCCTCCCGGCGCCCCCTCCCCGCGGTGCCCCCCCTGGGTGCCCC
>JAVJGI010000060.1:31301549-31332202 GCA_035590275.1 Ibycter americanus
GGCCGCGTTTTGGGGGGCTGCAGCGTGGGCGGGATTCGCTGTGGGTTAAGAAACCCACGTGTGCGCACGCCTGCGGTGGGGCCTGCGCGCGTAGGGGTGGCTCTGAAAATTATTTAATAATAGGTTTTGTTCTCGTGGACGTATGTTTTCCTCTCTTCTTTCTTTTTTGGCTTTTAGCATGAACTGAAGGGAGGGGGTTAAATCACTACCTTTTCCTCATGGAACTGAAAGTATTTATTTAAATGTCCCGTAATATGTATGTCAATAACAAAAGATGGTGTTTCTGAACACGTGCAAGAAAAATGACCTAAAAAATTTATATGAAGCTCAGAAGTAGGGGTAAAAACTCTTTCATCTCATTACCATGTGGTCAGAGGACTATGTGCATGATACGGTGCAAATTTTCCCGTTTAAAGGGAATTTTTTCCCCTTTACAAGAGGGAGACTTGATATGCGCATAAAATAAGAAGGCATGGCATGTATTACAAGAGGACATTTGGTCTTGGGTTAGATGCTTTCGCATCTCCACCGCTCTGTCCTTCTGCTCTGTGTGATTAAGCGTTTATTACGTTATGAACTGGATTCTACATGTCTCAGTTCTGTTTCCCAACACAAATCCGAAGACCAGTTTTGCTGAGCTCAGTAACTGCACAAGTATTTTCTATAAAATGGAACTCTTCCAGCAGGGGGAGCCGAGGTATTGACTCTGAAAATCTCCCATGACTTGGTTAGGCAACTTCCCCAGGAACCTGACAGACCTATGTTCAGATTTGTTCTTCTGGAATCAGGGCAGTATTTGGTTTAAAATCAGTGGCCTGATCACAAGACTGTGGGCTGGTCTGGCATAAGTCTGATTTGCAGTGGGATTCTTAGCTATCCCCATTGTGTAATAGAGAATGGTCCCTTCTTTTGTGATATTTAGAATCACAGAATCATTTAGGCTGGAAAAGACCTTTAAGATCATTGAGTCCAACCATTAACCTAGCACTGCCAAGTCCACCACTAAACCATGTCCGTAAGTGCCACATCTATATGTCTCTTAAATATCTCCAGGTTTGTGACTCAACCACTTCCCTGGGCAGCCTGTTCCAGTGCTTGATAACCCTTTCAGTGAAGAAATTTTTCCTAATATCCAACCTAAACCTCCCCCCGTGTAACTTGAGGCCATTTCCTCTTATCAGTTGTTACTTGGGAGAAGAGACTGATGTCCACCTCGCTACAGCCTCCTTTCAGGTGGTTGTAGGGAGTGATAAGGTCCCCCTCAGCCCCCTTTTCTCTAGGCTAAACAATCCCATTTCTCTCAGCTGCTCCTCATAACCTTCTAGACCATTCACCAGCTTCGTTGCCCTTCTCTGGGCACACTTCAGCACCTCAATGTCTTTCTTGTAGTGAGTGGCCCAAAACTGAACACGATATTCAAAATGCAGCCTCACTGGTGCTGAGTCCAGGGAGGCGATCACTTCCCTTGTGCTGCTGGTCACACTAGTTCTGATACAAGCCGGGATGATGTTGGCCTTCTTGGCCAAATATCCAGTCTTGGCCAGATTTCTATATATATAAAAATTATTTAGTGTTTTTATGAATAGCTTTGACATGATAAAATTATTTCCCGAAAATTTACTGTTCATTAAATCTTTTCTGTGTATTTGTATGGCAGTAGAATCTATGCACAAGAAGGTGGCAGCATAGGTAGAAGGGAATGACAGTATGATGCAAAAGTTTGTGCTGGGGTATGAGGGCTGTATATGACTAATCATTGTGTAGAGCAAAAGAGCTGTATATGGGAAAATGTCTTTGTGCGTGGAAGGAGGCTGAATCTGTGAGTGAACACTTATGTGTAGAATAAGTGCGGTATTTTTGTTGGGATCCGGTGTGTGATAACTGGGCAACATCTGCCACACAATGTTAAAGCTGTTTAATAATCTGCATAGTAACTAATGCTGTATGTATTCATAATGCTTTGTAGCCCAGAATGATTCATCCATGCTGTATCATATCAGATAAAGTAATTGATGTCACATTAAGAAAATCTAAAACTCAGGAAACTTGGAAGTCCAAAGAGTTTTAACTCGCTTGTGTTGTGTTGGTATGTTTGACAGACAGTTTGCCTTGATAATGTGTGCTACAGAGATTTTTTACAGAAAAAAAGGGAAAAGCTCTGCGCTTCACTTACAAATGTTGGGGGTTTTCCACATTATAATAATCACAAGAGAACTGTACTGTTAGTGTTGGGTTTAACATCACCTGATACCAGCTAGGCAGTCAGATTGTTTAGTAGATTTGAATAACTTACTGCCTTGTTAATAGAGTCGTTGGAGAATGTGAATGCAGTAGATGCCAGGTTTGATAAAGATTGATGTTTACAGTCTATTTGGTACATCATTACATTTCTAAATTTTTGATAAATTATGCTTTTGTTTTTGTTTTTTTCCCCTCCCTTTCTAAGATACTACGTGTATCTTCAGCAAGCTCAAGCATTTTACACCTACCCATTCCATCAGATGATGACTGCAGCGCCTAACGTGGAAATCATGAGTGAGCAGCCAGCTGTAGAGGGCATTCCGGAGCCAAACATTGCTCAGGAGCCTCCAAAAGGTAGTTTGACTGGGCTGTGCTAAGTGAGCTAAGTAATCAGTTGGGGCGGGGGGAAGTCACGGGTCTTTTAACTGTTTCTTTGGACATACTAGATTTCCTTTTATTGATGCTCTCTGAGGAAGTGTTGATTAATTGTATTCTTTTTAAGTAACATTTTTTTTCTAGACAGTTAAAAAGATCAGTAAATCCAGGTGATAGTATTCACGTTGTTCAGTTTCACAGAATTATCATGTTCCAGGAAAAGCAGATTTTTGTTTCAATAGATGAATGTATTATTTTTAGCGATTTAATGGGCTTTAATATTAGGTTAGAGAAGTTTTCTTTTTAAAGTCTCGAATTCCTTCTTTTTTTTTTATTTCTGCAAGAGAAGTACAGTATAATACTGTTTATTTGAAATATTTTTGTTTAAATGGTGGTTTAGTGTGTTGTAGTAATCACAGATAGCGAATTGCTTTTTATATACTAAGAATTGTTTGGTGTTAGCGAGGCTTACTTAAACAAATACAATGCTGGAAAGCGTCCTGTATGTGACACAAGTTTTGTACTTTATGCACTTGGGCATTGCCTTTCTTTTCTCCCACTAAGATTTTGTACGCTTAGGCTTTGTAGTAACCGTGCCAAGGGAAGATTCCTTGTTCTGTTACTCTGGTCTTTACAACATAAGCAGTAATCTCTGCCACACTTAAATTCTGATTCTATAGCAAATATTCACACACTGAGTTTTGTCTTGCTTTTAATATTTAGATAGAGGTTGGAGCTCTCTGTATCGAGGTAACCTATCAGCCAGTTCATGCAGTGACATTGTTTGTTTAAGTGCATCCCCTGATAAGCTTCCTTTTTTTTTTTTTTTTTTTCTCCTTTCTTTTTTAGTTGTAATGGATGGCCAGATGAAATCACAGGAAGAAAAGCTCCAGTTTAAAATAGTTGCAACTGCTCAATTAATTTGCAGTATTATTTGCTACAGTTAGGATGCATTTTAAGTGCTGTGTAGTTAGGCTTCTTTTGCAGCTTTATTATTGGATAATGTGGTATCACCATGAGCATGCTGTTTGACTGCACATTCAACTATTTTTGCACAACAATAATCTTTTGTTATGAAGCTGTTACCAAATATTTTTGCAAGACTTGGAAGTTGAGTAAGGCCTTCAAAGGCAAGGCTTGAAGATTTACCAAATATCTGTGATATGTACAGGAGCATATATGAAAGGCAAAGATTTGGAGTCCAGCTACCTGCTGTAATGAAAAAAGTAAAATTTCTAGGATTATCCTCTGAAATGCTGCCCTGGCATTTTTCATCTTTCGTGACAGTGTCAGGTTGGTAGGTACCTGATCAGCATGGGAGTTAGGAGAACGTTATCCTGCTTCATTTGAAATACATCCAACTCAGAGCAGTCACAGTATTTGTGGCATTTTGCCATCACATGAAAAACCTCCTAACCCTTCAAGGGGTAGGAAAGAAAAACCGCTTATGTGCCTTAACAAATCTGTGCCCTTCTACTCTCTCCTTCATCGTAACTAGACTTAGCTTGAGTATTGACTGTTACTTACAGCTTTCCTAAGCAGTTGCTCCAGTGATGCAGTGGGAATTTCACATGACTTTTGTCCTCCTTTTTGTTTGCGCTTAGCTTTCTTACAAGAACAGCCCAAAAACAGTTTGCAGACTTAAGGCAGTGCCCTGGTATCCACCATATTTATTCCTTATCTGAGGGAGATTTTCATCTAGGAATTTTGAAAATAAGATGAAGTCTCGATTTTAAAATAATAGATTACTTTGGCTGTTTGCTGCTAAATGTGTTTTCCTATTTTTCAAGTTGTGTTCTGCAGCTTGGTGTTATTAATGAACAAGGATAGAGAGCAATCTCTGGGTCATCGTGTCGTGACCAGTACCTGTGCTGCTTGAATCTCTGAGCTTTAAGGGCCAGGAGATGAGGAAGTTTCAAATGAGGGGAACAGTCACTACTTCATGTTTGCATTTTGTAAATAAAAATTAATGTTTGCTGTCACTCATTCAAATTGAGATCCTAAAGGTCTCGTGTTACTTTGCTATATGATGCACTGGAGAATATCTGGTCTGTTAAAAGTAAATTGTGAATAGCTTATGTAGCATTCAGCCGATGTATTTGTGTCCCTGACAAGTTTACACCTTACACTGTAGGTAATCCGTGAGACCATTTGCTTTTGACATGCTGTTTGGTTTCTTCAATATGTTACATAATCTGTAACAATCAACCTTCATATTTAGACGCTGAAGTGTGAATAGTAGACTTGAACTTACTGTTGCATTCCTTGGAACCTAAGCTTTGATGTTCTGGGATATTCTCCAAAATAAATTAAACTGTTTCCAAAGGAATCTTGCATACAGCATGTAAACAGCGTGACTTACTCATGAGGTTGTTCTTTGTATCCTAAGTCAACCTAGTTGTCTGTGAGCAGTCTGTGTGTGTCTGTGGTACAGAAACACGCAAGCTAGCTCTGTGTTGAGCCTGCAAATTTTTTTAAATTTTATTTATTAATTGTTTAAACTAGTGAATTTTGAAGGTGAATTTATCTGTCTGTTTTCTTTTTGTATCCATACATTTAGCTCAGTCTTTTTGAAATATCCACACTGCAATATTAGAAGTGTACAAAAAGGATATTTGCTGTGTGTTTCAGAAGTTAAGAAAGGAGGAAGGAAAAGAAAAGCCAAAGCAGCTGAGCCAAAGCAACCCAAAAAGCCTCCTGCTAAAAAGGAAAAATCAGCCAAGTCAAAAGGCAAACAAGAAAAGATCACAGATTCTTTTAAAGTCAAAAGAAAAGTGGACCGCTTTAATGGTGTATCTGAAGCCGAACTTCTGACCAAGACTTTACCTGATATTTTGACTTTTGATCTGGACATTGTAATTGTAAGTAACTCACAGTTACAAGGTTAGGTACAAAAGTGAATAGTCTGTACTCGCTGGTTATGATTTACATTCTTTCTGCTTACTTATCTGTATTGCTTATATGGCAAGATCTTGCAAGATAAAGTATATAAACTCTTTCCTGTGTGTCGAGCTGCTTTGCATTTTCTGTTAAAAATGATAGTAACATAGCTCTAATTTCTGAGAAGTCTTAAGGCTTACATATAGCACATAGTCATGAAAGACCGTTACTTGACACTCTGTTTACTGGAAGCGCTACATCAGTGGCTGTGGAACACACAGTGAGCTGATCTTCTGACATTGTGCATCTAAATGAGACGCTGCTATAAAATTGTCAATTTTTTTTAAATAATGATGGAAGGTACCATTAACATTTTTGTTTATTGACAGTAACTGAAAGAGAATTGAGTAAACATCCTTACTGTAACTTGATTAAATTCCTGACTAGCAAGCCACGTTCTTATCGTTAAAATGGACTGGTATCTTTGTAGATTGGCATAAACCCTGGCTTGATGGCAGCTTACAAAGGACATCATTACCCTGGACCTGGAAACCATTTTTGTACGTTTTAGTTTTCCTTTCTTCTTACAGAATTTGCAGAACTTTGTTAGAACTTGTGGCGTTTTAATTAAACTGGTTTGGGGTTTGGTTTTTGCTTTTCTTTGTTTGGATGCAGAGAGGGATTTTGCTTTTAACCATCCAAGAGTGACTTAAATCCCATAACTACTTCTGTTAAATACTGTACATAAAAAGGAATAAAAGAGGAATAATTAGTAATTTTCAGTGCAGGTTTAGAATTGTCATGTGAACACAGTATTGCCAAATAACTTCTTGGCGTGTTAGTGTGCAACATAAAGAATAAGGTTAAGCCTCTAGTACTTGAGTTATCGAGGGTAAGTCAATAGGCATCAACTTCTGACATAAAACAAAACTACATGCATTTTCCCAAAAATGCATTTCAGCAAGCCCTATTCTGTTTGCATTTACTCATCTTTTCTAAACAAGCTTTCTAACTGATGAGAAAGCAAAAACAATTGTCCTTTCCCAGCAGGCATATGCATCTAGCGTACCTGATTCTCTAGACATATTTTTTCATAGGTATTTTTCCATTTTAAGTAACATTTTCTGCAGCATGTTGTCATAAAGAAAGATCATACCTGAACTCTGAAATGCTCTGTTTTGTGCACTGGGAGCCATTCCAGCTGTGGGGGTAGGGAGCTCCATTCCATGTGGGCTCATTTGCAGCCCTGTGATACTCAAGCCAAAATGCTTCTGGTGTCCAGCAGACTTGTAAATCAGGCTTGGGTATTTCTCTAGTGTTCTGCTGACTAGCCCGACTAATAGCCCTCTTTTCCAAGAAGCAGACCAGTTATGCATGCTCTGACAAATCCATGTGTCTGTAACCTTCCTGAATCATTAGGAGCTAGCTGTGGTTAATTTGTGTTTAAGAGATTGGCAGTGCATATCACCAAAACTATACTGTTTTACGCTAAATGTGAGTGTAAGGTGTCAGCAGGTTCTGTTGGAAAGGCCCAGTGCAAGAAGTGATGGCAAGGTTTTAAAGGAAAGCTGACGTGTTGTACTTGCCACATTCTTTCCCACAAAATCCATACTTCCCACATTCACTCCTGCTTAAGCGAACTGCAAAATCTAAAGCTCTGTACTGAACTTCTGGAATAAAGGACTGGTTTCCATGCACAGGATTATGGCGAGGAATTCCTGTTGTTCACTTGGGATTTTCTAACCTCTTGAAGCAGACAAAGTAATTTTGGCTGGTTTAAACTTTTCTGGATAGGGCAGTAGTCTTCCCGAATTAAGTGGTGCTCTGTTGACATAGATTCTTCTTCAGCACTCCAGTACTCTGATAGTCGAGGGGTTTTTTTGGCTTTGTTTTCTTTTCCTTAGAAAAAGGGAAATGCGTATCTTCCTCCTTCACAGGGAAGTGTCTGTTCATGTCTGGTCTAAGTAATGAACAGCTGAACCATATGGATGACCACACCTTGCCACATAAATATGGGATTGGATTTACAAACATGGTTGAAAGGACAACACCCGGAAGCAAAGACCTCTCCAGGTAGGATAACAAGGGGGAATGTCATGCTTGTTAATGAATTAATAGTTGTGATTATAATTTTGAGTACTTTCTCTTTTAGCAAAGAGTTTCGTGAAGGAGGGCGAATTCTGATGCAGAAGTTACAAAAGTATAAACCTCGTATAGCAGCTTTCAATGGAAAATGTGAGAACTGTCAGCTTTTTTTTTTTTTTTTTTTTTTTTTTTGGTCCACTTAATCCTATCTTCTTTTCATTTTAGGTATTTATGAAATTTTTAGTAAAGAGGTTTTCGGAATAAAAGTTAAGAACCTGGAATTTGGACTGCAGCCACACAAGGTGCCAGATACAGAAACTGTAAGTATTGAGACTGAGAAATGAAAACAGGGCAGTTCATTCTGGTTATTTCAAAACTTATGAATTCTCAGGACTTGCAAATGCTTACAGTAACATCAGCATTTGCCCAAAGTACAAGGGACGTGAAAGGCTTTTACTTAAATAAAGGGGAATAGTGCAATTTTCAGATACACCATTTCCCCAAAAAAGTCTGCAAGTCTGAAGGAGCTGCATTATTAGATGTATTATGGCCAGTAGGTTAGTGCATTCTCTGAGGACTATCTAAAATACAAATAAAGCATACATGCTTTTATCATAACTGTCATTTACTTTCATTTGGTTCTCTGTGTCGAATTCCCTGTATGTTTGTATGACTGAATTTTGATACCAAACATGACCATGGTGCTGGTAGTGCCACAGTGTGGGAGAAAGAATAACAAGCCCATCATTGTGCTCTTACACACTACAGCTACAGCATTCCTGGATCTAGGTATGCCCAAGTACTTCCATCAGACTCAGTCGTCTTAAGCCGATTTGCAGCTTGAAATGAAATTCGACACTTAAGATTAAGCAAATAGTTTGATGAAGTATATTAGTCATAGACACCTAGTGCTGGAAAACATCTCAAGAGACCAGCTGTGTATCATCAGAAATAGGTTTGTTTAATATGTTCTTATAAACAGGTTCAGGCAAAGGCAGTTACACTACCTGCCAAGGTAGCTTATTCCAAAGCTTCATTGCCTTGTCAGTTCAAAAGTTGGGGTGCTTTTTATTTCTATCCCAAATTACTAGTGCTGCAAGTTTAAGCTCAGTTTAAACTGTCCTTCTCTAAAGGTGAAGTGTTGCCATCAGAGCCTGAAGAACCATTGGTGATAAAGGGCTCGCTTCTTAAGTAGTTCTTAAAGACTTCTGCAGTAGATCTATTTGCAAGAAAGATTAGTAATCCTCTTTACTAGTACTCGTTCATAAATACTGCATGGTAACAAAAGTATTGGATGCAGTTCTTTTTTTCCTGAACTAACTTTATGTCTTTGGTTAGGGCTGTTGGCAGAGATAGAGACACTTAAGTTGGCTTCAGCCACGCTGACCCCAGAGTTTCAAACCTGGCAAGTGTGATGCAGGCACCCTTGGCTAAGAAGCTAGGCTAATTAACCTGTTGTGCCTGCCTCAGTGGTTGCATGCTGTTTGCATGCTGTCAAGTATTGCTCTGTGGACTTCCTGGCTCAGAGCTCTGCTTGCTCAGGGAGCTCTGGGGTGTGCTCCACTCTCCAGCACACACTTACAAATTGTACTTGTAACACATACTGGTACTACTCCAGCACATGAACAACTGGTGAAAAGTGTCCTCTCTCCAGCAGCTCATAATTGGCCCCTTTCTTCAGCACAAGACATCAAGCTGGCCAAGAAAAATGAAAGGCTCCTTTTATCCTCTTCCACAACCACCTGTGACATTAGTTGAAGTTTGTACAAAAGGTTAAAACAGTGAGCTTAACAGTTAAAAGTTCTTCTCAGTGCACTAAATATTAACTCATCGCTCAGGGACAAGTAATGCTAATTTTCCTGCTTTTTGTCTCAAGCTGTGCTACGTTATGCCATCATCCAGTGCAAGATGTGCTCAGTTTCCTCGTGCACAAGATAAAGTTCACTATTACATAAAGCTGAAGGACTTGAGGGATCAACTGAAAGGCATCGCACCAAACACAGAGGTGCAGGAAGTGCGGTACACATTTGATTTGCAACTTGCACAAGGTATAGTGGTTATTTTTTCAATCCTTTATTACAAATGTAGCATAATGTACAACACAACTAGCAATTTCTCAAGCAAAAAGAAAGAAAGAATTTAAGGGGATGGGGGGAAATGCGCCATCTTCTCTAAATTGTGTGGTGTAGAATTACAGATTCCGCTCTCTTAATACAGTCTTAATTATCTAAGGGGAGCAGGGATTGTCTTGTAGAATATGTAGCTGTTTTTTCAAGTGTTCTCTGATAAAAATGCTCTTCAATCATTTTTATTCTGAATATTAATATTTGAGGTCTCCTCTTTTGGCAGAGGATGCTAAGAAGATGGCTGTCAAAGAAGAAAAATATGATCCAGGTTATGAAGCAGCCTATGGGGGAGCTTACTGTGACCGTCCACCATATGAAGGTGAACAGTGCCATTTCTCTTCAGATGGAATTGGTAAAGTGTGGTGCTTGGGGCGTTCAGTCTGTAAACTATTACTTATGAACAAATACGTAGTGGTATTAACTGCATTTTTAACAACTGTATTTTATTTTTTTTATTTGTTTTAGCAGCAGGCAATCCACAGTACTGTGAGGGGTCATCCTTCGGTGAAGTTCCTAATGGACAATGGATGACACAGTCCTTTGCAGACCAGATTCCAGAGTTCGGTGCTGGTATGATACGGGAAGAAGAGGGAAGCAGCGCGTGAGAGCTGTTTCTTCTCAGCTATGCATACATGCTGCAGTTTTAATGCAGTGCTCAAGAGTGGTACCTCGGTTCTCCAACTGAAGCATTTTAATAGTATTTTATCTCCCCTAGGTATTTTATTATAGTCCAAAGTAAGTGTGTGGTAGGCTCAAATCAATGAACTAGATAATTTTAAGGAACTGTCCAAACTTTTTTAAAAAAAGTTAGCCCTTTTTTGTATATGAGTTTTATATTTAATGTATACCATTTCTTGCAGTTTTTGACAAATTGCTTTCTCATTTGTGAAGATTTCTTTGGGGCGTTAATTTTATTCCATAAATTGTAATGTAGTGGTTAACAGCAGCAGCATACTTTTTACCGATGCCTGAATATTTGGATATCTAGATCGTAATCCTTTTATATCTGGAGGGGGAAATGGGAAGTGTACCCTTATCTTACATGAAGTGGTGTTTTTAATCATGCACAGTTAAGCAAATTGTGCTTTTTTAAAGTCTGCCTTTTACCTTCTTAAAAAGTGCAGAAAGTTGTGTTCTGCAGCTGTGAGTACTGATTATTTTCTGGGTGGGAAGAGAGCTCTGACTGTTTAGTGATTGGACTGTATTCAGGATTAAGGGAGTGGAGACATCATCTCAAGTCACAACACTGGGGAGGAAAATTTGTGTTGCGCAGGACAGGGCCTAAATGTTCTAGCTGAGCTGTCTTAGGGTAAAGTGTGCCTACCACTCCATCTCTTTCCCCCTTACATTCCAATGTAAGGACCTGAAATTCCTTTAAAAAAATCAAAACAAAAAACCCAAAACAAACAACAGTGGTTCCTGAAGTCTGTGGCATTTAAACTGTCAGTCATTTCTCTGTGATTAGTCTCTTCACCTGACCTTTGGCAGGAGACAACCCCTTTGAACAGATTACATTGCAGGGAACTGAAAGACCACATTCCCTGTAAAAATCACATACAGGTACATGGTTTCAATCGGATACAGTTAGCACAAGGTGAAAGAGGTTTGCAAGTTAGCAGTTTTGAACATGCAGTTCTCTTCAATCTGTAAGGCCTCAGAGGGTGTTCTCCTTATTCCTCTTACATAAAAAATACTAAGTTAAATGTAAGGGCAGCTGTTCCATGAGTAAGTGAGCTGTAGAAACTACAGCTCTCTTCTGAAGAACTCGCTTAAATGATACACGGTTTTGGCCAATATTAGTGACTGAGAAAGAAGTGAGATTCCATGCTTGTGCCTAACCATCATCTTCTTTCCCTCTTGTATCATGTGAGGAAGAGATGAAGTAAAAGCAATAAGCTGATCAAAACATTAAAGTTTTGATGATCTTATGACAGTAGGTGCTTCACATACTTGAAAAATAGATACAAACAGTATCTCCACAATCCACACTGGTCAGAGATTCCTGTACTGGTGTGTTTTCTCCTATCCTCACAGCCAGTGACAGTTGTCATGCATTGAGTGTGACTAGTTAGCATAGATTCTAATCCTGCTGTAACAGCTCTCACTGAGATCACACACTGTCAACCTGTTGTGAGGCAGGCATGATGTTTACAGTTTCTTCCCAAATTATGTGGCTTAATTCTGAGCGTCTTAAATCAAGAAAGCGTGTGTTATGATTCTGACTGTGTTTATTAGCTTCAGCATTAAGCTGTTCAGTATATTGTCAAAAAGGTATAGGACTTGTCTTGTCTGTTATTTAAAGTGTACTGTATCATGTATTGATGTTTACATGGACGTTTTCCTGCAGGTGCTCTAAGTATCTTGCATCAGGGATTTGTTACAATTCAATTTTATTTTTCAACAAAATTAGAAGCATGTAATTAGCACTGCTGAACATGTAGCACAGTAGGATATAACTACTGTAAGGCTATCCTGTTTGATTGGAAGGGAATGGCGTCTTTGTCAACAGAGTCAACTACTAGGTTATCTAGGTATAAAATACAGTTAAGTGTACAATGACCATGTCACTCAATATTGCAATTCTGTGTGTGCTCCCTCAGAACTGGTGCTCTTTTCGTTACAGTAATACAGAAGTTCTTAATTTGTCTTATATCTATCAATGTTTCACAATAAAATCAGGAATTGAATTGCAGTGTCTTAAAATGTGCTTTCGCACCTTGCTAGCAAGGGTCTCAGTGCACTACAGGACATGTAAACTGCAAAACAGAGTCACCATGCAACAGAACTCTACTCATTAAAATGCTGCTTAAGTTTTTATTTTAGGCTGTTTAATGTGGGCTAGACAACTAAAGACACCTTGTATGTTATACTTCAAGTATTTCCTGTGTAGATTTTTCTACCAGCAGACAGTGGAGTCTTATTTATAAACACGTTACATTAAAACACACTGTCCGGCACTGAATTTCACCTCTGTAAACGTTTAATGAAAGTACTCCATTATCAGTAACCTTGTTTCCTCATGTTACGTGAAAGTCAAGATAATCTGAACTGTCACTCCAGCCTCCCCCTCCAGCCATAAGCACAGAAAACCGATCATCATTTATTCATATATTTAACAAATACTTAGTTTTCTAAAATCAGTTAATTATAAAACATGTTGCATCTCAAACTGTTACATACGGCAAAACCTAGTGTATGGATGCATTTAAGCGGTTTCAGTATCAGCTGTCGGGACGAGTTAATTTGAACTTCCCTGAAGGGTCAGGAATAAACCAGTTTTCCCAGAGATCAGTGTGAACACTGGGATAGTCCCAAGGTTTGTATCTCCCATTCCAATGAAGTAATTTAGCTTCTTGAAGAAAATGCTCAGAATAACGGGTATCAGGACTCCAACCTGCATGGGTAGATTAAAAACAATTTTTAAAAAAAAATCCAGTTTTTAATAATGGAAGACACTGTAGAGCGAGGTAAATTCAGGGTTGTGGGTTTTTTAAGAAGTCTGATTGGTATGGTTTCACCTGTTAATAGATAACTAGTTGTATGCTAGAGTAACTTTTTTCAGCTTCATGTCTCAATGCTGCACCAGCAAAAAAATCTCAGCAAGTTTCCTCTCAACACTTTTAACATCTTGGCATAGCTGGAGTTAAAAAAAATCCTTTTACTGTTCAATTTCCTATAGCGGCTAAGCCATTTTCTTTTTCCCAGGATAATTCACCATTCCCAGGTGAAAGGCTACTACATCCTCCAGAACGCTGAGTAGACAAACACTGCCAGGCATCCTGTCTTCTTCCACTGTGCCTACTAAAAGAGGATCTGGTTTTTTTCAGTCTCTCACTATATTCAGATCTTTCATACATTCTTGCCATAGTTTATGACAATATAGGTTAACTGGTCTTCCAACACATAACTTTATCCTTGGTGTTTGGGTTTTTTTCCTTTTTTTGTCCAATTTAATGACTATTAGGGTTTTGAGTTTTTTGCGGGGGTGCCACTATTTTGTTTGCTTGACCTGTTAAGATACTTGCATAGTGACACCTGTGGGGAACCCCCACATTCTGTCCTACCCTGCAGAAAGCAGGACTAATCAGTGTTGGGGGGAGCAGATTGCTATACTGTGGATCTGGGGTATAAAGTAATGCACCGATGTAAAGTAACATAGGCTCCTATATTGGAATCTTACAAACCACTCACTTTATTTAGTTCCTACTGCAAACAGTGGGAAGAAACTTACCAAGATGCCTTATGTGCCACATAGGATTAATAGTGGAATACTTTCCATGAAATACAATCAGCATTGGAGAGGTTGCCACACCTCCCCCAAGGGTGCTGCTGTAGAGGTTTTCCCTACCAAAAAAAACCAAAAAAAAGTTCAAAGCCTCAAAACAAAGAATCTTTAGTACAAAAGGCAGAAGATTAAAAATAAGTATTCTGGCAAAATTTAAAATCATTTTGAATAGACCAATTTTCAGCATACTCCTTCCTAATGCTGTTATTTGCAACTCCAATTCCGTTGAGTAAATAGTTGCTACCAAGCAAAATGGGAGTTGGACCCAACATGAAGCCAGTTACTTCTACACACTGCCTATGGTCTACAGGGCTGACTGTAAGTTTACAGTAGAAAAAAAGCCATTAACATAAAAGGAATCAAACATAATTTAGCCGGCTTTCTCAAGGAAATGTACATGTTTCCATGTTTTCATTCCCTCTTTCTTCCCCTCCTCCCCCAGCTTTTGGATTCATAAATTACCTGCAAATCAGATTTTGCCAAAGTCTAGTTAGTATAAACTAACATCTAAAGGACATCCATTTCCTATGAATTTTGTGATACATCCAGGGCTGGATAAAGCCAAACTGCTGTAAGGAGAGAGGCATTAAGGAGGTAGCAGCTGGATGGTTGGTCACAGCATGCTGAAGGCCTGGCCAGCCGGTCAGTACATGCATGAAGCCACTCCACCTCAGGGACACTGTGCCACCTGCCTGGTCCAACGAGGAGGAAACCTGGGAAGTGCTGAGAAATGCTGCGAGGCCACAGAACAAAAAAAAATCAACCTCCTCTCAAAACTGGGTTTCAACTACTAAGCCACTTACTTCACTGTCATTTCAAAATCCAGCTAAAAGGAACATGACCGTGTTATTAAGGTATAAAATCAACTTTATAGATAAAATTTGCAGTAATATTCATGGAGTTTTTTCAAACTCAGAAGAGCACAGCAATAGCTTGGCAGGGTATGTTACATAAGCAGAGTTCAGCTTTTCATTCCTTCAGAGGTTTATCATTTGTGTCTCTCCTCTGTTGGTTCCTGAAACTAACAAGTAATGGACATAGTCCAGTAGCACACGCTATTCCCTTTCAGTTTAGCCCTACTAAATTTAAATTCAACCCTCTGCAGAGAAAGAAAACAAATGTTAAGTTCGCAAATACAGGTTAACAGTGAACGAACATAAAAAATGAACAGTGATGGTTTTACTGTGTCATGACTTATTCATGGTCATTGCCAAAAAGATATCTTTCACATCAAATTTCATTCCTCTATAGAAAAAAGTTCCGTATTGGTATTTAAGACATACGGCATCCAATTACAGTTTGGCTGACATTACAATAGGAGAGACCCCACACAAACGAGGAACCGCTCCTCCTCCTTTAAGCCGGTCTCAGGAAGGGAAGATAAGTGGCGTAAATGGCTTGATCCCAAGCAAGGTTGGTCATCCAAACCAAGAACCTACATGTTCTCAGTGTCCCTCAGGATTAAGTGTGGTTTGTGATTAAACACAACACTAAAATTCGAGGTGGCCATTTCCTGGTACACAATTGGTCAGATTTAAGCAGATGGAAATTCTGGAACATGAGTTACATTGCTCGATGAGATCTCAAAGACAGACTGCTTGGAGTTAAAAAAACTTGTAAGGACTTCTAAATTTTAACCTGTTAACTGAGTGTTAAAAGTAAAGCGTGAAGGTAGACTTCTACACATACTCTACATTTCTTTGCATCCACTTTTCCAACTGTTTTGTAATCCGCTGATGTTTCCATTCAGTCATGTTAGCAACAATTACTCCAGGATTAAAGGAGCAGGTGCTGGGGCTGATGCCAAGATCTCTAATTGCTTGCTTTCTGTAGTCCAGGAATCCCATGTACGTGTTCTAAGAAATAAATTTTAAAAAAAATATGTTTATTCCCTATGAATCTCTTACCTTCATAAGTGTAAACGCATCTCTCTACCACTTGCATGGAGACTAAATACATGCTCCCAAAGCTGAGTTTCTAGAGGAAGCTTACCTGTCTTGATTTCTGTATGACACAAGGATGAAAGGCAGGATACTTCCAGCTACTGAATTACTTTTTCCACAGTATTGCCCCATGGCAGTTTGATAAGGCTCTTCCCTCACCATATGTTTGTCTTTCTGTGGTGTACTCTAAATGACGTAGCATCACGCTTGTATAGCTGTAATGCTAGAGGGACTCACTGACAACTCTGGGGAACTCAGCTCAGGAATTAGCCTTTAAACTTCATTTCCTAAGTTTCATTCCCAATTTGACTAATACAAATACCATATATTCTGTCTTCATTAGATGTTCGATAAGTGCTCGTGACCTACTGATAGCAAAATATCAAACAATTTAGTACAATCCAAAGAAGAAATAGAGACTTAAATTACTAGAGGAAACAACTCTGCATAGCATTGCAGAGTTACTACAGAAACTAGTTCTTACTTACTTGTAAAACTATTACAAAACTATAAAAAAAAAATGTAACTTTCACTTTGGGGAAAATGTATAAAATCATCTTAGATTTCTGGGTAAATACATTCATTATTAGAATTTCAAAATGGCATCTTACCTGCATCCCTACACTTCTAATCATTTCATGTGTAGAAGGCAGATCACAATCATCTGAAAAAGCTGCAGCATGTCCAGGAGCTAACTTAGTATCATAGAGTTCCTGAATGTCACCTGATTACAGAAAGGTCAAAGAAGGCATAAGAAGAAACTTACTTCACTACTACAGAGCTGACAGGGTAACTTCTGTTCTCCTGTCATGCACATACCAATTTTAGGGGATAGCCCAGATATCAACAAAGGCTGAATTTTGTAATATGGGACAATTTTCAAATTTGAGTCCTGTACCTGGATGCCTAAGGTCTATCTTTAGATATTATCATTGGTATTCAATACCTCCATATTCTGAATGTCCAAAATCAGCTACAGCAGAAGCCAGTTACACTGTTAAGAAGCCTGGTTACCAAATTCTGCATTCATAGAACTCGTTATTGAAGTGGGAGGGCACGGGCAATTTTTCTGAGCCTCTTTCAAGTCCCACAAAAGTCCCACTTCAATCTCTTGCACAAATCAGATTTTTCTGGTGTTATTGTGTTTATACCTCCTAGTAAGATAGCTGGATTCCCATCCCTGGACAGTTGAAATGTTCCTGTCACACCTGACCATCCCTGCTGGCTTCACAGACCACCCAACTCCTCCCTGGTGGAGGAAAATAATGCAATACGTGGCATCTCACTCCTCACCTGACTAGCAGGTACCCATGATGTGCCAGAACAGTTTCAGGGAAGGTGGGAAGCACAACGCTGCCACAGCGATTCATTGAGTCTGCACCCAAACCCTTTACAGCTACCAGCTTTGCTGCTGGGCATGGGTCGGTCACAGGTAAGATGAGTTATCTTGGAAGGCCACATATGGCCCAGCAGCCTGAGGCGAGCTCATTAAAACACCAGTAACCAAAAACATTCCCCATACTGCAAACACTGGAACTACTATTTCTGAAACAAGCAGAGATTTTTTATTTGTCTGAACTCATCAGCTGGTTGGAAAACTTGGGTTAAGACTCATGCCTCACCAAGAAGTAGAATTTAAATTAATGGGACACTTAATTGTTGAAGATCAACATGCCTTGCTAAGTATTTTCTCCTGATTCTAAATAGCTTCTGCTTTTCAAGAGAAAAGCAGAAAAAGAAGAAAAAGAAAAAACCCAAACAATTCTGGGCTGACACCCCAAGTTCAGTATGTTTCATGCTTACTGCTTTGCAGAAAGCAATGACCAACAAATAAATGATCCCAAAGTTAAATCCCAAAAACCCCATTCAGTCCTTATCCCATAAGAAGTTTCATTCACTCCCATTGCAGAGGCATCAGACAGAAAGCACAGTCTCACATTACAGCTAAGACACAGGGAGCAGCTGCCAGAACAGGCTCCCTCCCTCCACGTCACTCCCACATGTCCATCTTTATTCCCCTCTTCTGGACCCTGTGATCGTATGTCCCAAGGGTGAGGAAGATAGGCTGGCTGACGCAAAGGGGACAAAAACACAGGGGCGCGGGGGGGGGGGGCACGTTTAGGTTTGGAGGGGGTTTTTTGTATTTACTCTTCTGCCAGGTCAACCAGCTGAATCAGCTTATTCTGCAGCTGCACAACTGCAGATACGACACAAGTAACAGAAGCTGCCTGGGGACAGGAGAGACCACTTCCAGCAGCAGCAGCCTACCATCAGCTGCAATGTGAAACTGCACCTTTATCCTGTAGCTCCAGAAACACTATCGGCTGACATAAGCTGACACCCGTAATGGAAGAGAAATCCCTACCACCCCTCTTCTCCTAGACACGCTGCCTTGACTTCCACCCGGGAAGTAATTCAGGCCAAAAGTAACCACATTTCTGGCAAATGCCTGTGCGGGTGCAAGGAGGAATGCAGGGGAAGCGGTGGGCTCAGCTTAAAGCACTCATGAAACTGGAGTGTAAATGAAGACTTTAAGAACCTTTCAAAGAGTTAAATATTGCAGTTGCCCATTGATGACAGAAAGAACAAAGCCAAAAAGCAGAGATAACCACTGGAAACACACATGTTGAAGAACTCTGATACGAAGTCTATTGCAAATTAAAACGAGACAGACAGAGCAGATTAATTGTATTTTATAAAGCAGCCAACAGCGGCCCCTTTATTGGCAGATGTTCTGAAATCTGCCGCTAAAGAGACAAAACAATAAAACGGTGCAGAGAAGCAGTGGAGAATAAAATTGTACTTTTGTCACGTGTAAATTCACCGATGTTCATGTTCTTACAGCAAAGATTAATTTAGGCCAAAAAGTTTATTATCGTTATACTCAGTCATTTGCAAAGGAAATTTTCATCAGAACGCCCCTTTGATGTTTACCAAGGATAGGTAAAGTGGTTTTGTTGTCCCTGTGTAACTGGGCCAGGTTAGGATAGAGTTAATTTTCTTCATAGCAGCTCATATGGTGCCGTGGTTTAGATTTTTGATCAAAACAGTACTGACAGCACAGTAATGTTCTAGCTTTTGCTGAACAGCACAAGCACAGTACCAAGGCCTTTTCTGTTTCTCACTCTGTCCCTCCAGTGACTAGATCAGGGGGTGCTCAATAGGCTTTGAGGGGTCACAACCAGGCAGATGATCCGAACTGACCAAAGAGATATTCCATGCCACATAATGTCACTCTTAGCAACAAAAGGGGAAGGAGGGAGTCTTGGGAGTGTTAGCCAGCTCTTGCTCAGGAACTGGCTGGCACCAATCTATCCACCAGAGGTGGTGAGTGATTGCCTTTACATCACTTTTGTTTACTTCTCTCTTCTTCCACTTATCCTTCACTTACTGAACAATTGTTTGTTTTATGTTGACCCTCAAAGTTTTCTTCCTTTTATTCTTCCCTTTCTGTTCCCCCACCCCACTGATGATGGGGATGCTGGGGGAAGCAAGTGAGCGGCTGTGTGGTGCTCAGCTGTCCACCAGGGTTAAACCACAACACTCTGATTAAAAAATGTTCTAAAATAACAAGAAAACAATATGATAAAACAAGGGAGGACAACTCCTCTACAGAGAAAAAATATACTGGGAAATTGAAGAGAAAAAAAGCCGTAAATTAACCTTGAAAAAAATAATTGTTCCTTTCTCTGTGTGTGTGTGCGTGTGTGTATGTGGGTGATTTTTCAGGATTGGGGGGGGGGCGGAATTTTTCAGGATTTGAATGTCTTCTAACTGCTCCCATTTTTTTTAGGAACTCTGAAATCTTTGATCATGATTCTGCAAATTGCTATGGATTCTGAGCTGAAGATGCTCAAAATCATACCTTGAGTGGAATTTTAACCCTCTTATTTGAGTAAATTCCACTTGTTCTCAAGAACAGCAATTTTAGATAAGGAACTGGTAGCATCTGTGGGAATTTGAATACAAGCAGGAAATGCACATCACATACTTAACAAGAAATATTGCGGCATCTAAGTGAAATACATGATATCTTTCAGCCATTGCCCAGACTCAGTTAAAATGAAACCCATACATACAATTTTGATCAAAACCAACCATTCAAAAGAGATACATATAGAAGTTCTTCTTCAGACTTTCCTTTAAATAAACAGATTATTTGTAGTTTTCCTGAATGCCACACTCCTAATAGCTGCCTCAGTTTCCACTACATCTCATATTTCCAAATGACTATAAAAGCTGCAATAACTTTGATTTTAATTCTGCTAGAAACTGCTTTTTGGATGACAGCTTACCTTGAACAATGATATCATCATCCAAATATATTACTTTCTCATGTTTCTGGATAAGCAAAGGAAGATAAAATCGAACGAAGTTCAGCTATTAAACAGAAAAAAAGGTAAAGACTAAATGGTAAAGCTGTTTATTGTAGTAGACTCATGCTTCTGTCTCTATCAACAATCAATTATAATTTCCCTCTTCACTGAGCACTAGCCAGCAATCATTTGCTTCCTTGCTCCCACCTTTACTACTATCTTTACTAGTATCTTGAATCCACTATTATTATTATTATTATTAATCCCTATTTTATTTACTATGACCCTAACCACGCAGCCTAAAACAGTTGCTTCTTCACAGAATCACAGAAACATTTAGTTTGGAAGGGGCCTTTTGAGATCTTGTCCAACACCTCTTCTCAGTCAGGGTCCACCCAAGCAGGCTGCCAGGGACTATGCCCAGTTCCGTTTTGAATACGTCCACAGATGGAGACTCAACAGCCTTTCTGGGCAACCTGCTCCAGTGTTTGACCATCCTCAGCATACAAAACCAAAAAAAACAAAAAAAGCTTTTTTTTTGTGCCAGGAGGAAATGTCACATGTCACGTATTTTAATTTATGCCCATTATCTCTTGTCCCTCCCCTCAGGTATTTATACACATTGATAGGATCCTCCTGAGCCTTCTCTTCCCCAGGCTGAACAGCCTCAGCTCTCTCAGTCTCTCCTCATATAGAAGATGCTCCAGTCCCTTAATCATCTTTACAGCCCTGTGTTGAACTTGCCAGTAAGTCCATATCTTCCTCCTACTGAAGAGCTCAGTACTGGACATAGAACTCCAGATGCAGCCTCACCAGTGCTGAGTAAAGAGGAAGGATCACCCTCCTGGACCTGCTGGCAATGCTCTTCCTGATGAATTTTTACAGCATATATCATACAAAATGCTTCAAATTTAATAGTGTCATCATTCCACTCTGGAGGAATGATATTACTGGTGGTGCAGATGTGGGATAACTTCTACAACAGTAACGAAGAACACAGCAGAGGGAAAGGGGACTGAGAACATAAGAACAACCATATTAATTCAAACTGTTTTACCCAGCATCTGCCTTCAGAGTTGTCCTAAGCAGATGTTCAGTGAAAAAGAAGAGAGCAAGCACACAAAAAAGTTGCTCCAGGTATTCTCCTAGCTTTCAGTTATTTTCAGCTCAAGGGATTTCCTGAACCAGATGTGATCTGCCTAAATATAAACTTCAGTCCTCACTGAATCCCTGTAAATTTTTACATTCACAAGACCTTTCAGCAAGGAATTCCAGAGGTTTAGTGATGATTGCATGAAAAACATGCAACATTTCTTGTTTGTTCTGACTATGACTCCTACTAATTTAATCTAACAGCCATTAGTTCTTGCATTGGAAAAGACAGTGAGCAACCATCCCCCACCCAGTCCTCCATGCCACTCAGTTGTGTAGACCGCTACTATTTTCACGCTAGAAGTCACGTTTCCAGGCTAAACAGTTTTAATCCACTGATTCCTTGCATGAAATCTTTTCCATATATTAGAAATGTCAAAGGCTCAGCGAAGGGCTGCAAGAATAAACATAAGGAAGAGACCTAAACATTTTCTGGGGGTGCTACATCTTTTTCAGATAAAGGGACAAAGATTACACATAGTATTTAGAATGAGGGAAAGCTATGGATTTGTATTGTGGCATAATGATGTTCTCTATTTTGATCCTTACTCCTTTTCTAATGATTTCTAACATCTGATTTGCCTTTTCTGACAGCCAGTAATATTTAGATTAGTCATTAGCCTCTGAATTAACCCTGGACATGAGCAGAATGCAGTCCGCTCAGCATCATGGAGGCAGAAAGAACACTATTAGGTCTTCCCTCTAATGAACTGTGAATGTGTTCCTGACGACATGACACATTCAAATTACCAAGTTTATGCCACCAAATAATGAGGTCCCAACAAGACAGACAAGTTGCAAGGAGTTTGTTATAGTGCACTTTTCCTTCTTGAGGGAGGGTGTAGTGTTTGGACCTGATGTGGCTTCTCCGGCTTACATCCCCACACCCGCCACGTAATGGAACAGAGATCTAGGACATTTTAAAGCCTGTAATAAGCATTAAAAACCCTGAAAATTTGTTATATGGTGTTGATTTACTCACAGGCTGCAGTAGCTCAGGACGTGATGCATCTTGTCTGATTTTTCCTCTTAGTACCATAGGGTTGAATTCCACAACCTTAAATTTTATTTCTTTCAGTTTAGAATTTTCAATCCATTTTCTGTGATAAAAAAGAAGTGATAAAAGAAATACTGAGTACTGAAGTACTTCCAGTATTAAATTCACAAACTCACAGGAGAATAACAGACCCTGAAAGCTCACTATCTATTCCATCCCAAGACAGAATCACCTATGTCTACAGCTACTGCACCCAGCCATTTGTTTCACCTGTTAACATAAACAAAACAAAAAACAAAACCCCAAAAATGCAGCAAAGCAAACACCCCACAACACTTACAAAACCAGAGACTCCACATGTTGCCCAAACACCCCATCTTTCACCATCACTAGCATTAAATATTTTTCTAAGCTTTCATGCTATAGTTAAGGACCATTTTTTCTTATCCTATCTACCATGCTTTTATAGCAGAGGTTAGTTTTCTCCCTTTACAGTTTTGTGTCCTTCAATATGACTGCCACGTCACCTCCTAACTACATTTTCTATTAAACTATTTTTTTTTCATTATTTTGTCGGATTTCTTGAAACCATTGCTTATTTTCTCCTCTGATCTCTCTTCTAAATCCTTCCTGAAGGAACCTAAAACTAAACACCCTACTCTTTCTGATGCATTAATAGTGTCTGCAAGATCAGAAAAAGTTTCTTCACATCTCCTGTGGTCATATATGTCAACAGGTATGTCCACTATGATGTATGATTATTATTATTTTTTTTAATCAGTACACTCAGTTATCAGTCATAATTCTGTAGTTTTCCAAATGAGTGCTACCAAACTCCTGCTTCACCCTGAGCCAATACAATCAGCTGTTCCTACCTTTACTACCTTGCCATTACCTCTACTGAATTTCATCATATTTTACAGTTCATTTTTCCAGTTAATCATGATTAGTTTGTTTTCAGCTCTTGTCCTCAATATATCTGCTCTTTTCCAGCTTCATGCCAACTGCAGATTCATAAAGAACATTTTACACTCTATTATCTAGGTTACTGATGAACTGGATGCAAAAAACTCAGACATTACATCTTTTCACTTTGACACAAATTGTGGGTACACAGGCTACAGAAGTGCAGTAGTCAAAGGTGAGAACTGCTAAGAAATCTGCTTTAATTTTGATTCACACCTTCCTCCTCTTTTAGACAGCATTTCCAAATTTTAACACCCAAACACATTTTCATTACAAGCTTTTTTGGGTCTCTATAACCTTTAATACACCCTCTTTGCTGAAATTAGCTTTAAACAGCAAGTTTTTCTACTCTGAAGCTTAAGCCATGGCACCAAATGAGAGGTAAGTGCAGTGCCATGAAGTGGGATTGTGACAAGTAAGCATGTATATACTTACCTTACTACAGACTTTTCTGCAGCCAATCTACAAAAGGCAGAGAGGCACAGGTACGGACATGGTCTGGCCGTTTCGCACCCCTTTATACCAGTCAGTGCCTTCTGCAGGGCAAAACAGCCCTTTTACCTACACATAGAGAAACCTGGGGATTGCTACCAATACCACTACTTCAATAAAAAGGAGAAACGTTTCCCTAAAAAGTCCTCCAATGCTAAGGAGGACAACCACCTGGTCCTAACTACAGTATGAAACAAAATAAGGCTGGTAAATACCGAATATGTGGGATGGTAGTCTTCAGACCAACTATGTAGAACAAAACATTAGCCTCTGTGTTGCTGTAGATGCTACTGATTGCTGCTATAGCTGCACCCATTCTGCCTGCAGCAGCACAGATTACAACTGGGATGTCTTCTTCCATTTCCTCAGGACTCTCCAAATCAACTACAAGAAACAAAACTATGCATTATAACAGAAAATTTAGAATCTTTTTATATGAGATGTGGGTCATAGAAATGAGTATGCAGTTTCATAAGCAGCGGAATCATATCGCAATCACCCTGTTTCCTTACCACATCCTATACACATCTGCATCCTACAAGGCACAAAGCATAAGCTGTTGCTAATCCAGAACTACGTGCAAGTTGACTGGACTGTCGGGTGCCTCCAAACAGAATATATAAGAGAGTTCTTGTCATCTTCTACTCAGCAGGGGCACAATTAAGCCTGTCCTCCATGTAGCTGCTTATTCACATGAAATCTGAAGAGATCTGAATACCTTTGAGACTTCTACTTCTCAGTTACATTTAGTACAAATTGAACTATAGGTTCCAAAATTATCAAAGGAAAGAGGTAAGCTGAAGAGATGGTGCAATTGCATGAGCTTCAGCTTCACTTCTTTGGGAAGCAGGCTAGACAGGAATAGTGCAAAATTTTGTACCAGCCGGAAGTTGCTAATGAGAAAAGAAAAAAAAAAATAGAAACAGTACTGAATTAGTTCATGTCACTGCTAAGGAGGGGTTTTATCCCTAGCACTGATTAAGTTACAGAACTTACTTGGATATATTTATACTGGTTAAAACATAACCACTGAACTCCTAACAGCCCCTACAAAAATATACTGAAAAAAACGGTTTATGCTAAGACAGCTTGTTATCTTGGGAACAGTGAATAAGCTATCAGTATAAACATTTAATATCAGTCCAACCATATCAGTCCTAGCAGGTTTCTGTCACTATAAAAATTCCAGCAAAAACTCCTGCTGTAAATTATATCAAGATTTGATGATCCATCTGAAATGAATAGGTAGGTCAAGAACATTCCCAAAGGGGCAATTTGTGATCAAAGTTTATTATCACTTGACAATTCCAATACTGTTCAGCACAAATAAGGATATATTCCACTTTCCGTCTACATCAGTGACATCTGGATATTTCAATCACAATGACAATTCTTAGTCATTACTATTGATCTTCTACTATTTTATTCAAGCAATTCAGAAGCAAAAAATTCCACACCCCAGACCACATGCAACAGTGGGAGTAGCTCATCTACTTCAGGGCTAAAGGGTTCAATAAGACAAAAAGCACTGTTCAAATGAAGAGATAAAGAATATAAAACAAGGATATAAATGAAACAGAAGTGCAAGTAGTTTACCTGTTTCATTCTTTAATGCAGATGGCACTTGGTGAACTTTGTTATACAAAATGGCACACACAGTTAAGACAAGAAGTAACAGTAAGATCTGGTTGACTGAAACAAAAGAGAGAATTTGTTAACAGTCAGTATAATAGCTAATTCCCAAGCACCTTTTTTAAAAAAATCCAATTTACAACCAGTACATATCTTAACCTCTAATTGCTGTGTTTATCAAATTCTCCTTTCTCTTGTTATTTGATCAAATTTAAAATTTCATATTAAAAACAGAATAGTATCTCTGTGTTACAGTAATTTCCAACTATCTGATTTTCATGGATAATTTTCTCACTATATCATTAAGCTCTCAATATATATATATATGGTTTAACCATACTAGGAAATTCATGTTTCCAAATTTTACCAGGAGCCTAGAACTTTTTTTTTCTTGGCAAGTTTGTTGTCAGTTAATCATCACAGGTCTTCATGAGTTAACTTTTTTACCTAGCCCTTTCCTTCTCTTGCACTTCCCTGATAAAACTTCAAAAACATGGGAGATTTTTTTTCTATTTCAATGTTCAGATCTTCAAGGCGTATTTGAGCAAAACTCTAAAAATACTAGAAAAACAAACACCGCATGCTACTGAAACCAGAAATGTTCCACAATATTTGAAAAGACATAAAAATTTTGACATGGTTACTTTAATTAGTAAAATCAAAACAAAGCATGCAACAGCAAAGACTTTACTGTGTATTCTGATTTGCAGTTCCTACCAGTCTGTCTTGTACATTTTTAAGTCATTCAACATAAACTAACCATGAACAGGTACCAGGACAGTTCACTGAGTACAACAGGGAAGGAATACATTGCCATCATCAACAGTTACTTTGATTATGGGAATTCTTTGTATTGGACTACTTTGTTACTTTTGCACCACCACAAAAGGTATCTAAGGTGTACAAAAGAGCAAAGGGAACAGATTTTTGAACTGTTTCAATTAAAAGGGCCAACTAGCCAGAACTGGGCATAAGAATAAATTGAAATTGGTAAACATATGTTACAAAACCTACACTAATTGAAACCAGCTGAGGAAACAGCCATTGAGTTGAGAGAAATTTTGGGTGCATACCTGAAGGCATGCACCAGTCCATTTTCAGAACCCCAAGTTTCTTGGGGCCACACGTCAATTATGAGTATGAACAGCATTAATGTGCAGAGCTCCATAAAAAAGCTGGGTTAAATGCTCTAGGTACAATCCACATGAAACCTGCAAAAACCTGCACTCTTAGTGGGAAATTCCAGACCCCCCCCACGCCTCATGCAGTAAAGCATGGCCATACTTATCTGACTCAATTAACAGGAAAAGGCTTATTTGTATACTTAAAGTTAAGCATAATTTAGCAAAACTAGAACTATAAATTTGCATGCAACTGTGACAACAGTGGCATGAGAAATTCTGTCCTCTTTTAAAAATATGTATTTAAAATGTTTTAATCTCTCTTACTTTTCTTTAAAAGAGCCATGTGTCCTGCTGGATGAGAACTGTGATCTGTGGTAAAATAAAAATATAAAAAATAATTTAAAAAAGAGAGAGAGAGAAAAAAAAAAAATCATTAATACCAGCAGTGAAGACTAGTTACTTATCTCAGGGACAAGGTTTTGCATCATCAAATTTTACTGTTGACCTGGTAAAAGTAAAACTGAACTCTAGCTTTGTAAATACCTTCTTTTGAACAAATAATATTCTGAGCTAGATCTATTACATATTTTAATTTAAGCTACTAATAGGTTGAGAAGAACAGCATTTTAATAAATTCCATCCAATCAACTACATCAGTAACAACTTCAGATTTTTAAACACATTTTAAAGTAAGGTGCAAAGAAGTATTAAAACACACTGATGCAATTTGTAAATACATTTATCTCTGATTTCACCTCAAGCATAATAACAATCACAAATACTAATTTCTTGTTGGAGTATGTTTCCAACATATGGGAACCTTAAACTGGAACAGTGTTTCAGACTCTCAGAAAATTTCAAAGCAATAGTGAAAATATTTTCTAACAGCAGTAACCTTCCACTAACAGTAAGGGGGGAGTCTGTGCAATGTGGCCTGTATTTAAGCACATTATTTGTGATGCTGAAGAAAATGAGGTAGCCTTCCCTAAAATTGTATTGCTAAACCAGGCTCAAGAGTGGCAATGACTTTATGCCAGAGAGGGCGGAACATAATTCCTAAAACGCAGGATTATGGAAAATACAACATTCACTTGAATTCTGGACCCAAAACTACGGGGGGAACAGACAGGGGATGGGACACAACAACACATGGGATGGGACAGACACACAACCAAAAAAAAAACCAACAGGAAAAAACAGCCCCAGAAGCTGGGGCAGGGGAGGAATACAACTATGTGATCAGCCTTTAGACTGTGGTAGCTGTATATAGGACAGGAACCATTTTTTCCTGATTCTATACATACAGATATGGACACATCACAGCATAGATAAGGATATATGACAGTTTCTATGCACATATAAAATGAAGTTGATTCTGACTCCTTGAGAAGACAGAACAGGAAGAATTCTTGAAACCTGAGTCACAAAACTGACCGCCTCTCATTGGTTAATACTCAAGTTCAGGCAGCATCCTAAATTAGTCTCTACTTTGACTAACAAGTTAAATAACAATAAAAATATAAAAAAGCTAAGACGTGGCTTTGTTTACAAACTACTTATATTTGCACATATTTAGGTCCCAACAGATGACTAAATCAGTGAAAAAGGAGTATTTCCAAAAGTCCTTCTGCAGCTGCAGTATTTATCTACATTCCAGCAGCCCACTTTCATGTGGCATTAATTTACACAGAGAGGAAATAAAGTTTATCAGTCAAAAAAACCCCACTGCTGGGAAAGCCCTTCTCTCATACGTTACGCACAAGAATGTCTTCTCATCCATTTAAAAAGTTTACTCATTTAAGTAAGCAGAGCAACAACAGAACCCCGTAGACTCTTGGACTAACTTTCTAACACCACTTTAGCTAATCACAATCTTCTACTGATTTCCATAGAGTTGCTTAGTATCTTTTAATTAACGTTTGTAATGACAGTCACAAACAGTACTAATGCTCACTGCAAGACGAAAGTTAGATAGCCAAAGCTTCATGGTATCTTCAGAAACGACTAAATCAACATAAACTGAACTAGATTTTAAACTTTGAAATCAAAACGCAGATGGACTCTTATACAAGTTTGAGTTCTAAAACTACAGCATTCCTAAGCCTCAGAAACTCAGATTGATTACCCACTGATTTTTAAGGAAAGAGAGGAATATTTGTTCCCCTGCAAATATTTACTCATTTTTTCCTGACTGTAGACATTAGTTCCTGGAACCTGGCAGTCCCTAACTCAGTTGCCAAATCCTGCAACAAAATGAGGGGCTGCATAAGGGAAAGCTCAGAAACAGTGACATTACGGCTCAGATATTTCCTGCTTAATTAGCCTTTTTACCTCTTCAAAGCAGCACAGTATTCGGGACTCCTCTCTCCTGAAGAGCTGTAGAGCTATTTACTCCGATCCTAGACAGCCCACAGCTGTAAGCACTCTTGCCAAAGCTTCCTTGACCATCATCCTCCTTTGAAGTCCCTCGCACAAGGGCCTTACAGGGCACAGTAACAGTTTTAAGATTTAATTCCTTTTTCAAACTCTTCAAAGTTTACTTTGGAGTTGCGCTGGTTTTCTTTTCTTTGCTGCTGAGGAATAGCACAGAGTCCAGACGCCGCACTGGAGGAATGAGAGCTCACAAACCACTTCCAGATGTGCAGAACGATGATGCAGCCCCAGATCTGGCAAACTTGCCTCAGAGCTTCATCTAACAGATTGCAAACAAATCCCGTAAGACAAAAAGTCTTAAGGGGGTGGGGGAAAGAGAAGGAAACAAACCCTTCCCGAAGTTACTTCAACAGTCTAGTTGCAGGTTAGGTTTCTAGTCGTTATTATGGTAAATGTGAACAGATAACTAGTGCGCAAGAGCCGAAGTACAACATGCCAAATTGAAAGCCAAAGTTTTTACAATGTCTGTTTGCAGAGTTCACGCTAGTCAAAAGCTAAGGGAAACTTGCAAAATTCAGCTCTGAACATGTGTTTTGACTTCAACCATCTCATTTCCAAATCTTTGAGCAGTTACAAGAATCTGAATCCACAGGTTTGGTTTAGATTCAAAGGGACCTTAGATCAAGGAAACCAGCACATGTTGATACTCTGCCTCCTAAGCTGTCCTGGAATGCTTTTGCAGCTTTATTTTTACCCCACTTTTTTTTTTTTTTTTTTTTAAACATTTCTCTCCCTCCCTTCTAGGAGCCTCCCTTCTACATGATAAAACAGTGTTTTGTCATCAGACTTTCATGATTACTCAAAGGAGTAACAATATTCAATTCTAAACTATTTTTCATCTTTTTAGCATGAGGCAGCTCAAACTTATGACGAGTATTGTTGTTCCATTTGCAGGAACTGAAAATGTGGGTTTTCAACTGTATGTCTCAAACGTGCCAAAACTGTATTAGCTGTGTATGATTCTGTACAGAAATCCTTCTTTTGCAGAGGTGCTTGAAGGAAAAACAAAGAGCTATATATAGTTATGTGCTTCATGCAGGTTGCCACAACTGTTACTAGTTTTTCCTGTACTACGGTATTTAAGCTATATTAAGCACGCGTTCATTAGAATCTACCTGTGTTTTCTTCGTCTCCCTTGCATTTCTATGTGCATCCTGAACAGATCCAAGAAGCACACAGCTGTATGAGCCTGCAGCATTGGACCATCTGCTTCACCTGGCAGCAACCCCTGGATTACCAGCAACCCAGCAGCACCTCCTCTGGATTTCCTTCAGCCTCACGCGCGTATATTCTCACTTAACACCCCTCTCACGCAGGGATGAGAGCAGCTTCTGTCCTGCAGAATGAGACCTTCGGGTTTACTCAGATTATTCGCCATTAACTGTAAGACTGAAACCTTAGTGTTTAAACAGCAACTCAGTTCTTTCTCAGATGCGCACCTCGCCTACCACCAGCAAGTAAAAACCCCTCCACCTGCTACACACTTGCGAGGCTCAGAGCTGGGTGCCCGAGGCCGAGGAGCACAGACCACGGCCGCGCTGGCCCGGGCGGCAGCCAGGCCCGCCTCCGCCAGGCGCCGTGACATGCCTCCCGCCGGAGCAAGGCC
>JAVJGI010000060.1:31332302-31388558 GCA_035590275.1 Ibycter americanus
GTGCCCGGAGGTGCCGCAGCAGCGGCTCTGGCCGCGCTCGCTCCCAGCGCTCCCCGTGCCCGGCCACAAGAAGTCGTGTGCGGCTCTACCGGAGAACTTGGTGGTGGGTGGGTGAAACGGGTTGAAAGGCTGCAGACCCGTATGTATATCACTGTGACTTATGCCCTCCGTTTTGCCAAAGTGAAACATAAGATGGTAAAATTACGGTTTCATTTACTGTGGCTGTCACTGAAAAGGTGCATCCTGCTGCCCCACTCGCGTGCTCTGCCTGTTCCCCATCGTGCTGGCTGGGGCTGTGTGAGACCAGAGCTGATTCCACTTAAAGCAGCTTAGCAGAAAGGTTGTGCTTGAGTGCCTCTGGTTTGTCATTTGGTTGGGTCTTTTTCTTTCATTTTCCGTAGAAGAAGGTCAGATCCCAGATCCAGACTGCTGTTCAGCCTCACAAGCGCTTTGGTGGCCAGAAAGAGAGGGGTGTCAGGCGAGCAAGAATGGGTTGCTGGAGGTAAGGAGGAGCAGGAGCTCTTCCTTCAGCAGCAGCTTAAACTGTGGTGTAGGAGGCGTTTGCTGCAGAGACCCCATTGCTCCTAGCTGCTCAGGCGTACCGGTTAGGTACATCCCTTTCACCCAAAAATGTGTGCTGCTTCTTGTTCTGCCCACTTCTGTGTAACAACAGCTACAAGCACTAGGTCTTTGTGAGATGTCTTCTGCCCAAGCTGCCATTTCTGGAGGTATGGAGTATTCTCTAGAGGAAAGCATGAAGTCACCAGAGGTCGAACTTTCACTTCCCATCTAGGCAGGTTGTTACTGCTCATCTGCTTTGGTTCATTCATTTGTTTCCAGGTACTACAAGATGCCCTGGTCATTTGGGAAGAGAGTTTTGTTCACAAGTGTAACTAACATACTCTGACAGGACTCTTGGAATCTCTTTGTCTTTCTAATTGTTTAGATCCTTCTCAAAAACAACATTAAAGAACAGCTCACAGCTTTTAAACAAAGCATGGAATGGGAAATTACTGCTGTATGGATCAAAGTGTGATGTGAAATCTTTTTCCATACTGAAGAGTTTAGTTTGGAATTTTTCAAAGAAATTGCACAATGAAACAGTGTCAAGTAGCAAACATGAAAGCAAAGGACAAGACAGGACCCATTGGTATCAGTTCCAAATATTCTTGCTGGTGGCTATTGTATTCTACACTCCTATTCATAATCTTTGAATGCCACAGTTTCTCTTAAGTCCTGATTTTTCTCTGTTATTCCTACAAAAAGTAAAAAGGAAATAAGCTTTTATATTTGAAGTAAAACTGATGGAGGAAAAACTGGAATGGTGACAGTAGTACTTGATATTGTATACTTTCTTTTGTGGTTTGAATAGGGTCATTTCAAAGAAACCTGAGTTATTGAAGAGACTTATTGTAAATTCAGTTGATACACAGTTAAGGCAATAAAGATAAGTAGCTTTGATTAGGGGAGGCAACCTTGGAAAATGCTCAGACCCTCAATGAAATTTTACCCTGGCATATATGATACGCCCTGACATGTAAGACCTTTACCTGTCCTCAAATAAAGGAGAAGAAATCCTTTGTGTTTTCATGGCTAATATGAAATTATTCCAGGCTGCAGAGCATCCCTGTACCCGGCACGTGGTGCTCCACCGCAGGCTGACTGCATGTGCTAGGAGTTTAAGTAGGTCTGGCAGAGGCCAGGAGGGGGAAATAGCACAATCGTTTTCAGGATGCTGGAAAGTTGTTTCTGTTAACTTGTTTAGTCCGTTTGCATGGGGACAGTTTCATGATGTGAGGGTGCCTGAATGCGCCAGACAGGATGGGAAAACAGAAGGACACAGAGCAAGGAGAGCCGGCTGAACGACCTTCTGCATTTCCACTGAGATTTACAGAAAAACTTTCATGGCTGTGGAGGCGGGAATAGGTTCTACCTCAGCACGCAAAGTCACTGTACTTAATTGCTTCCAAACCACTAAGTGTTTTTCAGCATTTCTTTGCATTTCTGTAATCTGCTTAGGTTCTGCTTTGTGTGCAATAATGCACACGAGTGTATGGAAGAGACAGCTCTGCTGGGATGGAGAGGAGGCATATACTTGATTTTGGTGCAGTTGAGATAGAGCTTGTCTGAAGAGGCTAGGGATTGTTTTAATAAACTGGCTCTGAAATGAGAGGGTGAAAGAAGAGCAATCAAATGCATAGGTCACACTGTTCGTGAACATTGGTCGGGCTGAGGGGGAAGCCATGTGCCTTTATCTTTTGCCCAGTAAATAGCAAAAATTAATCAGGTTGTGAAGGTAATTGAAAAATTTCCTTTTCATGGTTTTAAAATAGTGGGTGGTAGCAGCTCTTCGGTGTAATATACAAGATCTCTCTGCTTAATGCTGCTGGGTTACTTAGCTTCCAAAATAAAAATTATTTTACAAATTTCATCAAACTTCTCTCTTTGAAAGGTACAATTGAAGTAATAAACTTGCTTTGTGAATTTGGCAATAAACAGTACTGCATGTGAGTACATTTAGGTGTACAGTCTTGTCCTGATTTTTTTTTTGTTCGTTATATAAATGTTCTAAATTAAAACAGGTTAGATTGAATCACGCTGTTTACTGACCTAGTAGACCAGACTTGATCATTTAAAGTGTCTTTAAAATCATGGTGCATGTGTCTGATTGATACATTAGCTTCTGTAGTCAGTATGGTACAAATAAATGATGTAGAAATGTGCCACGTGCGTAAAAAAATCTGTATCTTGAAGATTAAAGCTAAATCCCTTGTTTATGAAATCTCTCCATATATGAATTTCATCTTTTATTTGGGAGATGGCAACACGAGTTTAGAAAGCTTGTGGGTGGAATATATAACAAATAATGTTCTCTGATAGCCTAAATGATAAGCCCCCCCAAAAGTACATAAAGCTATGAACACCTTTTTTTGACAGGCTTTGAAGACTGCCGAGGAACACACGATTTGAATCATTTAAGCATTAAAATAGTAATACCCATGGAAGAGCCACAAGACTTACCTGAACAACCAGTAAGTACATTTTAAAAGGCTAAAACTGAACATATAAAACAAATTGGTGATCTCACAAATTCAGTATACAGTCATTTTAATTAATAATGGAAAATAAGGCTTATACTTACTATATTTATCTAGAGGTGAAAAATCATTTTGGTGTTAGTAAAATGTGTTGTACATTTAATTTACTATAATTGTACAGGCAATAGTAATAAAAGGAATAGTTACGTATGCTTAAACTCTGTAATGTGTTTAACTTAATGCTTAAACTATGTAAAATAGTTACTTGTTATGCACAGAAAACCAGACTATTTCAAGCCTGTCCTAGAGAAATTAAAATTCGCTATTTTACTGACAGAATCAGCATGTTGGTTATTACAATGTGTATAGTCTTTAATTCTTCTTGTGCTTGAGATCTTGAAAAGGTCCGGTGATCCATCATCTCTACAGGTGCAAAGCATTTTTTAAAATTCTTAATTTAACAATGTGTTCAAGTAGGGAATCATGTCTTAAGTTAAAAATTGCTGTCCAGACATCTTACATATTTGCAGTTTTGTCTGTATTGTCAGTAACAGGTAATATCCCATCATGGAAGTTTTGGGTAGAACAATTACGAGTACAGTATGATATGAAGTTACATTTGTATATCTAAAACATAATAGCATAGGAATTAAGCCAAAAAATGTGTATTGATGTTACATTCCCAAATTAAACCTGATGCAAACTCAACAAGAAATTCCCAAGTTACCTGGTGAGAGAAGCTTAATTTAATTTTGAAGACCTTTTCAAAAGCACACAAAAATAGAGCGGTATGGGAAGGCAATATGCTGATGTTCTCACTGAAAAGATTCTGACGGTTTTTAATGTGAGATTTTTATGTTCTTCAGTTACCTAGTTAGAAAATACATTGTAATGTCAATTATGCAGTTTTGTGACTTGGGAACAAAGTTGAATGAAATGGAAATACAAATTCACAATTGTTCAAAATATTGCTTGGCACAACGTGCAGATTATGTGCCTGAGTCAATATGCACAAAATGTGAAACTAATCAGCAAACACATATAAACTCCAGGTATTCGTAGGACTTAAAAATGAATTAAATGCATGTGTTAAAAAAGGAAATATCTGTGATTACATCCCTAAGTAATGGAAACTGTCTTTATAAAATTTTATTCTTTGGGGCATGAGAGACAGGGTACAGCTAATTTTTGGTACATGAAAGCATCCTCTGTAAGCCAATTCTGCTGTAATTTTCAGCTGAAGATTTTCTTGGTAATGTCTTTTAAGTAACTTACGCCAGTCAGTCATTCTAAGACAGAATATGAGACTCTATTGATCACAACTACTAAATGAGGAAGTGTTCTGAGTGTAGTAGCACATTCTTGCCGGAAATGAAAAGAACAATCTTTTTGGTTTTTTGTGGTGAGACCATTCCTGAAATAAGTGAATTTTCCTAATTAAAAAAAGAAAAAAAAAAGAAAACTGAAGTCAGCTTTTCAAAATCCTGTCAACTTAGTAGCCCAGTGTTGATACGATACAAACTTGTTTCCATTCCCAAACGATTTTGCTTTTCTTAATCACGGGAACAAGTTTAGTATGTTGCCTCAAAAAATAATGTTTATGGCAGACTATTGATAACTGAATCCAGAAAGGACCCTGTAGAGAAGTCATCAAGCTTTGAGTTCAATGTATTAACTTTAAAAAACAGAAGAAAAAAAAGAAAGAAATCGGGTCATTTTCTTGCGTTGATGGGGACTGATGTAATAATTGGTGCGAATGTATACAGTGCCTCTTCTCTAAATGAATGTTAGACTTCTCACCCCACTTAACATGCGCATGTTAAACAGGCATGTCTTCTGTCCCTGTTTTTTGAATGTTTCTTCCCTTCTCAAGTCTAAATTAGCATGGAAAAGTTTCTGTGCACACTGCAGTGCTAGAAAACAGAAACAGACATGGGAAATAAGAGAGCAAAAGGAAGTTTTGGGAAAAATGATCGAAAGTGACCTCCTGCCCTTCCCATGACCAAAGAGTTACTCATTCATAAGAAGTTATTAATCTGGATTAGCTTTTAGAAGTCATCCTGTACAGTAATCTCTCACTTGTTGAATGCATTGTGGATGCATGTAGTTGATTTTTATGATACTTTATTTAATCCTTAATGCTTGAAAATGACAAAAATCTTTTTATAAGGGATGGTGAACTTGTGTTCACTCATTGCAGACATCCACTGGATTACTGTGTGTTTGGAATGACAACAGCAACGGCAAGCCAGAGTCAGTAGCAGGGAGAGCATAGTGTTGAAAAGGGCTCCAGAAATACCCAACACTGCCAAAAGTGTAGAGAAAAAATGATGGTCATGTGTTTGGGCTGAAGATTTTTCTTAATCGAAATTGGCAAAGGATTTGCAATAAAATTCTGCTTTCCTGACTTGTATGCAGTCCTCCGTTCACAACAGCTGCTGCAGTCTTAAATGGCTTTGGCAGCATTTGCTCCAACAAGTCATCGCCTTGCTTGTTGGCTAGCTGTGAGTATGGGAGTTTCCCTAGTTCTGCTCAGGCTTGGAAATTGTTCCGTGAATATCAGTCTAAGAATTGGATTCCGTTGTAGTGCAGCTGTTATCTTGACATCAGGAGGAAAACTTTGTTTCTGCTGTGATTCTGAACTCTGTAAATACAACTGAACTCCAGTGCTGGTAGATCTGGGGCAGAAACAGTTTTCCTGCGCAAAGAATAATCTGGATTTTCAGTTACAGAAATTTATGATTTGGAAGCAGAGATCAATTAAAGTGTCACTTGACTTTTTTATTTTTCTTTTAATTTTTTTTTTAATCAACATAAGCCCAAAACTAATAGTGAAATAAAAAGATGGAGGTAGGAGCAAAGATGTGGCTTATGTGACATGTTCACTGTAGTGCAGCAGAACAGCTTAGTGAGATAATGTCTGAAGTTGCTGAAGCTGAAACTTGAATCACTGAGGTAGACAGCATCTTTTTCCTGGTTTTAATGTCTTTTTTTTTTTTCTTTTTCTCTTTTTTTTTATTTTTAAAGAGTGAATTCACTTCTCCTGCATGAAAAGTCTTCAAACTATGATCTTGTCACTTGAGAGGGGACAAAAAAACCCCTCAGCATCTCTCCAGAGGTTCTCAGAGGGGAGTGTGTGTTGAAAGGAGGCGTTTGAAGAGGTTTCAGCAGCCTTTTCTAAGGGTCATGGAGGAGAGGATGACTAGGTGCCCCATGTAGGGTTTGGGGTTGGCATGCGATCGTGCAGGGCTCCGCTGGGAGCATGGTGCCCTGTGGCAGCACTTTCTCCTTGTGCCCTGAATGTCATCCTTAAGTTATTGTTACTAGGTGCTGTTCCTGCAATAAATAGGTTTAATGACATGTGGCAGGAGAGAAAATGCTTTCCAAGCCCACGAAAGACTATGTTTAATACTGTTCTCTCCCACTTAAGTTTGTGCCATAAATTGCGGTGATTAGTAATGGTAGAAAATGGGGTTTGCATCCCACTGAAGTTTCAAGATTTTGTAAATGTTATTGCTTAGCATTAAGATGTTAGGGAGAATTTCTTTTAAAAACCTGCAGAGATGGGCACTAGCCAAGGCTAGCCGGTTGAGGCACATGATAGATTGAAATTCATAATTGCTGTTTTGCTTGACTTACGCTGCATGCTCGCACTGGATATCCGACATTCCAGAGCCATTTAAAGAGAGTATGAAAACCTCTCCAGATATTTACTGATTTTTTTTTAAATGAACTTGTTGACTTAAAGGAAAACTAATCTAAAAGATTGTTCTCTGTATAACACCGAAGGCATGTTTCTGGCAGAGGGGGAAGACATCCCATCAGGGGAAGGCAGGGCATGATGGCCTTGCAGTGTAGGTACTCATCAAGATGGAAGGTCCAGTTGGGACCAACGTTGGCAGAGCAGCAAAGCAGTGTTTTGAGTTCAAGCCCTGACTATCGAGAGGTGTTTCAGGAACAGCTGTTGCATTCTGGTTGTGATGAAAATGTCGTTAGAGCTGATGTGCTCTTGCAAAACCTCACTGCTTTTTGGTTTGGTTTTTTTGTTGTTGTTGTTTCGGGTAAGTGAGCTGATTTCTCTGTCCACCTCCCATATTAAAAAAACCACGCAACTACTACTGAATTGAAGAAGCCAGATCTTATTGAGTACCTGACTGGAAACAGCAGCATTCCTCCTACGAAATCTAAAAGTCAAGCTCCCAACTCTTACGTTGATTTTTATTTTTATCCTCAATGTAATTTTGGTCTGAAGCAGTTTGCTGCTACTTCTTTTGATGTGATTCATTTTTTTCTATCTCCTTTCAGCAAGAACCCTGTGGGCAGTTTGACATCCTGAGCCAAACTGGTGCAGTGTTGGTGGCTTGAAGTCCTTGCTCAGGAGCGGGTGGCAGGGTCTCAGGCAGGAGCTGGAGCACCTGCTGCAGGGCAGAAGGACGCCAACAGGAGTTGAGGGGCACTATGGATGGGCAGCAGCCATGCTCTGAGAACTTGGTGACCGAGGGAGCTGAGGGAACACTAGTCTGCTTTCCCGTAACATTGTAGTTAACATGGTCTTCGGGTGGGGAAGACTAATGCAGCTCCTTTCGGCCCTGGACCTCGTGGCAGTGGGGACCAGAAGTAGTGTGCATTCCTGGCCAGGTGGGAGAAGGGCTCTGGAGAGGTCTGTGAAGCTGTGAGGCTGGAGAACCACATCAATGGTTGATGTCAATGCCTGTGTTACCAGCTCTTTGCTCAGGTTAAAGTGATGAATGCCAGAAGATTTGAGGCTGTGTGATATCTAAGCCATTGTGCTGCCATAGTCTTTTGTCATTGCCTTTGCCTTTTTTGTGTGTGTGATGAGTGCTAATGAAGTTTGTAGTGTTCTGCTGTGAAATGCCAGGGGGAATTGCTGCTGGCAAGACTAGATGAAAGCAGACTGAGCTCTAAAATATTGGTAACTTCATTGGGGAGAAAAGATTGTCTTTTCGGCTTTCTCCTTTTCATCTTTCTCCTTTTCATCCTTACTGTTTGCTTACTGCTTTCCTCCATCCTTACTGTTTGCTTACTCCTTTCCTCTTGCTGCTGCCTTGAGCCTTTAGCCTTTGTTGTACCTCTGCCTCCCATCTCCCTCTACCAAACAGGAATTTACCTGCATTTTATTTATTTATTTATTTAGTTTAAAAAGTTTTGAACATATTTTGATCTCTCATGCCCAAACTGTATTTTCCTGGCGTTTTATTTATACTTGCCTGAGAGAGACAAACTTGAATAACATGGTGAGGCATTTATGCTAGCAGCTTTCATATATAGCAGTAGTCTGTCTTTGACTACTGTACCCAAGTCAGGGGCTGTAATCCCTGCAGCCTGATACCCAGCATCTACCGTCCCAGACCCCGTTCACAGAAGACGTGCTGAGTGGTGCTGTCTGCTAAGTACCCTGCGGGGACCAGGATGAACAGTGAGTGCTGCTGGGTACTGAAGCAGCAAGTTTGGCATCTAAACATGCTCCAGAAGCATGGAAGGCTGTAAAACTTTCTGCTAGAGGGAGAAGATGTGGGAAAGAAAAGTCTGTATATTGCAGGAATGTCTCGCTCAAGAGACTACAGGCAACAGAAACTAACCCTGTCATACTCCCAGGGATTTCAAAAGAGTATTTGTAGCCTGCATGCAGAAGACTGAATTTGTGTTGAAGCCAGTGCTTTCTGTTTTATAATACCCTATATATGAACTGGATCCAGCTGGCCACCTACAAAACCAGAATAAATGCTGTATTGTTTTTACTCGGAAATGAAAATCAGAACTCCTAATTTATTACAGAAAAAATACACAAATTCCTATCTTTATATAATATTTAAATACAGGGGGGAAAAACCGAGGGACCCAAGTTTATGACAGTCGTGCGAATTTATGCAGAATAAGATGTTCTTAAAAATTATGGCTGTTTTATTTGATTTCCATAAAATTGTCCTTATCAGATAATTAGCTGTATATCCCATCATCTGTTACTTACTTAAATATCATGGCAATTTTGCTAACAGGTTCAGCATCAGCACTTGTTTTCTAATTAGGAAAAAGCTTCTTTTGAGATGGAAGAACCCATGGTTACACTGGTTAGCTCTGGAGTTCAGTGCAAGGCTTTCTGTGTTTAGACACTAATGCAAACTCTATAGTAACCGGTGGTGATCTGCTAACGGAGGTCTGTGTGCATAGATTCTGTCAAGGACAGCTCTTGTCAGTGGTGCCTCTGAACGTTTTTGTCTTTGCAGGTAAAAAAAGCCAAGATGCAGGAATCCAGAGAACAAAGCTTGAGGTATGTAATTTCGATTTTTATTTTAGTGTGGAACAGTTACTAATATTTTTTATCATTATAAGCTTCCATTTTAGAAGCTTGCATATTGTTTTGTTTTTCACAGAGATAGGGCAAATAGAAATAATTTTTGCATTTGATACAATTTTGAGATTAAGTTCCCAATAAAAAAAAAAAAATTAACTGGCCCTTTGGTATAAAGTTTATATAAAAGTGGCCGCAAAGAGTCTTAATTGCATCACCAAGCATCCTGTTTTTCACAGAATCTGATGAGACTGTCATGTACTGCACATACCATGCATTTATTCTGGTGAGACTCAGAATATTTTAATAATATCTGTGCTATGATTCTCAGCAAAACTATGTGGATAACTCTTTTGAGAATTTAAACATTCTAAAATTGATAGTATCGTGTGTTTAAAGCTGTTGTGTTGTACTATTTTTAGCCTCAGTAGATGCTTTCTGATGTATATCATATTTAAGAATTAATCACTACTATTATCTAGTGAGAAAAGCTATATTAGGATTTATTCTGTTCCTGTGAGTAGTAGCAAATACCATCAAGAAAGAGTTCTTTTTGGAGCCTCAGACATCCCAATATGAATGAGGAGGAAACACTATGCATGCCACTCATGCTGGAGTGGACGTGGTATATTGAAGCTCTGAATGGGGACGTTAGTATATACTTTTTAAAAAAATCATAGGGAATACTTTAACAGGAAAGAGTAAGCAAACAGTGTGTGGAATTTGTTATATGTCTAACAGTTAGAAATTTGAGCTAATCGCTGCAAGCTCCCTTCCAGCCAGTATGAGATGAGATAAACCACGTCCTCGGAGGATTTTTTCTCTCTGTTGGCTACGTAGGAGCTGAGGGCAGCATGGGCAGGCCTGGACGTGCCAGAGTGAATGGTGTTGGTTCTCCCTCAGTGCATTACTCTGCTTCAGTGCAATCACAGCCTTCCTACAGGCGCCAGTAGCCTCAAGATTTGAGTGTAAACATCCTTGTTTAGTATTTACAAATAGCATGGGGAGACGGGATAAAATTGCATTTCTAACCTGCTTAAATATTCTGTTTAAATATTTAGGCTCTATTTTGATAAACCCTATATGATTTTAAGTTTGACCTTTGGAATAGTTTAAAATAATTTATTAGACCTGTTTCTCCTCAGCAAGGTGATTTTCAGCCAATGTCAGCACTCTGGGTGGTTCGTTGTAGCTGGATTGTGGGAGTGGGGAAGGGAAGAGCTGTAGCCGGAGAGGGTTTTCTCTATTGGGAGCATTAAGCACCTCTAAGAGTCTTAACGCTTTAGTGAGTACAGCATGCTCTGCTGGTCAGTCTGGTCTGTGGATGCTCTGGGTAGTACAAGGCAGCCATGCTGCAAGTGAGAATTTTTCTCCAAGTCTGTGAGAATTGAAAAGTTGTAAGTTATAGAGAATAAGAGCACTTGGGATGGATGTGTTCCAAGAGCCACAGCTGCACGTGTTGAGAGCAGAAACATGGGCTGGTATAGTATGGTCAGAAACTTTATCTATTAGATTTTCCACAGGAAATGATCACAACGAGCAGCTCTCAACCTGCTTGCAAACTGCGTGCCGTTTAACAGCTGCAGACTGACTATCTGTGCCACAGAATCACAGCATTTTTTTCTGCCAAGAGTAATAGCACACGAATACCCCGAGTAGAAATATGTTATTTTCTTGAAAAATCAATGCTTTATTATGGAAGTCTGTTCATCTACTAGTACTGAGAAAGATTTACGAGGATTTTTGTTATAAAGGTTTTCAGGGGGAAGAAGCCAGATTATGCATTTTGCTTAAGGTTCACTCCCTCTCACCAGCCAAGGGAAACTCACTTGTCTTACAACCAAACCCGTGGCACTCAGTAGCCATCTCACCCCTTGCCATGTCCCAGGAAAGCTGTACCTCCTGCCCCAGGGGATTATCTCCAGCCCATCCTGGAGCAAGGAGCTGGACAAAAGGGGCCTGTCACAGCCCGAAGGAGCAGTCCAGGGGAGCATGGAGCTACCAGGGCACTGCTGGTTGGTATCGTATGCTCCTCGGCTTCTCTTCCCCCCCCAGCCTGCAGAAGCCAAGTAAATGCTACCGTGAGTGGTACGTTGTGGCCCTGCTGTCGCAGACTCCCATACCCACGGGAGGTTGTTTCACTGCTGGGTTTGTCCCTGAAGACTAGTGTTGAAGCATCCTTGAACTGGGTGTCACTTCTGTACTTAAGAAATGTTCACAGGTCACTAGATTATTTGGTATTTATCACACACTTTCAGTTATATGTCAGTTTGCTTTGTTTCTATGCAGGGTAGGAAGTACAGGTAATTTCTTAATGAAACTGCTTTTTCCTTTTATGATTGCCATGTTGGCTTTAGTTTTATTATTGCTAGTTCTGCAACACAGCTTTTAATGAAATTTGGAGGCATCTGCGTGTTCTTCTGATATTCTCAGGCTGCAGTTTTACAAGGTGAAGGAGCCGATACAACTGCTTATTGCTGCTGAGAGGGGAAGTTCTGCTTGTAGCTCGTGTGCACCAAGCATGGTGCTTACTCACTGCATCCCTCTGTGAGTTGAGTCTAGTCAGTATCCCAGCAAAAGTAACTGTACAGCTTTTGCGCTGGATGAACGGATTAAACGTTCGTGGAGAGCCTGAAGGGTGCCCGAGCGGACGGGGCGCAGGAGGCTGTGCCAGGTGGCAGGGAACAAGTTCGTACTTTCTGCTGCAGGCGGCAGCTCCGAGCTGCGAGGTCTGTCAGCGACGCTGCAGCCTGATGGTGAGAGCGCCGGCGGGAACGTGCCGGCCGCGGTGCGCGGGGCGGGCCCGGAGCCCCCGGAGCCCCCATCTTCCCTCTGGTGGCGGCTCCCGAGCGCCGGCTGAACTAGACACCTCGGTTAGAAAAGTGACCATGTTGGCACTGGGAGCCTTTCCAAACAGGAAGCTGCCCAAGACCGATTTTATTCGTGATGAGGGACTAGATGCCCGAATAGTTACTCTACGGGATGCTGCGTGAGGCTCCAAAACTTTTTGTGTAATTCCAGAGCTTGGGCTGTGGCGGGAGAGCTGGGTGAGATCGGTGCTTCTTGGTCAGCTGGTGTTGGCTGCTTGTGTAACATGGCAAAAGCACGAAAGTGAGAGCATGTTAACTAGACCTTTAACTTGCCAACTTGTAACAATCATTAAAAAATTATTGTTACCGTGACCTGCTTCCCCCCCGCCCCCCCCCCCCCCCCAAAAAAAAAAAGGTGATGGTATTTTTCTTGGGTGGTTTAGTGGTAAAATCTGGAAGCACAAATGTGTTTTGGAGATTATTAAGAGGGAAACGCTTAGTGTTAAGAGTTTTCCCAAGCAGATTTTCCATGGTAGCTGAAAGATTTGCTGTACTCCATCACATATTTTTGGGGAGGAAAAAAAAAATCTCTTAACCTTTCTGTTTGGACAGAAGCATTTAGATAGTACAATTCAGAACAGAGGTTCTTATGGGTGCCTTTTGAGTGACCCTTAACATCACTTTTTTTATTTTTATGCCCAGAATTTCTGCTAAAGGTGTTTCCCCTTTGTGGCAGTGACAAAAAGGATCACAACTCAGTTGTTCCAGTTTCCAGACAAGTTTTTGGCCCAAACTGACCTTTTTCTGTCTGGGTGCTAAGACACAGGGTTGTGACCTGGACTGCCTGAGTTTGGGATGTCATCCATTGCTCTTGCTATGAATGTGATGACTTCTGAGGAGCTGGCGCACAGCAAGGGCATCTTAATCCCCTGCAGCAACATTCATTGGAAGCTTCTAATTTTACATTTTTCCTCTTGATGCTCATGAAAAAAGCTTAGGAAAAAGGAGGCAATATCTCCTGTAATTCTTTCGTTCCAGAACAGTTTAAATACTAGTATGCTGCTGCTGGATCAGGCATTCTCATTTGCTCTTTCTTGCCTCTGTGCCTGTCCTCTCCCATGTATCAGCACAGTGCTCTGTAGATACCAACATGTGTCCCAGAACAGTGTAATTAGTTTTTCAATAGGGCTGTTAAGTCCAGGCACACTGCCATGCTGCTGTAGCTCTAATAATTTCTATTTCTAGGGCTAGCTCCCTCTGAGTTAGCGTTATCGCTTTTGTGTGGAACTGCACTTACGTTCCTCATTAGCCTCCTTTTTTGGCAAGTCTATTAAATTGCTGGTAACTGACTTAGTTACAGTGACCTCACGTGCTCACTCATATATTGAGTAACATTGGTTTGATAGAGATGTTTGCTTTTCTTTTTATTAAATTTTTTTTTAATTCAATTAAAATTTAGTGTTAAACAAACAGCCTATTCACAGCTATCTACAGGTAAAAGATAATTCTTTAGAAAACAAAGGTGTTGAAAAATAAGCTTTCCTTCTTGGTGTTTGAAATGTCTTTTTTTTTTCCTCTTTTATTTTTTCTCCCCCCTTCTCGCCTATCGTGACAAATCAGTGGTTCCTTCCTGCTGTAAGGGGAGATATTCCTCCAGGCTGTGCAGCACATGGATTTGTTTGTGATGGTACCAGAATACTAGTTTTTGGAGGAATGGTTGAATATGGAAGATACAGTAATGATTTATATGAATTGCAGGTAGGAAACATATGAAGGTATTTAAGTTTTGAAGACTACTTTATTCATTTGTGAACGAACACATATTATCAACTGCAGAGGAAACTTAGATGAGCTTTGCTGTGCTCCAGGAAGAATAAACTCTTTAAATATGTTCTGAAGATGGAGAAAATCTAAATAACTTTGAAAAAGAGACTTTCATCCAGTCTAAATAAAGTATAAAATATTTAATGTTTTATGAAGGTTAGCTCTTATGTGTCTCTGTTAATGTATATACTAAGAAGAGCCCAGCATTCCCTAAAAGTAATTCAGAAAATATACAAGTGTTAATATTATCTAATTCTATTTACTGTGAACGACTATAAATGAAGATATTTCTGAATATATTTTTCTTGTCTTTAAGGCAAGTCGATGGCTCTGGAAAAAAGTAAAACCTCAAGCTCCTCCCACTGGATCACCACCCTGTCCTCGACTTGGCCACAGCTTTTCTTTATATGGTAACAAGTGCTATTTATTTGGTGGCCTGGCAAATGAAAGTGAGGATTCAAATAATAACGTTCCCAGGTATGCTGATTTGGTTTGAATTCAATGTCTTTAAAAATAAATTACTAGATACAACAACGTTGAAGAGGAATATTCTAGGGAAGCTGGCTTTGTACGAAGTACTCACATTTGGATTATTTGTGCAGTGGAGGGGTTACACGCTAAGAAGCTTAAATATTTCTTCTGCTAATCCCACAATACGTAACACTTGACAGCTCTGACACTTTTGGAGGGAAACCTGAGTAGACTTAGATATTTTTCCTAGTATTTTGGGTGATGTTTTTAAGAATGGCATGTTTGTTAGAATTACTTAAATCAGCGAAGTCTCATGAGTCATCAGGGAATTCACAATGGAAGTTTCCTCTGTAATGCTGTTGGAAAACAGTTACGAATTATTCTGGAAATTTTTTAAAGTAAAAGCTGAAGTTGCCTTTATTATTGGTAAACAGTGCTATAATGCTGAAGTTTTCCATCCTCATTCACCTACTGTTTAGAGCGCTTATATCTGCTGAGCTATAAACTGGAAATTTTAAGCTCAGTAAACAAGGTATCTGGTGTGAATGCCAAGAATCAAACACCATTATCTAAAAATAAGTTGCCAATAGATTCAGCAACAAATGACTAATTGTTGGCCAGCCTGAAGACATCAGAAAAGTAACAGCTTCTTTTCACCTTTGTTGCCTTAGAGTTGCAGAAATTTGTCTCTAATGTCCCACATCATCATGTATTTCTCACAACTTCGCGGTTTGTTCCAAGTTTGTCCATATGTACTAATTTCTGCTAAGATTGTTGTTTACCAGTGTTGAATGTTTTTTTCATATAATAGTGTATCAAGTATGATATGAAAGCATGTTTCCTTAGAGGCAGCAAGTTATAATAGTTCATTTTTTGTTTTAAATCCATTTAGTTTCGGTACTGTCCACAACGCCGTCAAATGTTTTGAGAATTTAAAATTCTACACTCTCCCAAGACAGAAGTCTGTAATACTTGGAAGTGGTCAGGGTTTAAAGCTCACTTGTAATCTTGCTTATAAGTGAATTTTTCATACTTTGACAATAATACCCTAGATATTTAAATGATTTCTATGAACTGGAGCTGCAACACGGTTCTGGCGTTGTTGGCTGGAGTATTCCTGTGACCAAAGGGATCTTGCCATCTCCCCGAGAATCTCACACAGCCATCGTATACTGCAGAAAAGATTTGGGAAGTCCAAAGATGTATATTTTTGGAGGGATGTGTGGCTGTCGGCTTAATGATCTCTGGGAACTTGACATAGGTGAGTTGATTTGCCAGTAGAAGTCAGTGGAGGGGCCTTACTGGCCAAGAGGAAAAATTATAATGCATAATGATTAATGGCATGATGTGGTGCAAATATTATTAAGACTTACACCATAGTGTTAACCTTTTGTAATTTTTGGATTTCAAACAGATAAAACATTGTTTGCATATATTATCCTCACTGATTTTGGTTACACTTGAGATTGTTTCCTTAGAGTGCTTTAAAGACTGTCACTACGATAAACAAATTGAATAATCATAATGAAACCATAATATATTTTTTTGATAAAGTGATAAACAATTACTTTGCCAGTATTTCCTGTGAATTTTAGAAGAAGCTGGAAGTGCTTGTTATTATGTCTTCTTTCTTAAAGTAACCATCTTAAAAGGTGAAATTTTGTTTTGTTGACTATTAAGACATATGTTCCCTCCTAAAATACAGGTAGTGAAATATACAGTGACAAGTTTTTTAAGGGTTTTTATTCTTTTTCTTTTAGAAACCATGACCTGGTCAAGACCAGAAACTAAGGGGACAGTACCACTTCCTCGCAGTCTCCATACAGCCAATGTAATAGGAAACAAGTATGTCTGTTGTTAAAAGCTCAACTCTAGAAAGGTACACCTAGTAGGAGAATGATGATGCTTATCCACTACTGCTCAGTATAAACCATCAGCCCTATAGAATACTTTTCTGCTTCTATTATCCTACCTCAGTGGAAATTAAAAAGTACCATTGTTAATAAAAGGGTATCAAACTGTCAATGTTTCTGTCCGGTAGGACAGTCTGCCCAACCCACAAGTAGCTTTTCAGGCTTCTTAATGCATCTTTGTGCATTCTGCAGCTGTCTCAGCTGGACCTGAGCTGGCTCTGTCAGAAGCCAACTTGAGTGCCTCTGTGTCTGTGACACAATGAACTAGCTACACAAAGAAACTGCCCAAAGCGTAGAACTAGTTGTAGGCAAAACCATTCCACATTTTTGTGGGCCAGTTTTTCTGTAGTCTGTTCCTTGTTACTTTGCTTCTTACCAATGTGGTTTCTTCTGGCAGATAGCATTAATAAAATTAACTTTTTAGACATGGGTTTCAGTCCATTTTATATCAGTTTACAAGCTGGCATGAGGAGAAAGAGGCAAGAGGAGAAGGTGTGAAAGCTTTGTATCTCATGATTCAACAGCTTAACTTTTTATTACTTACTTCAGATGTTAGTAGTCTGTAGCCTGCATTATGTTTTAAAATTTTGGTATCTGACTTAGATACCAGTCTTCTAATTTTAGAATGGTTTATTGAGAGGTCTGCAGTAAAGGGTTGTGGAAATTCTGTGCAAATGTGTGACTTTTGGAGAATATTAGCAGTTTGGTAGTTTTTAAAAAGATACAGTATTAACTTCTGTTTCTGGGAAGTTGTTTGAAGAGTTTGGGGTTGGTTTTTTTTTTGTTTGGTTGGAGTTTTTAATTGGTTAACTTACTCAAAAATTTCAGAAGGTAGATGTCTGCAACAATACTCTCTATCTAAAGAGAGTGGACACATATAAAATCTGCTGTAAACCAGAACTCTAAAGTACTGGAAATTTTCTGTTTTGTCCTAGTTTGAGAGAGCACATGCAGCAGATCTGGATGTTAATTGGCTTTTCTTTTCTTTTTCCCTCTTCTCTCTTTTCCTGTATTTCAGAATGTATGTTTTTGGTGGATGGGTTCCACAGTCAGCAGGAGGTGAAATTTCTGCTCATGATGGTGAATGGAAATGTACCGGTTCATTTTCTTATCTTAATTTGGGTTAGTGTTTCTGCCTTTCTGGGAGTGGGTATTTTGAATTAATACTTTCTTAACAGAGCAGAATAAATATTAAGACCCTGAGCAAAGTTTTAGGACACACAGTTGTAATCCTAGCTGACCAAGGAAGATGCCAGTTTTTTACATCTTTCTTAAGAAGTGGGTTTTTTATTGTTATTATTTTCCTTTGAACATTCCGCAGGTTTGCTGCTGCAAATCTTTGTTAACTAAGTAATATAAATACTCCTTCATTTATAGAACGAGGCAGATCCTGAAATGAGTTTTTTTATAAATGTGATAGTAACTGTCCCTGAATCCTCAACTTCTAATCTTGTATTTGCCAGAGAGAGACAACTAGAGGTCAGAAGATTCATCCTGTATTAATTGATAGTATCTTGCAAACTAATTGGAAAGCGACCTTCCTCTTGTAATATTGCAAATTTAAATGCAATTGTCTATAAAAACAGAGGTGATTTATCTTCATTTTCTCTGAGCAGTTAAGTGTATGAACATCTGTATTGCTTGTTTTGGAAAACATCTAGAAACTAAATTTTTCAAGTTTCATTTACTAGATACCACAGAATGGATAGGTCTGATCTCAGATTGCCAGGAGGACAAAAGTAACTTGTTACCAGGGCCAAGAGCAGGACACTGTGCTGTAGCGGTTGGCACTCGTCTGTATATCTGGAGTGGTAGAGATGGTTACAGAAAAGCTTGGAACAATCAAGTTTGCTGCAAAGATCTTTGGTACCTTGATACTGGTGAGTCAGAAATAACTAAGAGACTTGTACTATGTTCCATAATCTATTAACATATGGGAAGCTGGCATCATTGATGATCCAAACAGCGAAAGCTGTAGCAAACTCAAAGATTATTTAAATTTTAAAGCTTATTTAAATAGACAATGCTTCAGTGTTGATTGTTTGAAGGCTACAGCTGTAACTTAAACTGAAAAAATTAGGAAAGCTTGTTTAAAGCCCCTGAAAGAACTCTGTGGCTAGATTCTGTATTGCATGCCATAGTCAGTAGATAGAAGGTGCTAAAGAGTGTTTTACCTAAACTCAGGGTTCCTGGCCTCTCTTCTTAGTGATCTTTTCTGCTGCTACTTACTCTTTTTTACCAAACCCCTCCTTCTCTTGGGATCATTGCTGCTTGCTGCTTCCTCATCTCTTGGACTGCAAAAAGATACTGTCAGATCTGAGAAAAGACCAAATTGTTCCTGGGGCTGAAGGGAATTCTGGAGCACTAATCAGTCATTAGTAGCTGGCTTGATAGTAGGACACTGAGATGGTATTGGGAGAGAGGGCACCAAAATACTGCTTTTGGGAGAGGGTTGCTGCCTGCTGAGGCAGAAGCATGAGAATGGTTACTGGAGATTGTGAAACATATAGGAGATCATGGTTTCTCCCCTGCTATACACACGCGCACACACACACACACACACACACACCCTTTTGGTTGGGGTTTTTTTTTTCTTTTCCTCTCTCCTCAGGAAGGTCAGAAGATGAAAAAGAGTTAACAGTGGAGGGATGTGCTTGAGAATGCAGCCTAGTCAGGCATCAGGGCGAGAGGAGCAGGTCATTGGCACTAAGTCATGCCTAGGCTTCAGTCTCTGCAGAAGACGTTTGAGGGAAAGCTTGCTTTAGCTGCAGGGAGACAGCAAAAAGGAAGCACAATACTCTGTGAATCCTTCCCAGGAATACGTAAAGCTTTAGGAGCCAAAGAACTGCATGCAGCCTTTTAGGAAAGGGCGAGGATCTTGTATCTCTGTAATCCTTACAATGATGTATATACAACCCAAAGACTTACTGGCAGCAGAAGAGCCATTAAAAAACAAAGCATTTGTTCAGCATTTTTGAACACTCTAGAGTGGCACTTTATAATTCTCTGACTTGACTTGCCACCTTTGACAGCTGTTCCTTGTTGAATCTGGTATACATTGCACATAAGTGAAAAAGGAGCTTTTGATTTTGCTTGCATTATGTAGATATTTCTTAAACTGATAAAAAGAGGGCAATTGCAAACACTTCATCTATGTTTTATTGGTTTCTTGTAGAGAAACCTCCAGCACCATCACAGGTACAGCTGATTAGAGCTACAACCAACTCTTTTCAAGTGAAATGGGATGAAGTACCTACAGTTGAAGGATATCTTCTTCAGTTACATGCTGACTCACCAGTGCCATCAGTGGCTGGAATACCTGGTACTGGGGTTCCTGAGACATCAGTGCTGAGTTCACAAGGTAGTAGTCAGATCGCATTATGCTGTTTGTGCAAAGATGGAGGATGGCATATGTAATTAATACTAGTGTGTTTCCTAAAAAATCATTTAGGGGCACCCTGTTTCTTTGGTTATTCCCAAAATGGATGCATCATAATTATGGAAAACTTACCTTTAACTTGTCTGTGCCAGTTTTGGCCAGCTATCTGAATATGAAGGTATTTGTATGGTGCCGGGCATGATTTGAGAAAGGAAATGTTGAGGAAGGGGTTTTATCTGACTGACTGGCCATGCAGTTTCAGTCTTACAACCAAGTCTTCCTTCAGGCAACTTCACGCCTCCCTCTTGCTTACTGGAATAGATTCCAACTAACAATACTAAGTTTTATGTAACTGATCAAAGTTTGCTTTTGTTTACCTGAAAGGTGGCTCTTCTCTACATCAAAGTCCACAATCATTGCCTAGCATCCCTTATCCAGAAATGAAGGTGGATCATCCCAGCCAAACAAATAATGTCATTCCTAATAACGTAAGTGTATACTGAAAAAACGCTTAAGTGGCAAAGTAGTGTGGGAAGTGGGAGAACTGCCATAACACTTTCTCAGTTTTAGAAGTCCCTTCATACTTTTTAGACCTCAGAAAAAAAAATAAAATCAAACAAAAAGAGACACTTGCTGAAGCAGTTATGTCTGTTTTCTTACATCCTTTTTACTTGTATGATTGACAGACAAAGTCTTTAAAGTCCTCTTCCTGGTAATGCAGAAAGGAAACTGCAACTGTATTGACTTCCAGAATGCTGACTGGGAGCCTGATACCAGTAGAAATGCTATTCACCCCCAAAAATACTGGTGAAATTAATGTGAGAGGCAAAAATATGTGGGCATATTCCTTTGTTAGTGGTTTTATACTAATCTACTTAGTTGTAGGTTCCTAGTACAGAACAAACCCAATTATTACCTATTATGGTTGCGCAGTTGTACACGTTCCACTGTTTTGCCAATTTAGAAGAAAGAGGGAGGACAAACTCTGGCTAAAGGATCACACTTTTAGAAATTTAGACCTTTTCTTAATTGTGTGAGGCCTCAGGTCTGTATGGGATCCATAATGTATTCCTGTAGAAAACACATGTAGAAGTACTGTAAGTTTTACTAACAGTAGAAATATCTTAGGTATGTGCCAGGAAAGCAAAGGTTGAAAGCCTTTGTAATTGGGATTTTTCCCGTCCCCTCAAGTCCCCCCCAATAAACTAAATGTATGCATCAATGAATTTCCATGTAATAACATAAGAATGTGAGCTCACTTTGAGATGAAATTTCATATGTGTCAGTGACACTTCCAAGTCAACTTAAGACTGAGGTTTTGTTTTATAATGGTTAAGCTAAGGTGGATTGTGAGGTTGGTTTCTTATTTTAATTAAAAGTGCTAGGGGGATTTGTTGGAGAATTTGTTTGTTGTTTTTGAGCAAGCATTTTCATGCCATGTTTGCAACTGAAATTTCTGGACTTTGCAGTTAAACATTAACAAATGTGTTGTTTTGGTTAGGTCCAAGTTTCTCTTTCATCCAACTCATTATTAAAAGTAGAAGGAAAAGAAAAGGTTGCAGCACCTGAAAACAAGATTACACAGGAGACTATGAAAAACCATGCAGATGCTACAGGATTCAAAGAATCAAATGCCCCTTCTCTTTTGCCTGTTTGTACTTCAAGTAAGATGACTGTAGAATAAAAATTAATGAAAAAGTGAGAGTTAAAATTCATCTCATAAACATAAAATAAGATTATTTCTGTCTTTCAATTTAAAATTGAGAAGGCCTTTGTAGTTTAAAGAAAAGAGCTTGTGCTAGTTATTATTGTACTTATTTGTAGTAGATTTGTAGAAGATATGAGGAAAAATGAAATCTTGTTGGAAGTATTACAAGGGACGTGAAATTCGCAATATATTTATTATTATGATGGTGAATGTGTCTCTTTAAATATAAATAGCCATTTTTAACATCAAAGAACAGAATGACAGGGCCACATTTGTTTTACAACATTAAGGTGATAGTAACTCCAGGCTCTTCTGTCTGGTAATAGTGAAAAAGCTATTATCCAATTAAAATTCTAGGCAACGTAGAGAGGAGCATGTTTATCTCTGACTGTAGAGGAAATAGATGACTAGGCACTGATTTAGGCATTTCACTGAAGTGCCTTGAGTTCAGTGTGGTGAATCCAGGCTTGATCACCTGATCTGTTTATATTTGACTTTCATGTAGTTTATAGACTGTTGGATTTTTATTTTATTCACAGTGTAATTTAAGTACTGTGTGGAAATTTTGGATCTTAGTGCTAAGAGAAATAGACTTTCACAGTGGTTAATCTTAAGTTGAATGTTACAAATCTGTGATACTGATTTGTGTGGTTAATTTCATTTTAGGATTTTTTTTCAAATTAATCTTTTCGTAACCAAATTGATATAGAATAGCAAGCTTAAAACAAATGAAATCACCATTTTAGTATAACTGTTTACGTATATCTGTTTATGACTGTGCAGACAGACTCTTGTTAAGTTATATACCTGAAGAAAGCATTAGCAATTAATATAATCAGATTTATTCTAACCTAAATCTGAGCTAAACTCTGCTTTTATATGAAACTACAGCCATTAGATCAAGTTGAGATTTGTTAGGTGTTATCAATACTGAATTCTGGTTAATATTTTTCTTATTTTAAGGTCCTCAGACTTCAGCAAATGTAGGTGAATTACATGACTTGGACAAACAAACTGTAAATCCTGATGCTTCTGTATCCAGTACTGTCTCCAGCACACAAACTATGGTAACCCAGCAGGCTGTTAAAACTGAATCATCAAGTACAAATGGGGCAGTTGTTAAAGATGAAACTTCACTAACAACATTCAATTCAAAATCTGAAGGTTTGAAATGTGTTTCACATACTGTATTTTGAGCCATATATATCTAAGGCCATCAGAGTTCCTCTAGTGTGGTGGGATTCCCATCTTGGCTAGTATCTGGGATTGAAGTAGGGCTTTGGGCATTGAGGACCTTGGGCAGCCTGGATGATCTCTGCTATGATTTAAACATATTTTAAAATCAAGATATTCCTTTTATACGTTTGTAAACCACTTTGTTTCCTGTGTGAAAAGTCCTTTAAATCTTCATTTATGCAGAAGCCCATTTTATAAATAGCAGTGGCAGTGAGTTTTGGTGTCCGTAGCAAATTTGCTTTCATTCAGTGATTGTCTGTTTAGTCAGCAAGAGACTACAAATAGTAACCTCAGATGATTTTGATTTTAAACAATTGACCTCTGTAACAAATATGTCCAGTTCCTGTGTCTGGCTCACCACTAGTCAAATGTGGTGACTTCTTCACAGTCTGCTTGAAATATCTGAAATAAGCAGTGATGCAGAAACTAAACATGTTGGTAGTTCATAGAGTTTTGGTTTTCATTAATATCAACAGGTTGTGCTTGCCATTGTTTTGAGTGTTAACTAAAAAACTGTATTCTCTTATTGACACTCTGTGAGTCATGTAATTTTTACCAAACAGTATTGTATTTTAAAAGCAAAACCCAGAAACACAAGTACAGAATACTAATATTTCCTTGTGTTGCTTATGTGCATGTGTGCTTTGATTTATCTTTTTTTTTAAGATTCCATTTTAAATTTAATAGATGTTCTTTCCCATTTGTTAGTATTGTTTAAAGATTTAACTGCTCATGTTCAGAATTCAGACTGTGTTGATGTCAGAAACAGTGCATTCAAGTTAAGATTTCATGCTTAGACTATTTGTACAATGTCATCAGTATGTGCCTCAATCTGGTATTTAGATTATTTGTTCACAAATATTTAATATCAATTTCATAATTCTGTCACTTTTTAGGAGTTTCTGAGTCCTGCCTTCTGTTTGTATTATGTGTAGCAGCCTGCAATGTCAGGCTCTTACAATTGTTCTGCGAATGTGATGCAAGCCAAAATTAGTTTTTCATGTTATAAATAGAACTATGTGCAAAAGAACTCTGAGACGTACTTTTGCAACAGATACTTGTAAATGGCTGTTGAGGTAAACTTTCATAGTCTGTGGACTTTGTGTACATTTTTCGTATCACTTAATCTTTTTAAATACAACCTTTCGTTTCTAGCTGCTGAAACTGCGTATATCATGCCTTCAACAAGGGTCAGTACTGGACAGACAAATGATTCACACTCCTCTGTAAGTCTGAAAAAGTATAATCAAATTGCTGTATTTATTGTTCTGTTGATTAGTTTTAAGGGCACTTCTGCTTTCCTTTGGTTATATCTCTGAAAGAAAAGCAGTGTATATTTGGGGCCTGAAGTGAATAGTACAGGGGTAAACATTTCTGTTGTAAAACTAATTGCATTGTGTGGGTTTGATTTCAGTCTGAGTAGCAGTTGTGTAGTTGGGAGGAGATCCAAGTATGTGTTTTCAGCTGTTGAATCATTTTATCGACTGGCACAGTGGAATGGTCTCTCTGCTGCATGATGTGCAAATGTAAAATGTTTTTCTGTGCACACAACTGAATTTAAAATGAAGTATGTATTAGATCAGACTAGTGTTAGCTGCTGATCTATAGATTTGAAACATAACTAAACTGACATCTTGATGTTTTTCCCTAGAGGAGATGGGGACTGGCTATGCAAGCTGTAAATACTGCCTGAAAAAGTAAATGCTTCCTATTTCACCTGCTTACAACTTAATACACAAAACCAAGGTGCCACTGTTGCCACCAAAACAGAGGAGCTAAGGGTGGGAAGAAGCAGCTGCTACTAAAGGGTTGGGGTGCTTTTGCCAAGAGCAGCTACCACTCCTGCCCCTTTTCCATGCTAGCAGGATCATGGCCTGTCTGTGCTGGGCACGCTGACCATACCAGCACCCTCCCTGGCGCCTGGAGGCAAGCAAGAAAGACCGTTTGTCTTTCTGGGTCAGTCAGGAACAGTTCCCGTGCCCTCCACCACCATTGCCCCATGCCACAGTAGAGGCCCTGTTCTCAGCTGCGAGTTCAGCAGCAGCTTGAAAGAGAGTATGTTTGGGGCTGAGGTATAGCTGAATCCCAGGTAGAGCTGCTGATGCTGGACCATGTTGTAGAACTTCTTGAACTCAGAGTGAAATTAACTCACAACTACATGCTGCTACAGACACCTAGTTCTACAGCTTTAAACGTCTTCCCCTCCCTATATAAACCAGAATGTCAGAAGTGACACCCCAACTGTTGTTTTGTTCTTTTTTAAATGATGGGCTGTGTCTAAGTCAGTGTATAAAAACCGGTTGATTTTGAACGGTATTTTAATAATACATGCATATTCATTTGACATATAAGTAAGTAACACGGGTGTTAAAGGGGGTTGTCTCTTACATATACTAGGGTCTTAACATATTTTTTTTACGTTATGTTGGAGTATGGGTAGTCTACATAATGTGTTCTTCAAATACTAGAAAACTCCACAAAGACAGATGGCACCGGTGAAAATAAGAGACAGGCAGTGGTATGATGTTGGAATTTTTAAGAACAACAGTGCTGTGGTGAGCCAGTTCTACTTGCTGCCGGAGGAAACACTCAGTATCTCTAACAAGGTAGCTGCTAATTCTTCTCTGACATAACCTGCACATGAGTATTTTGCAATCTGTTTCTCGTATGGTTGGCCACAAAATGCGGGAGGCAGGATCTGGTGCTTACAGGAATTTTGTATTTTGTGACCAGTAGTTCTTCATATGTTTTTCTCACCTTTTTTTACTATTTCCTAAGCCAGTTTAATTTTTTTCTGTTGTTTTTGTATGATAATATGGAACATCTTACTCTGCTATTGCTAATTTTTTCAGTATTTCTATTTCTAGGCTTAGGAAAGAATTTTAAACTTGGTTAACTTTCAAACCAGTAACAATTCTTAAAAACTAAAAACCCCACAACTTCTTAATATGTTATTTCAGTACAGCATTGAAATGTTTCAATCAAAGTTTCTTCTCTGTTTTCAGAATTTTTGCTTACAAATTGTTAAAGATACTAATAAGATATAGGCTGGGATGTTTAAAAAGACTAGATATGGAACTGTAGTGGGTTTTGTATTAGATTTCTCTAACTTAATGTTGTTGCATGTGGAAGTTTATATATCAAAATACTGTAGGTGTAAAACTTCCAAAAATGTTGCAGGTTTGGTGGTGAAAGTGTGAATTAATGATGTCCTGGCAAACTAGAAACAGAAAAGATGGGTATATGCTTTCCTGAGACAGAAACAAAAGAACAGAACATTTTCTTTGACAGCACTTCACTAAAATATTGCACATCTTAGTTTTAGTGTGTAACACATTCTACACTGTTTACATGGATTTTGATTTCTTATACATTATTCGGAAAGAAAACAATTCCATTGGAAGTTTCAGTGATGCATCAATGTGTATTTTAAACATGCAAGTACAGTAGCACATAATGTTTCAGAAACCTATTTGTTACTATCTAACAGTGCTTTTCTTTAAAACGATTTTGATTACCTATGCATCAAATTGCAACTCCTAACTATAGGAACAACTGTTTTGAAAGTAAAATATTTTTAGGACAGAGAGTATGCTAATTAAATATTAAACTATGCAGTTGGAAATGCTACTTGGCTTTTACTTTCCTGAGTAAAACTAACCAAGAGGTGCAGTTCCATTTAAATGACTGAAAAATGAGGGGGGTGGTTGGTTAGAGATGTAGTCTGATATTGCATCTTTGATCAACTGTTACGAGGTAAGCTAGTGCCTCAGTCAGAACAGTTATGTAAATTCTGATTTAAGTACGAAAGTATTAGATAGATTTTTCGGTTTCAATTAAACTTATCAATTTCAGTTTATCACAACCCACTTTTAGGCTAATTGTGTTCAGAAGATTTTAAAAATTAACACAAATGTTGCTATATTTTCAGGTGGAAGGTGCAGATGTGCCAGACTACAGATTACTTAAGAAACAGGATCTTTTTCCAGGCACAGTGTACAGGTTCAGAGTTGCAGCAATTAATGGCTGCGGTGTTGGGCCTTTCAGTAAAATCAGTGAATTCAAGACTTGCATTCCAGGTTTTCCTGGAGCTCCTTCAACAGTCAAAATCACCAAGGTGAGAATTATAGGTAATTCTAGTTCTGATGTATAAAATTATAGTCACAACCTTAATCTCAGAACTCTTGTGTTTATTTGGTTTGTTGGTGGTGTTTAAATTGTCATATACAATAGTGTCAAATGCTTACTTGGTTAATTCTGTTCAATGTAATATTCTTTACATTGAAATTATTTTAAGACTTAATGTTCATGATACCAGATACATATTTTACTCAATCATCTGATAGTTTCCCCATGATTTTCTTTCTGCATCCTTAAATCTATAGGGGTTTACAGTGCTTCTTAAAAAGGCAGTCAAAAGATACACCCTTACCTCCAAGGAGTGATAATGTTAGGTTAGAATTTTCAGATGATCTTTAGAGGGGTTTTTTGCTCTTTTGTTGAGTTTTTTTGATACCTATATATATTTGATTATCTAATTGTTACCTACATACTGTCACATTTTTTCCCTTTTTCTTAAGAGTGTGGACTGTATTCATCTTTCTTGGGAGCCTCCTGCTTCACCCTCTGGAAATATTTTAGAATATTCTGCCTACTTAGCAATCCGTTCCACACAGTTACAGGAAAATCCAAGTCAGCTTGTATTTATGAGAATATACTGTGGTCTTAAAACATCATGTATAGTGACTGCTGCCCAGCTTTCAAATGCTCATGTTGATTACACTTCCCGACCTGCTATAGTGTTCAGAATTTCTGCAAAGAATGAGAGAGGATATGGACCAGCCACACAAGTTCGATGGCTTCAAGGTAAAATCAGTGTCAGGCACAGCATTTAAATGGGCTTTAGCTGTTGCAGAGAAAATGGCATATTGTGTCTCTAGAACCAACAGTTTTCTCAGCAGTGCGTGTGAAGTTCTTGAAATGTTGTTTTGTTCCATATAAAAGTTTTAAGAAAATTTATTTGTTGTGTTTGGCATAACATTTAAAAAAAATAACAATATATTTGTTCACAAGCAAAGACAAGCAAGTACTGAAATGGTTATTGAGTCTTACCCAGTCCCTCAAATAATAAAAGCCCAGTAAGCTTCTGATTTCCCTGGGCTTCACTTCTGCTCAAGAGTTTTTTGTTGTAATAAGTAATCCAGTTATGCGCAGGGGTGTAATCGGGTTTCTTTTCAATGTTTTCCCCATCCTTATTAGAAAAATTTTTCTTAAGGTGCATTTTTGCAATGCATACACACTTTGAAGTCTGCATTACAGCCAGAAGAGGTTTTGTCATCTTGTCCCTGTGCTTGAATTTGTACAGGTTCATGATGAGTTGGGGGTGGGAATGGATCCACTGAAAATAAAGCTTAGTTTTTAGCCTGATCAGTTCTGCCCCACCTTTTAAGTAAGCTAATCCAGGGATTCAAAACAAGAAGTTTTGCTGGCTTCTCCTCATCCCACTCCTTCCCCTTTCTGGCTTAGCTTTCTGCTAGTTGGGAGCTGGCTTTTCTCAGCAAGAGGTCCTGTGAGCATGGAGGAAGGTTACAAAGGGCAGAGCGAGGGGAGACTGGCCACCCACTGGGGGAGCAATGAGCTGTTGTATCAGTGTAGGTGAGCTCTCAGTTTGTGGGCTGTGATCCACAGGGTGTTGGTTGAAAGCAGACTGTTGAATGCACCACTGCTTGTTTTTTAACGTGTGTTTTTCTAAGATGGGGAACAACAGTGAAGAAGTTGTCTTCCGTAATATTTAGTATTCTGGTGCTGGTTTAACCCTTCAATTGGCAAGCATTTTGACCATGATTTGTATCCCAGAACTCTGAAACGGTAGTTTGAAAGTGTTTGACCATGTACACTCTGTGAAATTCTGAAACGTTTAACAATGTCTCTTTCTCTTTGCAGATATGAAAACATCAAGCTCAAAGTAGAAACAACATAATAAATCTCAAGTTTCGAATGTAGTGTTTAATGTAACTCTTGTACTATTTGTAAATGCTACAAATATTTTATTTTTGCATTGTTTCTATCTTAAAAATATATGACCTTTTTTACGTTGAAACATCAGCGTTACGCAGACTTGCTCAGGTGTGAGTACATACAGAAACTATATTGAAGATGGTGGGGTGGAGGACCATACTCTATCCCGTTGCTCTTTTTGGTAGCGATAGTTAAAATGTAAAAAATAGACAGTTTCAATTTAAAAATAAATAAATAAATAAATGGCACATGCAGTAGTATTTGAGGTAGAGTCCCCGTGATTGCTACAGATCTTGCATAGATCATTCATACAATTTGGTATATGAGCAAATTCTGTTTGGTTTCAGTTCCTTATATCATGTTCTTCATTGTGGTGCCTGAGTACAAGGCAAAAATTTCCAGTTATTATATAGTAACTTAAAATGTATAAATATTTTAATATATACTTTTTTTGTAAAGAAATAATTTTTCTACTATTTGTAACAAATATCTTAATCTTGAAAAGATACCCCCTGAAGATTTAAAAGGAAAAAGATAAACTTAGTAATTTCTCTTATTGCAAAAAACATAAATTCGTTGTAAATGCACTACTAATGTTTAGAATTATCCTTTTGTAGTTGTACAAATCTTAAACTTGTAAATACCAATGTTTACAAGAGACCTTTCTGGTCTTATATTAAAACTTCCATGAGATTCATTCTCTTTTTTTTAAATCCATATGCTTTGCTTTTAGCATATGCTTGCTTTTTGCACTAATAATAACTTACCTCATTCCTGTGTTTGTAATCACTTGTGTTGCTTCCATGATGTTTTTGTAAAACTTCAATCTGAAAATTTTAACCAAAGTTTAGAATACATGGTAAGCAATTTTGCACATATTATATGGCAACTTTCAACATATTTATTCCAGTTAATCTACTTAAGTGCTTGTTTGCTTTACCAGTATATTCTACCAATCAAGTTCAGTATCTCCCTTTTACTATGCATCATTTTACATTAACTAGCTAGCTGATAAATTCAACAAGCATTACTTCTAGGAATAGGTTGATCCATTCCTATGCTAAAAGAAAAGATGTGTTCACAGTAGTGAAATAAAGGTAAACATTTTAAATGCTATTTATGTATCTATATATAAACCTGTGTTTACCAAAGTGTAGAGGAAAATGGCTGAGTTGGACAAGGTCACTAGGTGAATAGATTGAGGCACCTAAATAAGATTTATTTTAAAATAAAATCTGATTTATTTACTGTGCAATGAAGTTTATACTTTGCACTTTAATTTTGCCCCGAATTTCTTGCCTCTGCCAGTTAAATTTGTCTTAAGAGCGTTTGTAAATATATAAACTAAAATAAATGATGTGCCTGGTTTGGTGGGAGAAGTATCACTGAAATAGTAGAGGTGTAACAGCTCAAGTATCCCAGAGCAGATTTAATAGCCAAGTTTTAGCTACCCTGAAAATCAGGGTTGTAACCGAAGTCCTGATACAGCCTTAATTATCACAACACATCACATGCTATAATAGCAGATACAAAGTGCTGGGGACCATAAATCGCTATAGTAGTGTTAATTGTGGCACAGGAGTAACACACATGGTTTTACTCCAGAGAAAAATCTTGTGTTTATGACAATGACAGAGATCCCAGGTTCACTTTAAACAGTGTTTATAGTATGAATGTATAGGACTTTTCCTGAAGTTAACTGGCTTTAAAATATTTGTGTTTTAATGGTCCATTTCATCAGGTATGAACTCACTACCAATACTGTCTGATAACTAAAACACCATACACGCAAATTGTTAACTAGAAGAATAGAACTTGGGTTTTCTTATTAGTACTGTGAAAGAAGCCTTTAGAGAAAACACTTGTGGCTTGATTTTGTTGGTTGATAGCTGTGATTGTAGAGTTGTTATTTAAGAATAAAATCTGTTGGGTATGTCTGGGTGGAGTTTTTTTGCACTTAGTTTCACATGCTTTGCACAATTTCTTTTTCAGTGGGTATGTCACAACTACCAAAGGGTAAAACTGTGGTGTTTTCAATGAAAGTATAATTTCCTTGTAAGTGTGCTTTCTTCAGCTGACTTGACATAAGATGTCACTTTCTCTTCTTTGTCCAAGTTGGGTGATGTTGAATAGTGCTCATATGCAAATCTTCAGTTCGTCACAGTTTTACTTTAAAATGAAATTGTGGTACACACTGTAAAATACACTTTGTGGTCTGTTTTTAGAACTGTATTTATAACGTCTAAATCCCACCTGTTTGCCTATCAACTAGGTATCAGACAAATATTGATTGTTTGGTTTTAAATTTGTTTAGAAGACTGTTGACATCGGCTCTTTGAGGATCTGTGTTACCCATTTATTTCATATATTGCTAAAGGACATGTAACAGAAGCTGAAATCTATCAGATGACAGTATCCATATTGTAGAAATGTCTAGGTTTACTAAACTCCTTAGGGAAGTTGTGACTGTGTAAGTATAGGACAGTTGTGCCAGTTACGGCAGACACTGCTGCAGCTTCACCTTAAGAATGTTCTTGTGAAAGTGGAAATGAAGTGAAAAATAACCTACACTTTGTGTTTTCAAAGTAATTATAGCAATATCTTTTGAATGTAGTTTGGAGTAGAGCACATGATCATGCCATAAACTCTGAAGATGTAATAAGTATTACTGTTGTTATCTGATATTTCAGGTTAGCAAATTTGACGTGAACTTAGTCTTACAGCCTGTTACTTAATGACCTCTACAAGGAAACTGACATTTTGTACAATTCAAGTTGATCAGTCTTATTTCAGAGCATTGTTTGTTCTTTGTAATAAAGTGGTTGTCCTATCAAACACATTGGAAACACTGATGTGTGTGTCTGTTTTTTCAAAGGTGTAAGTGTACAAACTTCAAATTTCTACCCTCCTTTAGAAAAATACAGAGAAGAAAGTAAGTTATTTGTCTGGGGTGTGTGGGGTGCATGTGTGTAATGATAAGCATTATGATGCTGAGCATTAATCTTTCATAAAAATTATTTTCCAAGTTACTTCTTGGCTCATGGGGTTTTTTCCCCACCCCACATTTTCCTGCAGTTGCTGTGCTCTTAACCATTGCTGTGCCCCCTTCCATCCCTTTGTGCCGTGCAGCTTGCACGCTGGCTGCAGCCTCTCAACTGAAATTTTGAAATGACTTGCCCTGTCTATACAGTGGTTGTGTTGCTGCTGTTCAAAATGAATGACAGAGTTTGCTATTGCTTTGTTAGAGTTCGTTAAAAAAATGGGATACCAGTGAGCGTTCGCCATGCTCAGAAGGCTTCCAGTAAGGACACAAGTTGTGTGCACATCCCACTCTGCTCAGACTGTCCCAGTCTTAGGGCAAGTTGCTAAACTTCCATGGCGGTTGACTATGGGGTGTTCCTGGGGAAAATAAGTAATAGATGTTCCTAGAAGCAGGGGAGCAGAGGAGCGAGTGAACTGAAAGGGGGACAGGATTGTTTCTAGACCTCTTTAAGAGACTTCACAGAAACCGCTGAAAGCTGCCTGCTCCAAATTGATCCCTTCCTTGTGTTGTTAGCTATTACAGAGTAACTGTGTTGTTTTCAATTACTTGTGATCCTTCCATTAGTGGAAACAAATAGGAAAACCTAAACAATCAGTGAAGAATTCACACATTGTGCTCTTTTTCTTTGTTAGTAAGATTCTCAGCCGTTACTTTCTCTTTAAGGCAGACAAATTTGCTGCACGAATTTATCTTATACATTACTCAGAACTGTTTGTGTTTTTTTCTTTATACAGTTAGCTGGTTCCTGGTGTGTTCTTATAACATTTTCCAGTGAGCTACAGGCCAGGGCTTTTATTCTGTGGCTTCCAGTTCTGACACAAGCATTTCCAGATTCCCAGGGCAGGGGTGGAGCACTGACCGCTGGCATCGTGTTGGCAGTTGTCCTCCTCCTCCTGTTAGCAGTTGTGAAATCTTCCTTGTGGTGTGTTTTCCATTGATCTGACGCTGTTTGGAGATCTGGTTTTTTTAGAATTTCATAATTTAGTTGAAAGTAGCAGGAAGATGAGCTTAAATTGGATCCGCTTGCTCCACAAATGAGTCTTTAGGATACTGCACCTCCAGTGCTTCCTCCAAAGGGGAAATCCTCACGGCATGCTGCGGGGTAGGCTGGGCACGCAGCTGGATCCCAGTGTGAATGAATGGTGTCAGCTCTTAGAGAATTTCTCTCTTGCACCTGCAGACCCCTGCTGTGGCCTTACACAGGCCTGGTGTGGGAAATACCGCTACAAAATCCCAAACTAAGGCCAGGTGTGTTCCCTGGCCTGAGGACACGTGATACGGCAGGGTCCATGGGGCTGAATCCTCCTGGCTTCCCCCAAAGCGAGGGGTGGTGGCTGCACCCCTTACAAACAGCCTCTGGCAAGTGTCAGCCCCCAGCCTGGGTCTGGGGGGAGCCTCGGCTGCCAACAGCGTGGGTGCCCAGGGCTGTGGGGCTTGGTGCTGGGGTCACAGCCCCCTCTGCCCCCTTCTCCCCCACTTTCCTTGCCCACACATCCCCCAGTCACGTGTAAAAGCCACCGGTTGGCCATGCTGCTGTTGACGGTAGTGGGAATTGCTGTGCAGAGAACAGATAATGGGAGACTCATGTCTGGAAGGCATGAGGCAGAGGGTTGCTGGTGTGTTTGAGGCACCCAGTTTAATTTCAGATTATATGAGACGGTATGAGTTTGCTCTGCTGGGCTCATCGGCTCAGCATAGAGGCAGAAGCAGCGGAGCAGAAGCATGGGAGAAGCTGGGCTGCAGGGTTGGGAGGGGGGGAAGGAAGAGGAGGGCTGGTTTGGGAGGAAGGCCCGAGAGATCTCTGAGCTAGTGGGCACGTCTGTCTAACTCTGTCCGTATGTGCCTAACGTTAGGTCGTGAAAATCTGGCATCTAAAAAGGTGGTAACTGGCACCTTGGTCTGTCCCCAAAATCCTTCAAAAGCCTGAAGTACTTCACATTATGTCTTGAACTTACAGCCCTGCCAGTAACAACAACAAAAATCTACCAGACTGGGCCTGGGCTCAGTTTGCTGGCATTGTTTTATTGAGGCGGTTCTTGCCTCTCACAAGCATCTGCTTTTAATATATGACATAATTGCTAAGTTGGTACAGCAGCTCCTTAAAATGAAAATCAAGGCTCGGATATGGTATCTTTAAACAGAAAAAGAGAAGCATGTCAGTGTGTCCCAAATGGTAAGTAGTGTTCAGGGGGTTACCTCTGTATCTGATAAAATTGTAACTTCCATGTGTGGATAATGGTATTGTATCAAGATACAGTCAATTCCAAGTGATTCTTAAAAAAGGCATCCTGGGCATACGCCATCTCAGGAGGTTCAAACCCTCTAGTTCCCTGGGTTGGTTTGCATCCTCTTTTTTTTCTTTCGTTTGCATTCTCTCATTTAAATGGTTTTTGCCAGGGACTCTTAACTGCCTTTTAGGATAACCGCCTCCCTCTGGCATGCAGTGTTGCTAATTCTCCTTTAAGAAAAAGTTACTAGGTGCAAGTAGTAGCTGGTAACTTTGAGCAGTATTATGAAGTGCCCCAACTTTTTAGTAGCAGCTTTGTAATTGTTTCTTCATTGCACTTTGCCTGAGTAGGGAGGAGACTTTTATGTGTTGATTTATATGCTGTCTGCTCTGCAAGGAAAATGTTTGGAGCCTGGGAGCAACTCTCTGAAATGACTGCCTTGGAAAAAAAAGACTTGAAATGTCAATCTCACAGTTTGAGATTTCACCTACTTATGTTCCAGCATAAATGTTTTAGTATAAATGCAGGTCATTTATGTAGTTATTATTCAAAGATTAGTTACCGAGATCCATTTCTTGTGTCTGTGCTGCTATTAGAAGGTCAGGAAGATGAAGTTGCTGTAGAAAGGTGCTGCTGAGCCATGAGAAGCAACATGGAAGCTGTCAAGCCAGACAACACTAAACTGCCAGTTACTGTCAGAGTTTCTTTTTCTGGGGGCTACAGAACTTGATCTCACTGCATCCATTCAGGAGACATTCTGGACGAATTTCAGCTGCTTGGCTTGTAAAACGTGGCTGTTGCTGCTGGTTTTGAATAAAAAGCAGACTCGTCCCCTGACGCAGCCCTCCCCAGGCCCTGCAGTCTCCACATTCCCATCCTGAAGTGACGGAGCCTGCCTTCCCATAGCAGAAATGCTCTCCAGCTGGTTAGAGGTGAGATTTTGGATCCTTTCCCTTCTCCCTCAGTGCTCAGCTTTTCCTACTGGCTGGCTCCAGGCTTCCTGCTCACCACGTTGCTTTTCCCGGGAAACTCCGGCCTCTGGGTGGGTTTGGATTTCATGGCTGGCGCCAAGGAGTCGGACACTGCAGAAGCAAATGCATGCACCCTGGAGTCTTAGATCTGCGCCACGCTCTCCTCGCCAGCGATGGGGCATAAGCTCTGACGGGGTGCACTCAGGATGCAGAGGCACATAAAAATAGTACGTACTCCTCCTAATTTGCTGTTGGATAAAATGGTGACCATGTTTTAGCTGCAGTTGTCTTTCAAGTGACAGCATTTATATCTGAACTGTGAGTCTTAGCTGTGCTGTTGGAAGTTGCTTTTATTTGCTCTTCACGTCGCTGCGCCCTTTTGGGTGGGAATACTCTTGCCATCGCAGTTGTGTCATTTCAGACAGATTCCCTGTCCTTATTTACTGAATTATTTTGTTGGTTTTTGAAAAAGGATCTTCCATAGTTTTGCCTCTCGCCTCTGCCATGCTAAAGACACACCTGAAGCAAACACATCTAAGAAATTAGTTTTCCGCTGTATTTGCCACTGGGCAAGCTACAACCAGTGAGTAGGTTCATATCCTACCCTCAGGTCGGGGAGAGCTGTGTACCAAGGCAGGGCAGGGAGCTGCTTTGAGTTGCAAACATCCTTTTTTTGTCCTTTTATTGTGGACAATGAAGATGCGCTGTGAGAACAGTTTAGGAGCAGAAGGAAAGTGCTTTAGTCGCTGTTACCCCAGCGGCAGGGGAGGACTCACACTGCACTCAGTGATTTCTGGAGAAAAGTCTGTCTGTACCCCTGAACAGGACCAAAAGCCTGGGCTGATTCTGACCAGGAATAAACTGCTGCTAAACCTGTTTGCAATGCACTGTCATTGATGTGCCACCTGAGCTGTGTATTACTGAGGTTTGTGAGCCAGAAACCAAACCCTTTCAGGCAGCTCTGTCCTAAAAGTCAGCTGCCATCTCTGATACTATACAGCCTGGGCCAGGTTAAGTATTGGGCACACAGAGGTTAGATTAGCAACCTGAAAGATGCTCCTCTGCCCATCAGATCAAAACCCTCCACAGGTTTTTTTTCCATACTAAATCAAATCAGGTACCATTGCTCCCAATGAATGGATCCTCTGGCCCAGTGTGCTGCAATAAGGTATTCCAGGAAACGACCCTGGCCATTTGCCTACATTTCCTAAACCAGTGTAGCTCAGTCCCTCTGAGATGCTGTGCACTGCCACACCTCTCTCCCTGCCTCCACAGCCATGCTTGGAGACTGCAATTTAATAAACTTGTTGCAGCTGGCACCAATTTGTAAACTGTTATGTGTAGGAGCAAAATGCCCTCCGCTCCCAAGAGTGTTTGGCCTTGGATGTCAGCACAAGCTGAACTGGCACTGAGTTTCTAGAGCTTTCCATTAAATTTTTACACACCGAGGGCCAGAGGTGACATTGCAGTCCATTATCATGCCAATTTCACAAATCAATAGGTAAACAGATCAATATTTGGTTGCTTAAGTATAATCTTTACAGCCTTTTAAAGGGTGAAAGTGTGACTGACTATGCCAACCTATTTGAACAGGGAATGTAAGAGTAACCACTGTCCACATTATTAATATTTAACTTGTTCATATAGGGCTGCTTGGGCCCTATATAAAATATAGTTTCCCTATAGCATTATTGATCTTACAATCTTTATACAGATGGGGTTTGGGGTTTTTTTTCCATGTATAAATGTAAGAAAATTCACTTCAAATTTGAAGCTAAAAACTTCCTTTCTTCTACTTTAGTCAGTACAAATCAAATTTAGGAATGCAGTGACTTACTTAAAAGCAAGCTGTCTTACTGCTGTAAATATAACTGAAGCAGCCAGTCTATGTGACTTAACTAGAACATTAATCACGTTCAAAGCTTTACAAAATGAAGAATTTTGTAGCTATAAGCAAGGCTGCTGCCAGCTTTTATCATGACAGCAAGATGCTGGGGAAAATACTAGCCCTTGGCTCTCCCCTTTGCTCTCTGTGTTGTTTTGCACTGAGGAATCTCCTGTGCCTGTGCAGTTGTCCATATGCCTCCTCTCCTGCCGAAGGCAAGAGAGAAAACACCTATGTATGTTTAAATGTTAATGAGCATCATCTTGAAACTTTGCAATAGGAACCCTCTACTAATCTGACACTATTCACAGTGTATCCAGGGTGCAGTTCAAGGAAGACAGCTATGTAAAGTATAGCCCCCATAATTCAGACTGATTTTTAGCTACAGGCAGATAAGCATGGGTCAGTAAGTATTTAGGATGTACTGCCTCATGCCAAGACCCCCTCTGTGTTCTGGCTACACCATCCAGCCACGTAAGTTACCGTTCAGCATAGAACAGAACAGAGGAATAAATAAAATAGTAAAGATGCATACGTACATCAGCAAGACTGCTAAAGGCAGAGCCTCAGCTCTCATTAGGCCTGTAATGAAAACCGGATGTAGAAGAACACCATCTAAATTACTTTTCTCCTAACCGCATTTTGACTAGAGGTAACAGGGTTTCTGTGCCTTTAAAGACACCATGAGCACTCTATAAAGAAAGATCTGAAGGACCAAGTCACACAGAAATTAATTTTAAAAATTAATGTAGTAAAATTTACTTGTGTCACAGAAGGTCACCTAAAAAAAAAGTTCCTGTGCTTGGAAAAAGATCTTTGAACATCACTACTATTTCAAACAGCCTCTCTCCAAGTTTTAGCGTAGGCTGCCACAGCTGTCTGAAGCTCAATTTGTGGTTAAGTTCAAACAAAACATTCAGAGAACCAAAGACTGCAGTTTTGTAGAAGCAGATGGGATACAGCAGGAATGGTTGCTCTTGGTTTGGGTCTAAGCTACTTTTGAACTTTGAGTACTTAGAAACAGAAAGGTGAGAACACCCATCAGCTGTTAAACAAAGATTCTACAGTGGTAGTGCTACTACTAATATAAATTAGGCGAGTATTTCCTCAGACCAGATTTGTTTTACCAGCGCTACAGTACTGTGCAAACTTTATTAGGTGAATGCTTTCAGAGAGAGATCAAAGTGCTGTACTATTACTTCTACATGTGTATCTTCAGGAAGTGAGTGAGCAAGTTGGTTGCAGGTTTGTCCCTGGACTGCAGGGGGTGAGGGGGAGAAGGAAGAAAAAAGACAAAGGAGTATCCCCCCCTTTACTCACTCAAAACACTTTAACCTAAACGCACAGAAGAGATGGCAGACTGAAAAATGTAGCTGGTTTCAAGCAAGTGTGACAGATGACCTCAGTTCCCTTTCTGCACATCCAACTGCCAAATCTCTCCTAGCTTCTCCTTAAGCTGAGATCACAGCTTTTTCCATTGCAAATCTAGGAACATCAAGAACAGGGTATAACGGCCTGAAATAAATGGAATACAAACAGAAGGGGCTCGTGTAGGGATTGTGTTATTCATTTTTACATTTAATGAAAAATTCCATTTGTTCAGTCATAGCTGCTGAAGAATGACAGACTGCCACAAAATCCAGAACATCCTCCCAGATTGCCACAGAATACACTGGATCGCCTCCAGAGGCTCTGCCAGTGTGATGCTGATTTGTAAGAAATACTGTTCAAACCTGCACATACATAAAGTTTTTGTTCAGCAAAGAACTGGCTATTTCAGGATTCCGGGATGTCTTAGTTTAAGCTATTTCCCCCCACATTAAACTGTTTCTTTTTTTTTTTTTTTTTTAACAAAAAACCCCAAAAAAACAAAAACCAAAAAACCAGCAAGAAGTTATATGGCACCAGATTCAAGGTGTGGTTTGCTTAATGACAGGTATGTGGAAAGATAATTATTGTATTACATTTCAGACCACTGCAAACAGTAAAAATATCAAAGGTCCCAAAATTCAGTCTGAATAAGATATATTACTAAACCCACCACCCCTATCCTAACAGGCTAAGACATTGCATCTAACAAAATTACCCACCCGATTATTAAAGAAACAGCAATGTTACTAAGAACAGCTCACTAAATATACAGAACTACACTACCTAGGTAGAATTTATTGCAAAACCAGGAAAGAGACAGCAAACTAGAAGTCTCTCTTTCATTTTAGATTTGTATCACTTGTTCAAGTTTCAGTCACACACACACACACGCGCGCGCAGCCTGTACACAAAGTTGCTAACACATTTGAGTTCCCACAGTCTCACAAGAAACCTTAAAACATTTCAGTAAAAAGTTAAAATGAGATCTTTTACCACAAGGACTATAAAATCCCCACCCCCCCGAATTTCTAAGTTTTGGATTCTAAAAACCATACATAAAAAGGAAGAGTTATTTCAGTAGCACAAAGACTACCTTAAATATATCAAAGTTAAGTCTAAAGAGAGTTAATGCAACTGGAACAAAACAAACAAACAAAAAAAAAACCAAAACACCCTGCATCGCGCACAGTCAGTGTTTTCATCAACACTGCTGATAAGCTCTAAGTCTCTAAATGTAGTAGAGCATTGGTTGTTTTTCATTTAACTTTTAATTCTGAGGTTACATTAAAAAAAAGTTGTAGCGATTCTTTTGAGCTGCTAGTTTCATGAAGAAAAAGTCCCTTTCAAAATTTCAATAAATATGCTGACATGTAAAGTTAGTTGAGGTTGTCATGCAAGACAAGTTACATAACCAAGACCAACTCAATCTTTATAATAAAGGCAACTTGCATTCAAAAATGAACTTTACCCTTACAATTTTATTCAAAGGGTAAACATGAATTAACCCAGCTGTTTACCTGAATTACAAAAGTAACATGATTCAATATGAAAATAAGAAACTGTCTACAAATCTCTGACAGTAATAAATTGCAATATACAATGCATACAGGAGTTATACAGAGCAACAAACTCTTGTACAAAACAAAAATACTTTAATACCTTTAAAATCCAATTTTTTTTCTTTTTTTTTTTAAAATCATCATGAAAAAGATTTGAGTCAGAACTCACACCTCAATTAGTCAAGCTTCTGGTAGCTACATTACAGCTATTTAATATACAAAGAGAGAAATCTCTTCACCAGTCATTAAAACTGCCTCTTCGTCAGAGTTGCACAGCTTTTCCGTTTCGTGTTCTCAGACACAAAGTTTTCTTCAAATCATGAGAACTGAATTTGTTGAACACCAGAGATCTAGAGAAAGAAAATGCAAGCTTACATTCAAATGCACCTTTTCTGAAACTGCATTGCAGCTAGCAGCCTTGAATTGTTACAGTGTTGGAAAGTCACGACAGCCACCACAAAGAACTAAATAAAATTAATTCTCCTATTTCAGAACAGGGCAGCTGAATTAGCATTTGAATTTTAGCAGCAGAAGGGAGAGCAGAAGATGGGACACAGTACCTGTTGATACGATGTTGTGTAGACCATAACATTCTGCTGTTGGCCATCTGTAGTTATTAAACCTGCTGGCAACTGGTTAGCTGAAAGAAAGAGCGTTTTAAGAAAGTCAGACAGGAACTGCAGGATACACAGAGCCTTGCTGGATGTGTCTGTCACCATTAAGTAACATTTAATTGTGGTCTGCTCCAGGACTATGGAGCCATTCCTCTCCTAACAGCTACCATCCTACACTGCGTGTAGACACACTTTTTACTGAGTGGTAAAAGTAAACAAGTTTATTCTCTTTAGGAAGAAACAATATTCGCATTAATTTTACATCAGATAAACTAAAAGTAAGACTGTACCTTGTCCTTCCCCTGTACGTATCTGAAGCAGAACATGCAGAGCTGTACACTGGCAAACGGAGTGGAGTTTGCCATCCTGACCACTGAAAAAGCAATCTCCAGCATTCAATATCCAAACAAACCTGGAGAATTCAGTTTGTTTGTTTAGACATAAGGTTAGCACTTGAGCATACACACGCATGAGGAACACCATGAAATTGTTGCACTTCTCTATAAAACAGGATCTGGCAGGGACTCCGTAACATGGAAGCCCCACGGAAGGCAGCAGAGATAAGAGACAGGCAATGCCCCCCAAAAAAAAAAAGGCATTGCCAGAGCCTGACATTACACTGGTTGACTTCAGCGTGCCCTCTGGGGTATGCAAAAGAGCTCTGAATTTCATAGAGGAGAGAGGAGGCCAATGAACAGAGTAAAAAGTACTTCTGAGATTTAGAAAGACAACACAGGGAGTGATGCTCTAAGATAAATCTTCACAACAACAGGTACATTGAGCTCTGTGACATTTAGAGTAGGCATGTTACAACTGCTAACAAGAAGCAAAGCAGCAAAACTCTGAAATTGCAAGTCACTGCAGCATAACGTTCTCTGCTAGAAACTTTTTGTGAATTCCCCTCTTTGCCCACGTGAAACAAGATCCTGGATTCAGACACTATCAGAAGTTTCCAAGTATGTCCTCCCTCAACTCCTGAGCTGCAGTTTACATGCCTGAAGTGCAGGTCAGCATACATACAAAATACAGCTTTTAGAACAGTCACCATATATTGATTTGACAAGTTCCCAAGCTAGACAGGCTTCCAACAGCTGCAATCTAGAAACCATTAGCAACATGCCCAAGATGAGTACGTTGGGCCTATAGTTGTGCTAGTGTCTTACTACTTCTGAACCAACACAGCTACTATGTATGAGTACGGGTACGAGTTTACTGTTTGCATTGCCTAGTCTTTAATTATAAAATTAAAACAGTCATATAAAAAAAATATAGCTTTCTGTAAGTCCTCTGCAATATTTAGGTTTAGATTCTTAATTTCCAGCCAGTTTTATGAGCTTATCTTCCAGGCCAGGAGAGACCCAAAGAGTCTGTACTGTTCTATAAAGTCAAAGTCATCATACTGGAAGCAAACTTTTTCAGACCTTGAATAGGTCACTTCAGTCCTGAGGCTTTGAATTTTTTCTAGTTCAGTAGTCTACCAGTGATTTTAAACAGATTTATCAGATGCTTGAAAAACTAAATCTTGTCAATAGATACAACTAGAGCTGTGCCTCCTAATTCTTCTTGTATCAGCTTCAAGATTATCAGCCCATAACATTTAAAAGCCAAGGTGACGACTACATGCAAGAATCCAGCATCAACAAAACCAATGCAAAGACCCAACAACTGTCAGGCTTTAATTCACAGTATAAGGAAGAAAAACTACTGTGAATGCATATGATGCTCCTTGCTCTACAACTTTTAGTTGCCAATCTGTGTATTCTTTTGAATATAAGAAATACTAAGTGTTTTAGAATTATACGAAGATGATGTTCTTCTCTGGCTCATTTCTCAAAGACAAGCTCCTCAAGTCATCAAGTGGAGTTTATTTTACTTTTTCCTCAACAGTCTTGCAGGTAGAACGAATGTGGCCTAAATATGCAGCTACAGGGGGGTGGGGAGAGAGAAAAAAAAGTTTGCACCTTTCGTTACAATCTGTGTTGAAGGGTAGAGAAAAATACTGGCACTAATGTATGCATTTAACAGTTGACATTAGCTATCACTAGTCATCATTATCACTATATTACTTCATTCTGACTATAAATTCTACTGTTTGGGAGGGAGCACAGATTATCCTCCAGACATTTCAAATGAAAACCTTAATGGATCACAGGTGTAACATGTGGCCAGTGCAGGATGTATTCCTCAAGTAAGAATTCTGATGTCTAAAGGAAGTGCTGCTCTTAGAAAAGCCATAGTAATATAATAAATTAAAAAGTATTACTTACTAAATGCTTCTTCTGTGAGCTCCTCACTTAGACCGTCTCCAGTTGTAACCGTTCCCCCAATTCCCTTTTCTCCTTTCATTGCCTGGAGACAGAACAGAAGCAGAGGGGGAGAGAAAAGTTGTGTTAAGAGTACTTGAGGAGTACAGTTGGCTTGAGATTGTTTCAAGAGCCCAGGAGCTCTAGCCAAGGTTTGGAACTTGCAGAAGAGTCACTGTGCAGCAGCTGGAGTTTGAAATTCAAGACCTGTAAAACTATGGGATTTAAGAACATGCATAGTACAAGAATATATGAAGGACATTTTTCATCTTAGCCATACTCCTCAGAAACAAAAGCTCTGCAAACTAGCATTGTGTAGTTCTAAGAAGGGCTTTTGCCTCCTGCAGAAAGTTGAAGATCCGCAGTAATTTAGAAGGAGCAGTTAAGAACATTGACAAGAAATCACAGAATCTCAGAACTACTGAGAATGTGCAACATTTGCTTACCAACCACATGCAAGTGCCATCACCATACAACTAAGAGTTGACATTTAAAACCAAGATACTGGATTTCTTTTCCCACATCAAGGACTACAGCCAGAAAGCATATCAGCACAGAAAGCCAAGGCTCCCAGTCATCTGCATGCAGTTTTACAAGTACAAAGTTTGGTGCTCTGTGCTATTATGTAAGAACATCTAAGAAAATAATACAGGTATAAAAGTATTCTCTGCAACTGTTTGATGTAGACTAAATACTAAGGAACAAAACAGAAATATTTCACTATATACAATACCCTGAAGACAGAACTAGCTGGAATGGAGGTTTAAAACTGGTGAGCAAAACCACTCGATCCATCCAATTAAAACCCAATCCCACTACTCTGCTACAATACCCATAGCATATATATCTGCAAAAATGGTCACTTCAGAATGAAAGTAGTGTACGCCCACTTCAGACTCCTCCAGAAGTACTGAAACTAGTTAGGCACTACTTGCATTTTTAATTAAAGCACATACAGCACTTTGATGGCATGTGCAACTGCTACACAGAACTGGGAAGATACAGCACACAGCGATACTTCAGCTTTTGGACTACACCTCCTGTTACTCAGTTATCATGGAAATTACCTTCTGGGAAAGGGAAGCTTCAAGTGCTATCAGCAAATTAAATATCATTAGCAAGTCTGACACTATTAATTAAAAACATCGGTTTACAGAAAAAAGAAAATCTGAAGAGCATCTCTATCTACAGCACTGCCAATTTAGACATGCCTACTTCACTCATGCCAGTAAAACCACAGAGCCATACCAACAGAGGGATCCACAGTAAAAAAAAAAAAAAATTGAGGGTTTTTTCCAGGATTATTTTAATCCTGAACAACTTCTTCATTCAGGACTATGAGGAAGAGAGGTCACTGAATAAAAATACCTTTGATTAGTTTGGTTAAATCTGGTATTCTGAGATAAAAGAACACCAAAGTAAAGAAGCAAGCAAGCATAACCCTCTTCAGTCTCCAGACAGGAGGCAGGGGTTTGTTGGGGGCAGACCAGAACAAAAAAAACAAGCAGAAGCAACTTCCTCTCAAAAAGTTTTAAGTGCTGAAAGGAAAAAACAGAAGTCACTTTCTGCTAGAGAAGAGATAAATTGAACTGCTTGGATCACATACATAGCATGTACTGTGTATCAAAAGTAAACCGAGGGACAGGCTAAAAAAACCAAAAAACACTAGATTATAATAAAAAAACCCACATTGAAGTAGGTATGTTGGAATAATGATTTACATGGAAGCCTGAGAAAAATAACTTTTTCTTTTGCAGATCTAAAGCCCAGACAAACAATAGGCATTAGGCTAGTTCCTCACGGGATGCAGTCTAGTACAGTTTTATTGACTGAACCCAAAGATTGAATTAAGTATTCTTAATAGGCACCTTTAAAGAACAGAGTGATTTACTACCAGCAATATATTAGAGAATTTATTCAGTTGAAAGCTTTAACTGCTTTGAATCAGCAAGTCTAATCAAAATGCTTGCTTACTCCTTTTTCTCTTGATATCCTCTGGAATGCTTTTAAACATTGCATTAGTCCCTGACAATAGCTATGAGATACTGTGCAAGTTATCCATTATATGATTACAATGACAGGGAGCTAAACACAAACACAACCAGGTTAAGTGAGGAAATACTGAAGTATATACCAACCTCTCTGAATTTTTGGAGGTATAACTTCAAAGGTTCAACATAGCTATCAAACCCCAAGGTAGACATGGCAAAGAGAATATCCTCTCCATTGATGGTCTTTCTTTTCTCTTGGTGACACCTCTCACTTGCCTCTGACGTTATAAAGCTGATGAATTCACTTACACACTCTTGCACGCATTCTTTTGCATCCTTAGCAATCTAGTAAGGAAAAAGTATCATAAAATGATGAATCAAGATGCAAGAAGATTAAAAAAACCCAACACAATCCCAAAGAATACACTAGATAAAGGAAACATCCCAAAACCTGATGAAAATACCCATTTAGGCAACACCTGTATGTGAGGGAACCACTCGAAATGTGACAGCTCTCTGTAAGCACAGATGCAACACGATGTTAACTTAGTTTTACTATTTCAAGCAGCACAGCCAACTGCCAGGATCTCCTGAAGTCATAACTATGTTCTGTACAAGCTTTTACATATAGATGCCTTTCAGTATTGCTTTACTTTGCTTACATGTGCCTTTTCCTTAAACCTGTTTATTACAACATCACGGTCCACTTCTGTCTTCCTTTTAACAGACCCAGCAGGTCCAACCCCACTGCAGTACGTTACCACAAATTCGGCAATGACAAGTATTTTTCTTCTGGCCAGATTCAGGGACTAGAATATATGCCTAGCAGCAAGCCTCTCTAATGCTCTAATATTCTGATATAAACTTTTCAAATGAGATTTCAAATGAAGAAACATATGCCCCTGGCAAAAATAAGTAAACTTGATTATGGTTTTCAGCTAGACAAAACTAATTTACCTAACTTAAAATAACAGCAAGCATTACTCATGATTATTTGGGAAGCTGACAGGAGCCAACTGAAAGATTATAGTAATTAAGATTCTTATTCTTCACGTGAGAAGAACCTATTTGTATTTTAAAAAACAATAATGAAGCAGTAACCGTATGCAGAATCTTCACTAGTTCCTCTGATATTTTCAGACACATAGGGTGAGATTTTCAGAAGTACTTATCAGCCAGCAGCTTCCCCTGCAGTTTCTCACAAAAACCTCCCTGATTTTTCAAGATAGCTCAATATCCCATATGCTAAATTTCTTGAGAAAAATCTCATCTTGATCACTAAAAATTTATGACAATATGGACTAGTGAAGAGATTTTCACAGCAAAGATATAAATGTAACACCCAGATCTCCAGAAAGCCCTGAACACTATGAAAGTACAAGCAGATGCAAGTAAATTATGTCTTGCTTCTATTTACAGTGATCTCAAAAAAAAAAGGGGGGGGGAGGGGGAGAAATCAGCTTTAGCTGGAGGAAATGTTACTAGGGCAGGAATTGTACTAGAATACAATAGAGAAACAGCAATAGGAGCCCTGCAAAGGTTTAAGATAAACAGGTAGAATGGTCAAACAATTTACAATCACCAACTCAGCAGAACGGATTAAAAAGTCTATTCTTAGACATAAGAAATAAAATAAGTCTTTCAATATCTGGCCTTATCGTCTACATGGTGTAAGGCAGACTTCTTAGGTCATTTTGGCATTTGGATATGTAAAGATCTGGGTGATGGAAGACTAACCATTCTTTTTCCTTCGGGATGAGAACTGTAGTTTTATTTAATACAAAATGGTTCACTTATTCCAAATTTTATGCACCTTAATAAAAGCAGATTAAATTTTTTAAAAGAGAATTGCATAGAAAATATTCTTACTGATAGAGGATTGTCACCAAATCTGACCCATTATGACAATTTCAGAGAACATAGCTTAGAAAAGGAAAGCTCTTGAAAGCTCTATGAAGAGCACTGTTCTGGAAACTCTTAATTACAGCAGTAACTAAACACTTACAGAAATTTAAGAAAAAAGGACTTTGTCTCAATCACCTCCTGCTCATTTTTTTTTTATTTATTTTTTTCTTTTATAAGGCTTTTCTCCAGTAAACCAGGATCATTTGGAAAAATATATTGTTCTACCAGCTCAAGTTCACTCAGAGAAAGGAATAAAACTCATTAACACACTTTCTTTACTAGACAAGGGTATTACCTTTCCTGTTTGGGGTATGGCATTTTTCATTATCCTTGCGACATTTGCAATTGGAAGATATATATCTTGTTCTCTAAAACTCTCTTTTGAGCCATTTGTATCTTCGTGGTCATTCATGCTGTCCTCTGTGTCTAATGAAATAAAGAAAAGTTAACAGAATTTGTGTTCGATAGACAGCAGGCAACAATTAAGTCAGTTTAAAATCTTACAGTGAAGGACGAAGACCTTTGAAAGCACAGTGTATTAACATTGTAGAAATAATTGAAAAAACAGATGCAACACCAGGGTACCTTTATGGTTGTTCGATATCATCTTTACCACATTATGTGCAGAAATGTACATGGCTGCTGAACACCAAGCAGTCTTGTCATATCAAAATCCAAACTGTTTTCTAAAACATCACTTTTTTTGTCACCACCTCAAAGGACTCTGTGTCAACATCGAAAAATCTAACCCCCACCTTCAGACTGCAGAAAAAATGCTTTATACAGTGAGGCATTACAAATACAAACAATTGCAAATTCTTAGCTTGAAAGAAGATAGCAGAGAACTATAAAAGAACTGGAAGGAAAGAAATAGTGGTATTTACTGTAACATTTCTTACCATCATGAGGCTGTATCACATAGTGACTGCCACCAATGTAATCTCCAGCTATTCCTAACTGAGAAGCATCTGTTGTGGAGCTATCACCATCCATCTACAACCAGAAGAAGGAAACCTTTCAGGTATGTTTGTTACACCATTAAGTGCAGCTATGGCTGAAAAGCAGCACTTTAATTAACTTAGAACTATGAGCCCGATTTATACAAACAAATATTTTGTCATTTGAGAACAGCGTCTCTCTGTCATTACTGAGCCTTATTGACAGTGGAAACAGTGAAACTGTTTTGTGAAGCTTCCCCAAAAACTCAACTGGAGGCACAGGCTGTGCACAGAAACATCTGGTTCATGCAGCACATCAATAGCAACCTTGTGTTACTCCCATGAGAGTCTGACCAGAACAGGTCAAGGCATCTGTTTCTCTGAACAACCCCCAAAACCTACACCAGCTCACTCCATGCTTTTCCTACAATTATGACACAGAGCACATCCTTCACTCACCATTAACCTCCACCCAAACAGCTTTTGTCAGGCCCACTGACAAACTCCTCCTAACCAGACCTCAGGACCAGCTCTGCATCCTCATTCTCCCTGAGGCACCAGTCACTCCTAGGTGCCTTCTGAGTTGTTTTCTTTTGCTTTCCCCAGTCCTGCCCTGCCTCGGTCCTCTGGGCATCCTTCAGTGCTCCTTTCACAATGTTCTGATGTGGTGGCCAACAAGAAGCCTTCCCCCTGAGGTTTAGAGACAGGGTCACAGTTTAATAGGTAATTTGAATGCCAGGGGAAAGAGGGAAGCCAAGAGAGCCAGCACTTTCCTCCGCGACTAGGGACCTTTGTCCCAGGAGGCACTGACCACATTTCAGCTGGAGGAATCTGGGACAAGCCTGCCTTCCCCCCTCCAAACAGGGCAAAGCTACTGCGATCATCAGCAGCCATTTGCTGGTAAGTCTCTACGTCTGCTAGGACATCCACTTGGTGAACAAGTAAAGAGGTCTCACAGTGCTGCTCCAAGCAGAGGCTCCTCAGCCGCCTGCTGCCTCTGCTCCGAGACACCGCACGTGTCGCGCTTCCTTGTTCTGTGGAGGTGAAAGAGGTGAAGATGCCTCCTACGCCCCTTAGAAGTCTGCACCTTTTACGCGAGGACTTGCCACAACAGCAATCCATCACTGCCTTTGCATCCACATTTTGCCACCATACACAACATGCAGATACACATGCATTCTTGCAACAGCAAATGCTTCAGCCCATGTAACTTGTTGCCATATCTCATTTTGACTTTTTACAGAAATAACGGATTGCCTTAAACACTATCAGCAGGTGCTCATAGACCTATTAAAAAAAATCATGGTAGACAACAGTTACACTATCAAAGGAGCCACCTTAGTAGTGCCAAATCTAAGTCTGAATTCAAGTCCCCAGCTTTTTAAAACTTTTGGACAATCTTGACTTTTTTCCAGCTGCAGGTGCCTTGAAAATTAGTATATTAAAAACAAACTCTTCCAGAACATTTAGTTGCCATGCTTTTTTTTTCATGTAAGGTGTTATTTTTGCAGTCATGTGCTTTAATAATGCTCCTTTTAGAGAGGAAACAATGTAAAATTAGGGAGGAAGAAGGGGTTCCCACCACATTAGATGCACAGCACCAGATTCACCTCTGCCCTGAATTTTCTTGGCTATGTTTAACATTAAACAACTCTGTTAGCATTTGCTTATCTACCTGTTTGCTAGAAAATCAGCTCTTCCATTCCCATTCTACACTTCACACAGTTCCTCCTCTGGACTACCGCTGCCCATCCCGCCCAAGCTGTTTCTGATGAGAGCAGCTGACCTTACTGACAAGCTACACACAATATCCTGTGGGAGGCAGAACCCAGCCTGATTCACTCACTGACCTACACCAGCTGTGCAGGTACCCTGGTGTCTTTGGAAAACAACCTCTACCCCAAAAGGGTCGTGTGGTCATTGTTGGTGAGACCATGCTGCTCACTTCTTTCCAGAACCAGTAGCCTGAAGAGGGAGAAGGCGGGAGAAGGAATCTTGTGCTATTTTTATACATGCCCAGAAATATGAGTGATTTAACCTCTCTCCAACCTGCACTTTGCCTGTAGCCACAGAGCTGGGTTTTACTTTCAAACCTTTGGGCAATATTCGGTGCTATGCTTGGCCACCGATGCACAGGTAACCTGAGCACTGCTCACATTCCAGGCAATACTACAACAGCTGGATGTAGCCTTAGGAGCTGCGTAAGAGGAAAAAAAATCCAAAACAACTCTTCCACCTCTTCTTCGTCATACAGAGTATTACACACATACACACTCCGGGGTTTTCTTTAAGCACTTCTGGTCCCTTTTGATGGGCTTCTGTAAAACAGTTTCACTTCTTACACAGCTCTGTTCAAATGAAGGGTAGCATTTTAGGCATTAGCCTTCCATGTGCCAACTTTCACATAAATTCGCTTTGTCTGCATATGGCATACTCTTTGTTGGCAGATTTAATTTCGCTTTTCAATTTTCCAAAGGGTCTGCAGTTTGCTTACTCAGCTTACTGTAATGACAATGCAAGGATATCGCAATCCTGCACATCAAGATCACCAAAAGTGACATCATCCATCATTAAGAGTTGTGTCCTCTCTTTCCCTTCTGCAATTTGAAGCAATTAACATTCTGCAGTCTGGTAAATCACAGAAGCTACCTCCAAAATTAAGTTAGTTTTCTGGCAGTCTTGTTCTCAAGTTTCAGCTCTCCAATCCCTGCCAGAATTTAACTCAGAATTAGGGTCTCCGTGCACTTTAAGCGTCAAGTTTACTCAACCCCAGTACTATTTTAAATGTCTTGATGCTTCTTCCCCTCTCCTTTTTCAGTCTTTTGTGAAACGGATCTTCTAAAATGCTTCCTTCCTCCAGGACTGCAATATTCCTCAAATTTCTGCAGTGACGTGATAATTCACTGGTTTCTGTTCACCCATCGTGCAGGCTACCCCATCTGAATCTTTATTGCCAATACCCAGCAATATTCTTTAAGAAACCATCTTGCTTTCATAAGCCTAGCTCACCTTCAAAAGACAATTCCTGCCTGAATCTCTTTTAAACCTCTGCTGCATCTGTATACAGTTTTGGCCATATTAGACTAATGCATCCTTAAGGTACTATCTTTATTTTTATTCTTTTCTGTGTGCACATTTCCGTTACCTACTTACAGTATATATTATTTCACAATTAGTGAGAATTTGAGTGGAAGCTTATCAACATTATGAATCTAAAATAGCAATTAGCAATATTGACAGGAAAAGGCTTGCAAAAGAAAAAGGCAGATCTGTCTCAGATAAAGAAAACAGGCACTGACAGCTTAACATCAACTAAAATGACTTCTGTGGGTATTACTTTAAGGAAGACTTTTAGCTGCCAGGACAACCTTGGGACAGGGGATTACAGACAGAGTAACACCCTCCTGGGTAACTCTTAGCATAACCAGGTCCTAATCCAGGATCGCAGCCTGAATTATCCTGTGAGGGGCCTCAGAAGGTCTCTAGCCCAACCCCTGCTCAAAGCAGGGTCAGCTCCAAGCACGGAGCAGGGCTCTCAGGGCTTTATCCAGCCACATCCTGAAGACCTCCACGGACAGAGCCTGCCCAGCGAGCCTCTCCCACAGCCTGGCTGGCCTCATGGTGAGAAAAGGAGTGGCATCTCTACACACTGCTTCAGTCCAATTAAGTGTGATGGAAGGATTTCAGTCACATTGCTATTTAATTCAAATCTACATCTAGGCACCTGAATATAGCAACAGTAATTAATATGCCATCTAGTATTTCTTTGAACCCAATGGATGACACAAACATGACCCTGCTGAAAAACGTAGCCACTGCTATCTTAGTCATCTCATAATGAACCACGTTACGATTTTAATTTCAGATGTTCAAAACTCAAGTCAATCACCATGTATCTGTTTGTCAGCTCAGCACAAGGCCTGTAATACACACAACACATTGCTCAGAAAACGAGAAAACACTGCTCTCAATACACTGTTGCTAATTAATCCCCCCTTAAAAAAAACCCTACAAAACACAAAAAAGCCCCAAAAAACAAACGCCACAAAAAAACCCCACCAAACCCACAAAACTAACTTTCAGTGTCGCCAATGTGACTAAAAGGGCAGCAGTCCAATGTGGCATAGAAGCAACACCCTGCCCACAGTAACTGCAGTCACTGGAGACCAAAGGGACAACAGTTCTTACACTGGCACATTTAGTAGAAAGAGCTACTTCTCTGGATGAAAGTAGATGCTAATCTTCATGAACAGGCAGAATTCTGGGAGATCCAATACTAGAAGTTTCAGACAGGCAAAAACTCTCAGATTTCACTTTAGCCCCTGGAGCCGTTACCACTTTCTTTAAAGAAAACTACCTATCCACAGGTTATATATCCCACTTGCATGGCAGTTTTCAGCATGCAGACACTGCAACATCTTTTAATACAAGACAGCATCTCCTACACCTGTGCAACCACTAAACTGCACGAGGGAGGAGGGCTTGCAACACATTGGTCTAGTAGCACCTACTGCACGCATCTGCAAGAAGCGCTTATTGCATGTTGTACGTTATTCTTAGCCTTTAGTGCTAGGAAAACACTGAAGCTCCTCTATGCATACACAGACTGACTGAACCAAGACTTGAGAGCTAACCATATCAGAAGTGACAACACGTCAGTCTCTGAAGTGACCATGCCACCATCTGATTTTTTATCAACAACGAGGGAGAGAAACCAAACAATACAGAACACTCAACCCAAATATTCAGTGATATACTGCAAAAAGCATCCAAACAGAGAGCAGCAGCACAAAGTTTTCTGGTGGTGGGCTTTTTGGTGTTGTTTTTTTTTTTTTTTAATTTCTAATGAAAAACAGTATTACTAGGAGTATACAAACTAATGGATCCAGGGAAATTAACCTGAGAAATATGTTAGAAGAGAAACATTTTGGATCAAGGGCATCAAAGAAAATTCAGTGATAAGATGCAAGTGAACGAACATACAGGTTTACACTGACATCTGGTTGAAAATTTTCCAGAGGAGGCTTAAAAATATGCTCCATCAGCTGCCCACAACTCAGACTGTTCCTAGAATACATCTAAACTGAATTAATAAAACCTCAGTATCTCAAAGTATATCTTGCATCCTGTTTAATCATAAAAGCTCTCTTAGAGCAGTATCAGTGGCTCAGCTAAATGATAACTAAGGAAGAACGCAAGCCCAGACCTGTTAGCACTAAGAGGAAGGGTCTAAAACTCATCAGTATAGAAAGCAAAAATAGAATCAAAGAAACAAGATTCTGTCTTCAGAATGGGGAAGTTACCTGGCAATGACTTGCAAAACTGGTCTGCTTAGGGACATGGTTTAGTGGTGGACTTGGCAGTGCTAGGTTAACAGTTGGACTCATGAACTTAAAGGTCTTTTCCAACCTAAAGGATTCTATGATCCCTGAGGGGAAAATAAAGGTCTCTTGCAATTCACATGACTTCACATCACCCTGTCTCCCAAAGATTACTGCCCTACAGGAGGGACAGCAAAAAATGATATGCAATGAACTGAAGCACTTGGTACACTTTCCTCACAGCTGTCCCTGCCACAGAAGCAGGACAGAAATGATAATTAAAGCTGTAGGTAGTAACCGTATCAGTCATTGCAGACTAATTTTGCCACCACATCTTGTCACAAGAGATGTTAAGCTGTAAAGTAGTATGTAACAGCAGAGACAATGAATATCTGAGATTTCTGCACCTTCACTTGCTGCTCTAAAACAGAAATACAGAATTTTTAATTGAAAATACAATTTTAACTTTCTTTGATTTTTTCAATGACTTCTGGAGAACCTAATTTCTCACTGAATTCTCACCTGGCAGCAAAGCAGTGTCTCCTGCAGCAAGAAACACTAACTGATAAATGCATTCACGGGACATTGTTCCAGCAGATCCACAAAAATGTAAAGTTAAAACCCCTTAGCACATGCCTAGAACACAAACAGATGCTGCTCTCTCTCTCTCTCTCTCTCTCTCCATCTCAGGCTCCTCTAATCTCTCACATTCAGTGTTTTCCCCCACAGCAGAACTACATTACAAGCAATCTGATGCTGAGAGGACCCAACAGCATCACTGAAGCTTGTGAGCTCCTAGGCTGCACCAGGCTCCTTCCCCTGGACCATGGGGAGGAAACCTTTTCCTTATGAAATCCAAATAGGGCTTTTTCACCTTTCCACCGTTGTGGCTCATCTTACAAGTCCTGATATCACGAATCCAGCTGTGCTAAAGCATGTGGTGGCTCCTTACCAAGCTGGCTAACTGTTCACAAGCATGGTTAGCTGCAATATGTATGGGTGGACTAACAATGCATATATTTTTACATCAAGTAGGAGTGGATCAGTGATATGAAGCAAGCAGGAGAAACTGAGTTTCCATGCCTTCTCTTTTTTGGCAGTAGAAGAGAGAAGCTGGAGGGAAAAAACCCCAAGGTGAACGGAGGAATGGAGGCAGTTTTGTTGCTTTTGCAGAAGCTGGGAGAGGACAGCAGTGCTGAAGAAACTGTACCAGCACCTCCTTCCTTCTGTAACACTGACCGAAAGCCCCGTATTATCTTTCCATATTAAGGTTCTGATGCTTTTCCAGCATTTTTTTGTGAAAAACTCAGCTCATCTGTTTATTAAAGCAGCAATCCACAAATCCTGCCTTGTCCTTTTGTAAGTTTGATAACATTTGTAAGTTGGTTATGTTTTCCCTTCATTGCAGTAGCACATCAAGTGTGCAGAGAAACTTACTAGTCTCAAGCAGTAGGGCAAGTAAGAGTTTTACAAAACTAGCTCAGACCAGGCCAGTGTTTTCAGTCAAAATTATCAGATTTGCTGACACTTCCTTTTAGTCTACCAATGTTATTTACCCATGTTGCTTCATATGCATATAAAGTCATGTTTTGCATTTTACGAGCACCTCACCACTAAAATACCGATTTCCAAATACTGTGCTTCTCTAAAGTATTACTGCAAAACTCAGTACTGAAGAGTCAAATTTCTTTCTAAGCAAAATTTTAAAGGTGAAGTGACATTAGAGATCTGCATTTGAAAGCGCTAAAGAGCCTTGCAAGCATTTTTAAAATGTTGACAAGATAACTTGAAAAGTTTCATAGTATTTAATGTTTGATATCTTCACAGTATCTTGAACAATCTTTTTCACTCAATTTCTGTATACTGCCTCCCTTCATGTAATTATTACCACAAATAAGAGGTTATCTGTTGAAGTCTGAACTGCTGTAGCTATCACATATTAGAGACTAAAGAGTAATATCCAGCATTCTTGACTTGTTCCAAATACAATTTCATAACTGTAAATGCTGGCAGCCAAGACCATATATAATCACCTGCTCAAAGCAGAGCGCAAGACACAGACCTCATAACTAATGATTCAGATTAAACCATCTTGGGTCTCAGAGAATTACAGATGGATCCTCCCTTAATGTTGTAACTGTCATAGGCCACAGTCCACATAAGCAAAAAACCCCAGAAAGTAATCACTAAGCTTATTGTTTAGGAATGCTATACTAATGAATACGCATAAACACCATTTCTGTATTCCTGCAAGACAATTAAAGCCAAACTGTGAATAACGTCTAAAACTGCTACTTCCATTTTGCTTTTCGCTATTTTACCAGAGTTCCTTTTGAGAAAGCTGCAATTATTTTTTTTAATTGACAGTAACCTCCATCTATCAGCAAGATACGCAAAGGTTACTACATACAAGAGAGCTCATTCAAGGCCTGAAATCCAGATTTCTACGTCCCTCACTGCCTATATAAATATTCAGGTCATTGTCATCCGTTATTTTGCCCTCCCAAACGCAACCCAAGAACACTAGGTAGCTTTTAAATGACAGTTCTTTGCAGAGCAAGATCTTTTCACTCAAGCCTTGAAGAATGGTAAAGCTAGAAGTTGACCGATTTTCTATTGCCACAGTATTGCAGCAGGACCTAGGGATGTTTCTTTAACCAGTGTATCTCAATAGCTGTGGAAACATTACTAGAAGACCTTGGTTTTTTATTATTATTTTCCAATATGACTGCCTGTGAGTAACCTACACAATACTCTTTGAGAATCACCAATGCCCACGTCCTGGATGGAGCGGCGGCTGGCACCCACGGGTATGCCCAAGAACACTTGCTGAACGCACAACAGTTGCGCAGACACAGAGAACGGCGGAGTCCCATCCCTCTCCTACCTGCCATGTGTTACAGGGTAAGCCGTCGGTGCTGCCCGGCTGTGCCAGCCGATCGATCTCACTTCTTGATGTCATGCCCTTCGGTGATGCAACAGCAGCCGGCGCGGGGACACGGGGGTCGGGAGACACGGGGGTCGGGGGACACCTTCTACTTACACAAACAGCCTCACAGCCTTCCCTGCACCCAGCTCCCATCTGTGCGACAGATCCCTCGCCTATCACCACCCCTTGTTTTCGAATCCAAGACGACACCGTGTCCCCAGCTGTTTAGCAACTTTATTGTCAGGCACCTCGGCTGCGATTTCTGCGCTGACCCTGCGGGGAGGCCGCACGCCTGCCCCTGCCCGCGGCCCCCCCCAGTCACCCCCTCCCCGAATGGCGGTGCCCGGCCCGGGCCGCCCGGCACGGTCACCCGGGTACTCCCACCGCATCCCGGGGCCTCGCCCTACACTGCCACTGCCCCCACGACGCCGCCAGACCTCGAAGGCCATTTGGGTCCCAACAACAGCGACGGCCGGGCCGCGCTCGCCCCG
>JAVJGI010000060.1:31389626-31399806 GCA_035590275.1 Ibycter americanus
GGGCCCGCCCCCCCCGCGCCGAGGGGCCGAGGGGGCCCCGCGGCTGGGCCGAGGTAAAACCGCCTGTCGGGCTGCACCTGCCGGCTCCCGGCCTGGCAGGGAGGGCTGCCCCCCGCGAACGGGCCCTCTCTCCCGTGAGGCGCAGGGCTGGTGGTGGTTGTGCGGTGGGGTCGCTGACCAGGCGCAGCTTCTCCTCGGGGCGGCGGTGAAGGAAACCGTGGGAGGTGGGGAACGGGGGAGAGAGTGGCCTTCCCGGCTGTGACCCGCTGCCCGTGTCCCCGCCCGCTCCCTCATCGCTCAGGCAGCAGGGGTCTGTGGTCAGTAGGGCAGGTGCCGTTTTTATAGAGGGTCAAGAGGTTCCTCGCTCTACTCAGACCTGCCCTGCCCCTGTGTCGAGGTTCATCGGTTGAGAGGAAGACACATCCCCCGGTGAATTCCTAGGTCTCACATAGACTGAGAAACTGAAGCTGATGTTCTTCATTGAGAAGGCCGATGAAGGAGGAGGATGGCCCATGGGACCTAGGTCCCAAACGTTTGTTGGAACACCACTCTGAGTGAGAGGACCTGTGGTTCCATGTTGCCCCTTCCCTCTACAGAAGTAAAATATAACTGCAAACCTGAAAGGATTGTTTCCCGCTGGTGATAACAGAGCCTAAAGAGCACATTTTCCTTTCACTTTTAGATTTTCTTCTGAAGAAATACGGGCTGCTGGGTGAGGATGATAGTTGCACTGACTGCTCCGCTGAGATTTATAAACCTCTTTTATGAAGAATTTATATGAAACACTTCATAATCCACCAGTCCTGCCATTCAGTAGAACCTGAGAGAGATATATTTCTCTTCTAGGTGAAGGCAGCCAAAGACATTCCGCACATCTGCCATCAACATATGTGTATGTGCAATCTCCACAATGGAGGTAACAAGAATAATTTTTTTTTTGTAGAATCATTTAGGTTGGAAAAGACTTTTAAGATCATTGAGTCCAACCATAAAAAAGAGTTGTGATATGGGAGGGAATGGTGGCAAACAGGAGGCTCCTGTGCTGGTGCTGCAAATGGAAAAGCCAGTAGGTTGGCAGAGGTCTTGATTCAGGCAACTCCATTGATGCCCCATCATAGGAGTGATGAGGCTGGGTCTAATCTTCCCATGCAGGGAAGCACTTGGTTTATTCAGACTCACTTTGCCAAGTGTCCCTGAGTAGCTGAGCTTGGAGGTGCATTCCTAGACTTTTGGGAGTAGGTGCAGTTCTTAATAACCTGTAGTCATTCTTCATTACTTGAGGTTCTTGAGTATTTTCCCTAAACTGATATGAAACCCATGTTTCACAATGCCCTTTGCTAGTGCTCTTCTTCCAGTTAATACCTGATAATTACAGTGCATTCCCCTGCTACCTTTCTTCTGGCATTTGGATTTAAACAAAACAAAACTCAATCAACCTTACACATTTCCACTTGGCTTCACATAGCAACATTAATTATATATGTTTTGATATAAAGATTCAAATTCACTCAAAATGTCCATTTGTTTGGTTTCTTTTGAGTTTAAACTGAAACATCAAACGAGACAAATTTTGCATGGCCTCAGGTTTTTACTGCAAATGCTATATGCAGCTTGATTCTGCCTCCTGGGTACTGTGAGCAGTAATTAGTTTTTTTTTTTTTTAAAATGCCTGGAAGATGTAAAGTAATACGAGAACATTCACTGACTTTGGGGCCTTAGGGAGTGCATTTTCCCCTTTATCTATTTCATAGCTTGTGTTCACTAAATATAATACCATGACAATACACTATTCATCTTGCTGTGCAGTTTTAAGACCTTTGGATGGATTCTTTCGTCTCAGCCCAGAATTTCACAAGTAAGTAGAAAGATGAACACTGACCGGTGTGCAGGTTCTTCAGGGCACGGAACAGACAATGTCCTTGTTTTGAGCAGCTAGTCAAAATTTTGAATCTCCGTGACAGCATGGCCCTCAAATCTTTTCACTGCATGTTTTTCAAACTTGAAACAGAAGCATTAATTGTTTCTCCTGTGGTGGTTTTACTGGCATGTATCAGTGTTGTATTGATGGAAATACTGCTTATCCACCTATTTTACTCAACATTTTTCTTTAGGATAGCATAGTGGGAACAAGTATTCACTGTTACTGATGACAGAACAGCACTCAGGGATAAACTTGTCAGCTAACTGAAGCCAGGGAATCCAAGCTAGTGTTCCCCTTTACGTACACTTTTTCTTGTGTTCTTCCATTAGTAACAATTTCTGTCACACATTTATCATGTAGTCTTTAATTGGTTTATTATTTTATCCATATGCTAAGTACATGCTCAAGCTCTATATATTTGCAGCACCATGTGTTCTATTCATACCGTATATCCTGAAAAGGTGTATTTCAACATGTGTGATCTGCATCTTTCCTCTGTACAGTATCAGTGGTGTCTTCTGTGAACCTTGATAAATCGTCTAGCATAATGCTTGTTGCTTTGTTATCTAGCTGCTTATCAGTTACAGTCGCAAATTCCCTATCATGTCATTTAGATTTTATATTCTCCTGGTTCGCATATAATTTCTCCAGTTTGCAGTATGTTCCTCAGATTCTGTGTCCAATCTACCTCTCCTTTTAGATCAGCTCAAATTCTGTCTATGCAAAAGGAAGGGAAGAATGTTCAAGAGCACGTGGAAGTAACTGCAGTAAGATGTAAGAGAGAGCTTTGTGAGGTTGTGATCTATTTGATGAGGTTGCAATTTTGTGGCTGAAATTTTCAGTAAGGAAATCAAAATCTTCACATATCTTCTGTTCTGCTTAGTAGGTGTTAGCTAAGAAAGCTGTCAAAGGTGAGCAAGTATGCTTCTTTAAATCAGAACAGATACGTCAGTCTGCTCCAAAATGTACCCTACTTGTGTTCTGGGCTGTCATTTGGAAAAGTATGTGTTTGAAACAAGAAATTACAATTTTTGTAGAAATAGCACTGGACTGGGGTATGTCATCTAACATTCCGCGGAGTTCTCATTACTGTGAATTTCTAAGTGTAACAGACTGGGAATAGGTCTGTTGTCAAACTATGAACTCCATGGTGCCTCGGAAATTTATTTTCATTCTTAACAGTGGTCTTTCTAATGCTTGTTATCTCTTTTTTTTTTTAGATTAGAGCATTTGTATTAGACAATCCTAATTAAAAGATACTTGGAAGCTGCTACAGAGCCAGGCAATGCTATGTGAAGAAAGATTGAATGTAGAAATCCAGAAGAAATTATCTACAGGTAATTAACCAAGTCACAGTAGGATGAGATCAGATGGAATTAACTGACGTTCAGGACACTTTTACTTTTCCAAGGATGAGTTGCTCTCAGTTGTGTTGAAAAATTCTTTAGCTACCCAAGTGTACCTTGCTTTTAGATAGTTTTGCCCCTTTAACAGTAACATTTCTGCTACTAGGTGGAAGGTGGAAGGAACTAGGTGGAAGGTGGCCTTCATGCTGTGTGGTCCCACAGCTCTGAAGGGAAGTCATGTATACAGTCTGCGCTGTGATAGTACGCCTGCGAGGCAGAGCTATAACAGTAGCCAGCTTTGACATCCACACCATGAGGACCAGAGGATGTGTTTATTCACAGCAGACTGGTATCCAGCCAAAGAAGGGGCTGGGCAGAGTGCAATTCTGAAATTACTACATCTCATTTGGGAAGTATGGTCCAAAGACTGAGGTTCAAGCTTGGATTCAATTCCCAGGTCTACAGCACGCTTCTTGTATGACCTTGGGCAAATTACTGTAAATCCAGGCCATCAGATTTCAATTGAGAGGTGCATAAATACCTTTGAAAGCCTGAGTTTTAATCATACTGTGCCTCAGTCCGCCATCTGTTAAATCAGTGGCCATATTACTTTCCTACTTTGAGCTGAACTGTGAATGGCTTAGCTACGAAGAGAACAAGAGAAAGACAAGTGAAGCCATTTCCTGAAGACTTCTTGAGACTGAGCTCCAGTGTGCAACCTCTAATAAGAGCTGAACTCATTTTTGAGCCTTTTCCTTGCCACTGCTCAGCTTCACAAGACATACAGAAATGTCATATGTTAAGACATATTCCACTAAGTAAATTTGATTAAAATTGGCCAACATTTCCAGTTACTGGGGGAGCTAAGACAGATAGGCAGTACACGAATGCCTAAGTCTTGTTCCTTTAGATAAAAGAAAGATCAATTTATTGTTTTCACCCGTGGAACAGGTAGTCAAGCAAGTAGATCCAAAGATATTGCTTGTTTAGATGTGCCAGTTAATCTCAGCGGGTGAGGTTAAATATGGCTAGCAGCAATCCCTTTGAAACGTACCTGGAGCAGAACTGACTTGTAACCAGGTAATTTATATATTAAAACATGTCTAAAACATCAAGTATGAACATTCCACAAGATCAACAAAGAACTTCAAAGTACACATGCAAGATGATGGTCCACACAGAACCATGTCAAGGATTAGAAGAGATCTTGGCAGAAGCCTGTAACTTGTCCATACAGCAACAGTTGGAGGTGAGACTGTAACAGTATCTCCTCTGCTTTGTTTTCAACAAAGCAATGCCACAGTTTTGAGATGCAATCTGACAGGAGCCTTGCTTTGCAATTGTGCCATTACAGCCTCCTGGATACAAACATTTGCATTGGTTTTGGCTCTTTCCAAAACACGGGGGGGAAAAAATTAATGCTCATTTTATACAGAAAAGAATGAAATAATTTAGCTTTTTCAAACCTTATGGCAAGTAATACAAAGTATAAAATGAAAAGCCTAAGTAGCTCAAGTAAAATTTTTAACTTTTCGTAGCTAAATTTATGACCTATTTGCAAGTGTCGTTCACGTGGGTTTATTTGTTATCAGCATTCAACTGCATTCTATGGTTATGTTTTGGGTTTTCTCCTATTATCAGCTACATGTGGGAAGGAAATTTATCAGTAGCGACCATATGGTGAGAGATGGCTTATTTAATTCTACTGTGCAAGAGGACAAGCAACTGCTTTATGGCTAGGCAGTGAAACCCTACATCTCCCATGGGTGAGGAGGCTGGGTTCCATTACAGCTGTTTTGGGTACTGCAGAGGGAGCACAGAAGGCCGGTCAGATGAAGATGAGAGGTGAGGAAATGAGGACTATTGCCCAGTTCTGTTTTGATTACAAAGTTACAGTTATGAAAGCTGGGAGGCTGTCAGTGCTGACATACTGGAGTTACCGAGTAGGGGCTTTGGAGGACTACAGAACTAAGTTTTGCTGTGTATCATGAAAATTTCTTTTCATAAAGCCTATGTTCTCTCACATTTTGTCCATGTGGTTGAATTGCACAATGGTAATAGATTTGATCACTTAGTTTTGCTTGGTGTGACTGGAGGAATTCAGAACTTTCCTGAAAGTATCAGAGGTTTCCAGAGGCTGTGGCACTTGTCAGTATTTGTAGTTTCCTTCCTGTAGAGATGATTAGATGGGATTCCAAACTGCAGTGATTCAAAGGCCTGCGTACATTACCATTGTGTCAGCAGCATCACTAAAACAAAATTGTTCTGTCAGAATCTGTTGCACTGGATGGATCTTAACTGTGCCCCTTAACTGTCACTAAGATACTGACTGACACGGTCTCATTTGCAGTGTAGGCAGAGACATAGATTTCTTTGTCAACTTAGAGATGAAAGCTGGAAGTCTTCTCACTTGGATTTGTCCAAACTGAGGGTTAGGGATAGGCTCACTCTTTAGAAGTGCCTGTCTTTGGAAGGATGAGTTACTATCTTGACACACCTGTCTTTCTCTGTTGGCTACAGAAGGAGCTTAGATCAAGAGCTTATGTGAAAGGCCAAACTTTTAGGTGGCTAGTATAAGGTAAGATGAATCTAAGCTTGCAAAATTGACCGGTGGTATTTCAATGCCATTAATTTTCAGAAAATGCAAGGACCGTGTCAGCTTTAATAATACTAATATTTAGGTGATTTTGCATTCAGCACCAAGAATTCTGTACTTCATAAGAAGATGGCACTGTGGGCTCTTCATTTACTGAGAGAGTCTTCCTCCCAGTTTATATATACAGAAGGAATATATAGAAATCTTTGTGGGAATAGAAATTCTAATATTATTTTAATGATCACTCTTATAATAGCCACAGGGAGCTGGGAATCAATTATCTCAGAAACAACTGAGGGACTGATCCCATTGACGTTCCACTTAGATTATCGCAGCTCTGTTACGGGGTTCTTCAGCAGCAATAATGCACTGAATATGTTTGCTATAAAATATCTTTATCGAGATTTCAAGACAGAGTAAAACACCTTACATTTTATCTTTATAAAGAACCTTATCAGTTAATATCTTTATGTAATTACTATTTTTATTAGTCGTTCAAGTGTTTTAGAGACTTTTTACACATTAATTGAATTTATCACAGCTGATCTCTTAATCTTAATGGTAGCTTATGCAGTCTATGCCTTATAGTATTCCAGTACTGAAAACAGGACACAATGTGACAGATGTTCAAGACTTTCCTTTGTTCTACAGATATTTCTAATGAGACAGCTTTTGCTGTCCTGCTTCTTAACACAGCAGTTCTGAAGATCTGCACTAAATTTTCATGTAGATGGAATTAACAGATAGACAAATCCAAGGCATATTTAAATCAGTGCTTTGGTATCAGACTGAAATAGGCTTTCAGCCTCCCAGTGACTTCAGTACGCACACTTACCTCTGACTCCAGCGGGGGTTTAAGCTTGTGTCTGTATCAGGGCGATATTATGGGATCCAGGGTGTCCTTCAACTGTATGATCCCAAAGACTGCTCTCCTATGTGTGTCCTTGCTAGTGGAAAAGGACAGCATGAAGATTATTTGTGAGGAGGACAGCAGCAGAAATTGAAATGTCAAGCGTTTTCTAAACATAAAGGAAGATAAAGTCTCCCTCCCAAAGAGTCTAAATAGGGAGAGAAAGGCAAAGACTGACAAAAAAAGTCTGTAACATACAGACAAGGCATCAGGAGATCACATTACTAATAACTGGAATATACTGCATTTTTCTTCCATCCTCTTCTTTCGACTTTCCATTGTTCTTGTCACCATATTCTGCCTACGTTTCAGTGGTCCAGCACTGGACCCCATGTATGTGTACACTTCAGTCAACCAAGAATAAATCAGAAGATAAATGGATGTACGTGGCTTTTCATAAGCCTCATAAAAATTGTAATTTCTAGGCAAAATTTAAATGAAAAGAGGGCAGATGCTTTTTGGATCTGCCCAGAAAAATGATTTAACATGGGGAACATTGTAAGAGCAAACAAAAGACTTCTGTGGAGAAACACATAAAGAAAGTAAAGGAGTAGATAAAACTGGAGAGAGGATGATCTGGCAAGATAATATTAAATTAGCCAAAAGGGAAGAGTTTTATATGACCTTGGAGCTGGTCACAACCTGTGATTCAGGAGAAGGGCGTTACCTTTTAAGAGGCCGAGATCAGGAGTGGTCTGATTAAGAGTTAAGGAACAGAAGTTCTCAGGCTGTACTTTGCATGGCCTAAAGGTAGCGTTTGTGAGGAGGTAGTAATAACTAACAAAAGAGGTGATGTGGGCCAGTAAAACTGTAGACAAAAGCAACAGATTTGGGAAGAGTGGGGTAAAGAAGGTGAAAATGGGTGCTAGTCTTGGGTGTGGCATCACGATTCTGTTCTGCAGTGACAGACTCTTTAGTTGAAAGTGATCTTGAGAATGCTGATTTTTGGATGCAGTGGTTTTCAAATGAAAACTATCTCAAATGGTTTTGCAAACAAAACATCTCAGATGTAGAACTTCTTTTTTTCCATTGCTTCAGTGGATCTTCACCACAGCAACATAAGACCTTTTCCTTTTCTTACCGAAAGGAAATGTGATTGGAACGTAACTGCAAAACAATAAGCAAAATGAAACATTATGAATGAGTAAGAGCACTCCAAGGTGTTTTTTTAAACTTGATTTTTCTCACATTGACTGAATTGCCAGCTGGTAGTCCCCATTTAATGAAAATCTTGAGATGGGGTTTGGTGGAATAAAGTTCCTTCCCCAAGCCTGTTCAGCAAATTATTTTAATAACTTTATTTCTGAAGCTATAGTAATCCCTGTATGCCCATAACAATTATTACCTTCATTATCATAATAATTTTTGCTATTATAGGTACCTATATTGAAGACATCATTTCTAAAATCACAGTGATCATTCCCACAGTGAGTTCAGAGACTTTTTTTCCACGTATAGTCATAAGTTTAGTTGTTTGGGGTTTTTTTATTAGAAACCCCAGCTGACACTGGAGATGCCACTGCAGAACACAAGAGTAACACAGCAACAGAAATGGGAACTGCTGAAGTCCTCTATACAAAAAAGCTGAGGACAGGGAGGCAATGCCTCTTACACCTCAAGACTCAAAGTTATTATCCTGTTCTGTCTCTTCCTTTCTTTTGGTCCTTTGCTGTTGCTCATTGTTACTTTTGTGGCAGAGTACCGAGCGCCGATGTGGTTGGGGTCCTGGACTAACAGGTTAGTAAGATAATCACAACTCTGTAGGTGTTATAGGATAAATAGACATGACATGCTGGTGATACAAAGCAGAGAGGAATGGCTCATACACCAGAAGGCTGCACTGCCATTCAGCGAGACCTGGAGAGGCTGGAGAATTGGGAGGAGAGGAACTAATGAAGTTCAACAAAGGCAAGTGTAAGGCCCTGCACCGAGGGAGGAACAACCCCACACACCAGTACAGGCTGGGTCCTGGCCTGCTGAAAGGCAGCTCTGCAGAGAAGGACCTGGGAGTCCTGGTAGACAGCAAGTTGCCCATGAGCCAGCAGTGTGCCCGTGTGGCTGAGGTGGCCAATGGGATCCTGGGGTGCATCAGGAGGAGCGCGGCCAGCAGGTCGAGGGAGGTGACCCTCCGCCTCTGCTATGCCCTGGTGAGGCTGCATCTGGAGTGCTGTGTCCAGTGCTGGGCTCCTCAGTTCAAGAGAGACAGGGAACTGCTGGAGAGGGTCCAGCGGAGGGCTACGAAGATGGCTAGGGGACTGGAGCATCTCCCTTATGGGGAAAGTCTGAGAGAGCTGGGCCTGTGTAGCCTGGAGAAGACTGAGAGGACATCTTATCAACGACTACAAATATCTTAAGGGCGAGTGTCAAGAGGTGGGACCAGGTCTTCCCAGCAGCGCCCAGTGACAGGACAAGGAGCAATGGGCACAAACTGCAGCACAGGAAGTTCCATCTGAATGTGAGAAAAAGTTAGTTTGAGGGAGACAGAGCACTGGAACAGGCTGCCCGGAGGGGTTGTGCAGTCTCCTTCTCTGGAGACATTCGAAATCCACCTGGACACGACTCTATGCAGCCTGCTGTAGGTGAACCTGCTTTAGCAGGGGGTGGGACTAGATCTCCAGAGGTCCCTTCCAACCCTGACCGTTTTGTGATTCTGTGACATTTACATTTTACACTGGGGGACACTTATCATGAGTGACTTCTGCAGGACCACAGAGCAACCCAACGGTCATATGAAGAACTGGATTAAGAGCTCCCGCATCTGTAGCACACACTTAGTTGCCGTGGGTTAGCATTACGGCAGCATTCACGCTCGCTCAGCATACAGCCTGGCAGTCAATCTGTGCAACTGAAAAGAAGATCCATCCACCAAAAAACATTAACGATTGGTTAGGTGTCTTTTTAAAACCTTTCAAACAAATGTCAGCGTTTGTCGTGAGAATACCGGTCAGATAAATTGCCACGTTTGGTGTAACAAGTCACATGCTTCCACATGAGGAGTGAAGAAAGCTCAAATTGGAGGTGACAGTAACAGCAGTCACTTGCGTGCGGGTCTGTTGGTGGTTGGTAGGGTCATGGCTTTCATCTTGCCCTGCCTGTCTCCTTGATTTATGCCAGAAATCCTTCTGGGCAGGCACCCCTCCTGTCACAGGTTTGGGTGAAAGCCACCACAATGGGGCCACGACCTGGGCAGCAGGTAAGATAATGATGACAAATCACGTCCGGAGCGCAGAGGGGAGCAGTGTGATAAGCCCCATCAGCTTTTCTGCCTCACAGTTAATCGCTCAGTTAGCCTGTCTTCTTTATATAGGGAGATTTCATAGTATGAGCCATTAATTGTGCGAAAAACGTATTTCTCAAGCACCTCCTGAATGCTTTTCTAAGGCCAGCACCCCCCGGATCGCCGCCGG
>JAVJGI010000060.1:31400444-31462105 GCA_035590275.1 Ibycter americanus
TCTGTAGCGACAGGGCAAGAGGAAATGGTTTCAAACTGAAGGAGGGCAGAGTTAGCTTAGGTATTAGGAAGAAATGCTTTACTGTGAGGGTGGGGAGGCACTGGGACAGGTTTCCCAGAGGAGCTGTGGATGCCCCATCCCGGGAAGTGCTCAAGGCCAGGCTGGATGGGGCTTTGAGCAGCACGATCTGGTGGAAGGTGTCCCAGCCCGTGGCAGGGGAATTGGAACTAGGTGATCTTTAAGCTCCCTTCCAGCCCAGACCATTCCGTGATGCCATGAAAATGACTTTGGTTTCCTGGTAAAATGCCCGGGATGTCGGAGCAGGGCGCAGCCGGGCCGGGCCCCCTCCCCTGCCGCTGGCCGGGCCCCTTCAGCTGGGTCTTCTGGGTATGGGAGTACCGAGTACCTGCTGCAGAACAACTTCATCGTGCCTTCAGCTGGTGTGACCATAGATCTGACCGTGTCTTGTTAGTTACGTGTTCCCAGACACAACCTCTGACGTTTGGGTTTTCTCCCGACTGAGTTTATTTGAGGCCAGCGCAAGTGGCAGCGGGGCCGGGCAGCCTGGTCTCACACCCAGGAGCGAGGGGCGACGCTGTGCTGTGCGCTGTCAGGGTGCGGGGCCCTGGTCCTGAGGGCCTGCGGCGTCAGGGTGCGGGGCCCTGGCCCTGGGGGCGTGCGGGCAGTGGTGCGGGAGCAGGTCCCCAGGGCACAAGCTGCTGCCCAAAGAGGGGCTGCGGCTGGCGTGAGCGTGCGCTCAGCAGGGAGAAAGATCTGGAGTGCAATGGGAGCTGAATGGCCCTCTGGTCCATGGAGGTGATTTCTGTTTACCAGCGTTGAAGTATGTTGCTGCAACAGCAGTGGGGAAACGTGTGTTCCGGCAGTCAGCTTTGTACCTCTTTGGAGTCAGAACTTCAGTCTCTGATGCTCCTTGGACATAGTGGTAACCGTGCTCTCGCCGGGCCTATAAAACCCGACAAGAAAAGAGAAATAATGATCTTGAAGTGATGAATGCCTGAAAATTAACCTACGCTTATATCTGGTGCTGTACAGTGGTTCTGCATAAATCAAAAAGCACTCTCAGGATGTAGTATTTCACTGAACATTACTACGGAAGGAGTGTTTTCAGCTCTACCAAATCCTTGGGAAAGGGGTCTGTTTTTAAAGATATTTTTATGTGTGCAGTAATTTGAGAACATTGAAGCTAAAACCCCTTGGGAGCTTTAAGGTATTATATCATAGTTTAAGTCTCATGCAGAATGGAAATTGTCAGAGGTTTGGCAAACAAAGAATAAAGATGCCTGTGCAGTAAGAATTTACATAAGGCGGGAGCACAGCAGGAGTTGGCAAGTACAAAGATGGCATTTATAGGAGTTAAAACTCATGAAGTAGGCTTGTTGTTATGGCTCCATATTGCTTAGTATCTTTCAGTTACACCAACATAAAATCCTCTAGCCTGAGTCAGAAGCCTGACATTGGAAGCACTGGGTGTTCCTTGACCCTAACAGGAAGAACTGGGAAAAAAGAAAACTCTCAAAACCACTGTCAAGAGAGTCCAGTTGTCCTTGTACTTTCAGGGCAGTGCAGTGCCCTGAGACCAGTTGGGGGTTAACTCTAACATTTCCCTTACCTAATGCTGCCACTAACCACATTATAATTTAAAAATACCCGATTTAGCTTTAAATCAGATGTACTAAAAGCTAGGCAGGTGTGGTAGCAGAGTTTGGGGCAGAGTAAACTGCTGTGGAGTTATACCCAAACCTAATTCCTTTGGACAATGATGTGTCTGCTGACACAAACTCAGAAGTGAAGCCTGCATCTTAACGAGCTTTTTCAGCCTTGTGAAGCTGACTCATTTAGGCTAAATGACTTAAAGAACTTACTGTTTGGGCTTCGGTTTATATGGTGTGCTGTATCTTTGGGTTTTCAGTTTAAGACATTACTACTCCCTGCTGCCTGTTTGACAACGCTGGCAGCATCTTAAAGTAATTCTCCAGGAAAGTTGGTTGAAACTGTCACATCAAGGTTTATATTTCAGCATCTAGACAGTTTTGCTTCTGGGATGGTCACATACCAGTGGATTATTACCTGAAACTCGGCGTCCATTTCCTGAAGCAACAAGTCAAAGTTTTTAATACCCATCAGGGATAAGAGATGAGGGGAGTTACGGATGCTGTTGAAGAGGTTAAATAGAAGATTAAAATCAAGTAATTACAGAAATGCAAATAGAGATATGTAACTTACTTTGAAATTGAAACATAATTCAAATAAGCTGATTACTCGTTGTTTAACTGACTCTTAAAGCATGAACAATCTTCAATTAACCCCTTTCTATAGTTAGTCATACCAGGCAGTAGGGCTTTTTAAATATCAACATACGTCTCTTGGACAAGTCATATTTAAACTTAGGTGTGTAGTAGGAGGAAGAAATTGGGCTGTTCCTAGCTGTAAGAATTTCTTAATTACTCTCTGGATCTATTCCCACCATTCCATCATTTTGTCAGTGGGAATAATAAATTCAGTTATTAATTTGCTGTAAGATCTAAGGATGTTTAAAAAAGCAAACAGCAGCAAGCTGGCAATGAGTGAAACTGGCAAGGAATTTGGTGGCTAGCACAGGAAAAAGTAAAAATGTTAAGATAAAGTGATTATATATATTTTGTGTTACATAGCTATTAAATACATTCTTTTGTCCTTAGCTTATGCTTTCAAAAAGGTTATCCTATAATCTTCAAATAGCATTCCATTTACTTCAACAGTTGCATTTTGCATGTGCAATATTTATGACATTTTGTGGGTGGTAAAGGTATGAAAATTGGAAATAACTCAGAAGATAATGCTTTTCCTGACTTTTTTGTTAATTTCACTCTGCACTACTTTAGTTTTCTATCTTATAAACATGCATTTTCCTGCAAAAAGGATTAATGAGAAAAATCAAAGCAATACAATAAGGGGCTAAACTAGCACATCTCAGAATTAAGATAGCCTGGCTTGCAGATTTTTCTTTATGAAACATACTGTTTTTTTCTGTGGGACTCTACCTTGCTATTGTCTCAAGTGCTGCTTTTTTTCCCCCCAGATCCTCATGCTAGTTGAATTTTATGGGCAACTGTGTTTTCAGTTCCGTTTGACTTTCATGTAAGTTGAAGTTGCTTGGCTCCTTTCAGGACTGGGCATTGAGAACATGGCACGCTCACTGGTGGGCCTGGAAAGTTGTAATGGACTTGGAACGAAATTTGGGTTGGGTTCTTCAAAGTGAATTAACAAAGTATTGTTAAAATCATTGTTCCTCATTTTTAGTGCTAATATGAGAGCCTCTGAATACAGCATAACTTAGACAGTAACAGGGGATCCACTTTGGTGGTCCTAGTGCCGTGCTAGAGTACAAACACGGATGGTGATTAAGTAGCATTGACATTTATGTGCAGTGAGTATCTGAGTAATGAGGCCCCAAATATTTTTATTTTTGCAGTATTTCCTGCAGATGTCTTGACCATATAATTTACACGTGAACTGCTCAGGTGTAACAATAACAGATGTGTCATAGCAGTCTTTGTGGAGAAGCATAGAGTGGACTTGTCTCCTGGAGGTGGCGTCAGGGTTGCCCATGTTCTTTCTGTACCTCTGTTAACAGTTATGCCATCCCCTTGATTTCTGCTGTGAACGGGAACAGTGCTTGGTCCTCACGGTGTGTGGTAGTGGTCCCCTTTTTTCTGGTCCATTGTTATGATTTCTCTATTTTCAAGTCTTCCTTGGAGATAAACTTCACAGCTTGTTCCTGTCTGAAGGTTGTTCTTGCATTAAGGCCACCTTGGATATCCTTTGGTAGGGTGTCTTGCTATTGTTTTGATTGTGCTTGTAGGCAACAAAGCAAATACCAGGTAAAATTGTGCACTGTGGCTTATGCGGTATGCCGAATTGGTAACTTACCCTCCTTTTTCCACTGGTTTGAAGTGAGTGCACTTTGCCACTGCTGTCTCCTGAGAAAATTTTATATTTGATTCCTCCTCTGTTTTTGATATCTGGTTTTTGATACTTGCCTGTTGTAATGCCGCTGCCTTCCAGTCTGTAGCATTGTGACTCATGTATTTCCTGTGAAATTATTTTCCAGTGCTCGTTCATGTTTTTCTCATTCAGATTTTTCAGTAACTGCCTTTTCTGAATGTGGTGTCACATTGTAGGTCTTCCTCACAGAGCCATCCTCTAACTTGCCAAGCTATATTTGATGCCACCTCTTTTTCCTCATCTTCAGTTTGGTTTTACCTCCTATTTTACTTCGAAAAAGCTCACAGCTGTTGGTTTTCCTTAGCATACTGTCTCTCCTGTATTTAGTCTTTTTGCTTTGTACTGTTGATTATGTAGTTGGACTCATTTATGGTAAACTCTGTGGAACTGTGTGACCCCCTGTAATTTTTGGTTTTTACAATGCTATCAGACACAGCACTTTTATATGCATAAAAGAAATACAAAGGCGAAGGGAGGAAGTAAGTAAAGCATGCAAATACTGCTATTTCCATAGAAAATAATAGTAACTTAGTCTAGCCGTAGTCTTAGCTTTTCTAAGGAATCTGCTAATGAAATGTTTTTATGTAGTGAACTGAGATATCATCTCATTTCATCTTCTATTCTAGCAAACTTGCCAGTTTTACTTGTTGAGTGAGCTGCTTGGATAAGAACGTGTTGTTTGGTACGGCCACCCCTCCTGTGTCCTAGCATTGCGTCCCCATTGTGGTGGGAAGGAAACTCTTTAACTTCCTTAACTCCTCCACTGTTTGCACAGCCTGACACAAAGCAAGCTTGTCTCTGTAATTCTAGCTCACAAAAGTGTAATGTATTTACTGTTTTCACCCATCTTTCACAACAGTTTCCAGCTAGACCTTTGTCAGAACCCATATGCATCAGATTGGTTTGTCGTATCACTTAGGTGTCAAGACAGTTTGGAGGGCAATGACCTGTTAGGCTATCCTGCTTCACTCATCTCCTAGAAATGCTGCCATTGTTTGCTGGGCTGCTACAAGCAGGATTAAATTGTTCTACCCAAGTCTGTTTGTTTTTCAGAGACAAGAAACTTTGATCACTCTGAACTAAAATAAGTGTTCCCACCCCCCTTAAAAAAGCCCTGCTTGGGCTTCTGAGACAAGTATCCAAGTGTTTTCCACAGTGCAGTACCTGTCTTAAACTTCATGTACATTCTGGGAGATTGCCTGCAAAAAGATTGTTTTCCTTAACCATGTTCACTTCTGATACTGGCTTGTTTGACAAAAATCTGTATGAGCTGCTTTCTACCATTTTTTTTATGTTCTCTGTGACTCATGCAACCCTGGCTACCACGAGGTGTGTGGGAATGAATAAATAGCTTTAGTTGTGGTAGAGACAATAAAGGCATGGCCGATGGCAGTAGGGACTGATGAATGGCACCAGCACCAGCAGATCCTGTTCCAGTCCTGCTGAGTACTGTTTCACCTTTCTGTGCCTCAGGTGCCACACTTCTTCAAGTGTGGCTGGTAATACTTCCTCCTCTTGTCAGAGAGCTGTTTATTTAACGACCAGAAAAAGAAAAAAAAAAGGTAGCATGAGAGTATTAATCACAGTTTGTGGGAGCCACAAGTTTGTGTTGGCCTCAGGAATTTCAAGAAAAAAAATCAGAAAGCTCAGTTTTTTCAGGTCATCCCAAACGAAGCATGGGCCAATATGGATGGCACTGTGAGGATGACACCTACCAGAAATCAGCTTCCTTTGTTTTGATTTGCATGAAACAAAGCATTGTACCAATATGGGTAAATACAAAAGCAGCAGTGACTTTTGAAGGGAATAGATAAAAATCCATGTTAAAATTACCAGTTATTGTAAGATGATGTTTTCCATAAAGATTGCATATAAATCTTTATATAAGATGTTACAGCTTTTAGTACAGTTCCAGGGGCAGGGAAGCTTTATATTAAGCTTTTCATAACCTAGTGTCCTGGTTTCAGCTGGGATAGAATTAATTTTCTTCTTAGTAGCTGGTGCAGTGCTGTGTGTTGGGTTTGGTGTGAGAACAATGTTGATAGGACACTGATGTTTTTAGTTAATTTAGTTCACAGTGAAATAAAACAGAAGATGGAAGTGGTCAAAGATAGCTAATTGATTTATCATTACCTGCCTTTTTACTGAGGAAGAGATAATCTGAAGTTTACCTGTGTTAAATTTATTCACCGTGTTTTCTTTAAGCCAATAGGGTTTGTATTTTAGATGCTCTAGAAATACTTGAGGTCAGCATGTGATGTTTTGCTCACAGAAGAGATCCCTATTAATGCTAATTAGAGCAACCTGGCTAATTCTTGTATGGTTTACTGTAAACAATTACATAAGAAAAGAGTAATGGCTGAAGACTTTTTAGGGCAAGTATCAGCTGTCTGATACTGCTAAGGACTTTGCTGGTGAGAACAGTACTAGGAAAGTCTGTGAGAAGGCCTGGGTGCTGTTGGAGTGGGGTTTCAAAGTTCCGTAATTATTATGGCAGAAACACTTCTTGTAGGACTCTTCATAACAAGCCAAGGAGTACAGTGATGTCCCTGTTGAAATCAGTAAAAATACTTTTTTGTGTTATGGTTGGACTTTTGTGGTAGCTGCATGGATACGTAGAAAAGCAAAAGGAAAAAAAAATAATGCCTGGAAGTAGGAATTACTTGTTTTGCTAGGAAGTAGGAAATGAGTCCGATTTCAGAACCCCTTTTGCAGACTATCAGGATGTGACAGACTATATGAGCTTGAGTGCCTGGCTGCATAGAGACTGAGAAGGAGGTATTTTAGTGTTGAGCTTCTTGCTCTACATCAGCAACTCTTCTCATTCTTCTTGGTGCAAAGGGGGTGGATGCAGCCCTCAAAACACAGGGCTGACCCATCTTGAGTGAAAAGTAGATTGGAGGATGTTGCTGAGTCAGTCCTCAGATGTTCAATAGAAAATTGAGCTGAAAGGGGTGAATTTTGTCACTTAAGGCCTTTGTTTGGGTGGGAGCTTTTCCATTGGGTATAGAGGGCTTTGAATCAGGCCCTCAGATGTCACTTGAAAGTTTGTCTTTCATTTGATCTGGCATTTGTCATTCCTCCATTAGTATTTCTTCTTTGGCTTATCTTTGTTCTGTAATTTCTGCCCTACTGTGTAGAGGTTAGATTAAAAGTTCTCGGTAGTTTTTTATAGTCCTTTGAGAAAACAGCACTGTGAAGCTTCCTGTCATTTTCTGCCTTTTGATACGTTAACTGCATTTGATTTGCTGAGGTTTTTCTCCTCTATCTTAACACTTCAGTTGAAAAGTTCCCAGGAGAAAATTTGTATCCACATGTTTTGCCATGTATTAGAATGGTTTTAAATGCCTTTTATACTCAAATAGTTGGGGTAAAAAAGAATTTATGTTTTCATGAAGGAGATAGGTGTTTTGGAGTAACACTGCGGACTACAGCCCAGGACTCTGTTAACAGAAATTGTGCCAAAGTGGAGTCCCCTGGTTTCTGTTTGTGTACCCTGTTTCAACTAAGTGCAAAGCTAAGTCATTCAACATTCTGTCTTGATGTTGATCCCATTCAAGCTATGCTTTATTTAAATGGCAGAAGTCCTAAGCTCTTAGATATGAAAAGCAGATTAAGAGTACAGTGAAAACTAAAGAACTTGGCAGCAACACACTGAATAAATATAAGCAATAACATAGTTCAGAAAACTTCCGATTTCTCAGGCAAATGCACTTTACTCTTTTCCTTGTCAGTCTTGAAGCTTGGTGGTTTTTGAATTTGAGAGCGAGTGTCGTGGTTTAACCCCAGTTGGCAGCTCAGCACCACACAGCTGCTCGCTCCCTCCCTGCCCCTGGTAGGATGAGGGGGAGAATCAGAAGGGTAAATGTGAGAAAACCTGTGGGTTGAGATAAAGACAGTTTAATAGGTAAAGCAAAAGCTGTGTGTACCAGCAAAGCCCCAGGTTTCCGTTCCTTCACAGTTCTGCCAGTTCAGCTGAGCGCAAGGCAGCCTCTCAGCATGGATCTGTGACATGATCCAGGCTGGAGGCATGTATTTTAAAGGCTTGGGTTTTGTCCCTTGTCGTGATCTGGATGATATAATGGCTGTCTTACCATCACTTCCAGATGTTTGAGTTTACATAATGGAGGAGGTAGTGAACTGTGTTGAAAGTTCACATTTGCTCAGAAATGAGCAAATCTAGCAGGAGGAAAAGCTGAAAGTTTCTCCACCTAAAAAGCTCACTTGAGTGTAGGGTTCATTGTCATATGAAATAGCCTGTACGTCTCAGATGCCTGAAGATAAGGCTGTAAAGCAAGTTACATGCTTGTTCGTAAGCATTACAAAACTAGAGGCGTCTTCTGAACTCCTGGATTAGAGGCAGCTATTTCTTAATTACATTGTCAAAAATGTGAAGTTCATTCTTGTTGGTAATGTCCTCTTGTGTGATACAGAAAATCTAGGTCAATCAGCGAAGACCTTTGCCTTGAAGTGCCACTTCATGGCAAGCGGTTGAGGGGCCAGTGCTTTCCATGGGTCACCACCTCCTGCCTTGGCAGCCCTTTGGATCCCTGGGTGGATGCTTTTGCAGAGTAAGGCGATTCTTGTCCTAGAGCAGTTTTGCTCATGAAGCTGGTCCAGGCTGTTACGTTGGGCTGGTCATGTTCCTGCCTGGTCAAGGCCTTCTGAAACCAGTTGTGCCTTTTTTTACCCCTGCCAGAAGTTACACAACCAACAGTCAAAAGTTCAGAGGCCTCAGTTCCAGGGAGGACTTTGGTTTGTGAGGACGTTCGCTCACAATAAGGAAGGATATTGATTAAAAATAACATAGTTGTTTCACTGTTTTTTTGGTTGTGCTTTGGCGTTGTTTTTTTTCTTCTCTGCTCAAGAAGTGGCAGTGAGGGTTGGTGTAGTCTGCTTCAGAAATGGATTCAGGTAAAAGCTAAAAAGGTGGGTTTTTTTGCTGGTCTAACAAGCTGCTGAGCAAAACTGGTGGTTTTGCTGGTACCAGTCAGAGAAGTGTTCCTGTCTCCTCTTCCTCCTTGCTGGTCTGTGTGATTATGCCTTCTGCCTGGCACCAGCTGTGGTGCTTACAGGAACCTTCCCTGAGCTGGCTGAACTTGTTAGGCTGGTGGGAAACTGTCTGCATCTTTTCTTCTCCTGGGTTAGTTTTCCCTAGGTTGGTGAGTTGATTTAGCTTATGTAAGGATCTGTTGGTTGCCAGGGCTGCTGCCAAGTATGCAGACAGCAAGAAAAAGAAGAAGAAAACCAGCGTGGTGGAAGAGAGTAGGCTTGTCCCCTTTTGACAGTCATGATTTGTTAATTAGTTCACCACACTTCAAGAAGTGCTTGGCAGGTCATAGGGGAAGTAGCACTCAACAGCCACCATCTTAACAAAAAACAAAGATGATGGTAGTGCAGGGTAAGAGCCTCACCGGATCTTCCTGCAGTGGCTGTGAGTTGCTACAGACTCGCTGAAGTAACACTGATGCTTACAGGCAAAGAGGCTCATCCTCGCTGCTACGTCTCTGAGGATTATCTAGAGCGGCTCCATGGTCTGGGTTCTCCTTAGCAGCCTTAGTCTGCAAAAAGGTTATCTGCTGGTTGATTTCTGGAACGTATCGATTCACCAGGACTGTGGGTTACTGTAATTGCTGTTAATGAATGGAATTTTATGGAAAGCAAACACGTGACACACAGAGCACTTTCTGCTTTGTCATCCTGCCTGTGGCAGGTTGCCCGAACCAAGGAGGGAGAGGCCCTTCGCAGCAGCAGCCTGCATGCTCGCTCTTTCAAGTCTCTGCCAGAGGTTATGATTGCCTTTGGGTTTTCAGGCTATTGCTAAAGCTAGGCACCTCTAGCACAGATCTACCTGAAAATAATTAGAGATGTTTACAGAAATGCCTGTGTTGTCCAACGACTAGATTTTTATCTCATTGAGGGTATAGTTTTAGGTGAACATTCCTGAGGTTGTTCAAACTTGTTATAGGAATAAAGTGTAAGCCTTCAGTTGCTTCAGGTGCATGCAGGACTGTAGCTTTGATAATATATTGAAGAAAAAAAATTCTTTGTGAAGATCGTGACCAGTGTTCAAAACCTGTGTTCTTGTTTTTCTTTTTTCACATGCATATGTACACATACAGGTTAATTCCTGCCTTCCTTCCCCAAGCTAGAATAGGCCAAGTATTATCTATCCATCACTACTAATACTACTATTAACTATGATGTAACAATTCTGATCTTTAAACCCCTTTACCAACTTCAGCAAAATACTTTTCCCGATACCTTTGTGAAACAAAGGAATTTTATCACCAAGTTTCAGAGAAAAAATCGGAGATGACAAGATTACAAACCAATTTTCAGTGACTGCCCTGTTGCATTTGTGTGAGTGTGAATGTGTGAGTGTGTGTGTGAATGCTCTTCAGGTTTGTGGGCTCAGAGCCCAAGGAATGTATACGCATTCAGTATGGCTGTTTGTCTAAGTATGTGCACGTGTCAGAGTTTGCTAATTAATGCTGGTTGTACAGTACAAAGTATGTGTGTGATTAAGTACAAACAAGTGTGTACTGACCCATTTATTGGAAATTAAGCTTAACATAACTCAGAGTTATGTGGAGGAAGGCAGAGCGGATAATGAATTCCAATCGAGTATTAGATTTTCTTCTGTTTTCTTTGTCCATGCCACATCAAATAAAGTATCGCCATGTATAAAGATGTTAATTTTTTCTGTTTCACTAATATGCTTAACCTTTTCTGTTGGAGATAACTAATTTTATTTTTAGATATATATATTTATATATACATACATATACATTTATATATATATATATATAAAAAATATTTTTTTTAAATATATATGACCAGTGGGGAAACAGATCTTTTCCAGACTTTTGAATACATTTATTTAGAGGATTTCATAGTATGAGCAATACCATATGGCAAAAATGATCTGGGGGGAGATTTTCTTGGAAAAAACAATTCTATTGATAAATTGAACTGAAAGAAGTCTCCAGGGAACTAACTGCAGGAGAAAAATGAAAATTTTAATTCAGTTTAAAAAGTATGAGACTGAAAAAAATGACAGCAAATCAGCATAAGAAAATTACCTTCTGGGCAAGAAAGGTAGAAATCATAATTTTCCTTTAAGACTGAAGTTTTAGGCTTAGCCACATCAAATCTTATTTCCGTACTTTGTTTCAAGCATATTGTTAGATTGGCAAAAAGTACAGAAATCCCAGCCAACTCTTGTACGGGATTTTATTAAAGAGAAGAATATAGCAAGTCATCCTAACGTTGCAGATGACTCATCAGTCGCCTGAGGAAGCGCTCCCCTGAGACAGGCATGCTGCTGATGAGGAAGTGATGAAGCCGCCAGGCCACTCCCCCAGACAATTTCGCTTGAGGATTGCAGCCTTCATAAAGGACCTCTCTCCAGATACTATGTTATTTTATTCTTTATTTCACAGAGGGACCACAGAAGCTGGAAGAAGGGCAGTGCGAAGTAACAGCAGAAACTTCACCGACAGTTGTTTTTGTACAGGAGAAACAAATAGGAGATAATGAAAAAAATTTAAAGGTAGGGGGAGATATGTTTTAAAGTTTATAATTTAGTTTTGACATTTGATGTAAGAATGTAGGCTTTTTTTTAAAATTGTAGTTCTTGGTAGAAGAATGGAGGAGATCCATTCTAAGGATGGGATCATGGTCATGAATAAGTTCCCTTGGTAAATGGGATGCAGAGCTTGTGAAGGTCCTGGCCACTTTGGAGCATGGTTCTAGGAGGTGGTTTCAGAAGGGAAAGTTGTAATCTGCTTTGTCTGATCTAAACTTTTAATGTGTTTTCATGAAGAATGATTATGAAGAACTAATGAAAAATGAACCAAACACTAGGGAGTAAAAGCAGAAGTGTCTTAATGCATGTGAAAACAGAACATTTTTATTTTTTTTTTTAAAGAAAAAAAAGGTAGCATGATATAAGTAGTGATCTAAGCAAATCTCATGAGTAGGTATTGTGGTTTCTTTATATGCATCATATAGATACCGTTCTTGGTTGCTGGGTCTGATGACTGTGTGGGAGTTAGTCTGCCTTTAAGCTTCACACCATCCTGTTGCCACTGAGCAAACAAGAAGGTGTGCTTTGGAGAAGTACAGCACACTTTCTCCAATTTTATATCCCTAGATACAAATGAAGTGCAAATGTATATCATAAGGCAATATATGCTCCTTTTTCACTGTTACTGTGATTACAGTAGGAAGTTTGAGCCTGGCCAATGGCTGCATTAGAAAAATAGAAAAAAGGGGAACCACATGCAAAGTAGATTCAGTGGTAGAGGGGTATATACTGGGGTGATAGAGCAGAAGGAGAAGAGGAAGGAAGATGAGATATTTTTGGATGTCTTCACAACAGCCACAGGTGTTTTCTAGGTTTTGTTTCTACTATTAACGTGCTACCCAGGATTATGAAATAGTATTAAAATGTAACTTTGTACAGGCATATGCACAGTCTGAATTTCTGCTGACGTTGCTGTGTAATTTGCTGGAGGAATAGGGGTCTTTTGTTGGGGGTATGATTGTGTTGGCAGCGGTCTCTAGGGTAGACACAGTTATACTTACAGAGAGAGAGGGAATATTCTGACCTCAGAGGAAGGCAACAGTAGAATGGATTGAGCACAGAGGACTGCTTAATGCAAAACAAAATTAAGATGAAAAGAGAAGGGAAACTTATTTTATTCTTTTTCTTTCTTTTTATTTGCCTTGACTATTCCCATAGTACTGAATCAAGTCCTACCTAGTTAGGCAGATAGAAACACTTGAATAAAAGTGAGAAAATTTGTAAAGCGCCTGAGTATGGGTTTATTTACTTTTTTGGTCTTAAAATTTTTGTCATTACTTTAGTTGATACTCACTGATACATGTCAGCTGAGGAATCTGATTTTTACTCACTCTAGATCTTGTCCTGTGGTTTGAGAGTCACTGAGAATTTTGCCAGCAACTCCAAAGGCTTGAAGGTCTGAAGCCCTGTTAAATTGGAGCTTCGCAAATTAAGTACAAAGGCTCATTTTAGAAAGAGTATATGAAGACAGTGCAATGTTCTTTATGGCATACAGCTGTCAAAATGCATTTTAGAACTTAGGGGTCGTTTTCCTGTGGTGGTAGTCATCTGATAAAAAAACCCCGAAAATTCTTGTGTGAAAGTGTAGTGATCACGCTTGATCCATTTAACACCAAAGTTACTTACAGTGCTAAACCAAAGCAATAATATACACAGGCATGTTACAAAACTGTAGTTTTCAGAAACTGTTTTCTTCTTCCAGTTCTGTTCATTCAGTTGGTAAGGCTGGTAATTGCAGATTATTACAATGTTGTTTATGATTGTTGTATTTTCATACTAATATATGCAGGAGGAGGGGAAAAACACTAATTAGGAAAGTTCAGGGCAGATGAAAAGAATAAAATAAATTAATGGAATGCCTGTGTCAGTAAGTGTGTATCTCATCCTGGAGTACAGAGTAGGAGGAATCACTGAAGTTGCATTGATGTGGAAAACTAAGCTCTGCAAGGAAATCCAGGGCTCCAACAAACGAAAAAATTCATAGCTCAGTATCTAATATGTACTGAGCTATTCAAGGATGGATTAAGAAGATGAAATTTTTAAAAGTTAATTAAAAACAGAGCTTAGAAAATTCAGATGCACTTATGTTCCCTTGTCACAATATTTGCTGCTGAAGATACTAATTTTTGAGCACTGTGGCTAGTGTTTCAGTGTTCCCTAATTCTTCTTGTTTTCTCTGTTCAGGCACATAAGGAAGGCAAGCCTCAAAAACTGTTGGAAATGAACGGGCACATGCCGGTGCCGCATTCCTATGACTATGATCTCATTGTCATTGGTGGGGGCTCAGGTGGTCTGGCAGCTGCCAAGGTATGAGAGAAAACACAGATTTATACTTTCCTTGTAAGTAGGTGGGTGACATCCTCAGCGTCTTGGATCTGGGTATCTTTAACTCTGTAGGGGCGTAACATTTCTGCCTGATCAATGGGATTTCTTTTGAGGTTAGCCCCAGTTATATATTATTCTTTTCCTCACGTTCTGAAGAAGAAAAATATAAAAATGTCATGGTATACTTCTTAATAGAATGAAACTTAGTCCCCACTAATGAGAGCGATGCTGTTGGAGACAGCAGGTAGATAGCTCAACAGTGTTTATTAATTAAAATTCAACTCATACTTGAAAAAGCTTTTAAAACTATTCAAAATTAACATCAGCAGCTTTCTAATTTTATGTGAAAGTAATATCTGTTCAGAAGTAGTTGTGTATGTTGGTTTAATTCTTGTCAATGGGGGAGATTTTGTGATTTGTGAGTTCGTATAGTTGCATAAATGGAGATTTTGCCTGTACTTAGGCAGGGTTAGGATCTCACCCTTCATTTCTAGGGTCTGGTACTTCCTGCCTGTAGCCAGATAATTTATGATTTTTGGTTAGGGTATTACTTTTAGAAGTGTATCTAGAATTAATTAAAGGCATCCACAGTGGTGGAGAATGTACCAGCTCTTAGAGTTGTCATTATCCCAAATATTTGAAACTTGCTGAAATTTAATATAAGTCAGTAACTCTCCTTTACATTAGTAGTTAGGGGCATTTTGCTGCTTCTTGCTATGGCAGAATGAACTATTTAGAAGTGACTTGGGCATTCCTAGAAATAAAACTATTTAATTGCTCAAGACCTGCAGCTGGATTATTCCTCCAGACAGGAGGCATTTCTGTTGTTCTCGAGAAGTGAAGGAGGTTAATGAGGAGTGAAAGCAAATGAGGAGAAAGTATTTCAGCGTAGCATTGGGTTCACACTAAACCTTAGTCCCTTAGAAGAACTTCTGTTATAATGGAAGAGTGCAGCGCTGAGTGATGGATTGTAATATCCTGTATGTCCATGATCTGTTTTGGTAGTTTACTGCTTTTCCATCCATAGGGGCATTATTGCCATGGCATAAGATGGAAGGTAAGCTCTATAAAAATTCTGAGGACCCACGAAGAGAAGTGACACTGGTTTTCAGAGGATGGGGATATTTTAGGACAGAAGACAGTAATGAGAGTAAAAGGGAGCTTGCAAGTAATGCAAAACCAGTTTGAAGTAATAAAAAGTCATCTATTGAAGTTTCCATAAGGAGACTGCTCTGCTTTGTTGTATACGTATGCTAGGTTGTGAAGCTACGGCAGTGATGTTTATTGCATCGTTTTTCAGCTGTGGGATAGAAAAGGTGTGTAGCTAGGAGGATAAATTGCCTTATTCCTTCAATTCAGTGTATAAAGTATATTGCTTCCTAGTGTTCTCAAGTGATTGTAGAGCAGAGCAGAAGATGGTAGATCAGTAAAGTCAGCATCACTATCAGTAGTAATGTGTGTATTTCATGAAATTGAAGTGAAACTGTTTTACAGGCATAAACTTCTGACTTCGATTATTCAGTATTTTTTTTAGTGACTTAACAGTGCTTTAAAAAACAAAACTAAACAAACAACAAAAAAACCCCAATCAACTACACAGTGCTCATACCAAGTTCCAGATATCTACACTCAGGTTTGCAGCAGTTTAAGTAGATTGATTAAATGCATGCTTTTCACAGACACATGCAGCTTTGTGTGCACATCTTCCTTTTCCTCTGTATATTGTACTCTGAGCTTATTATTTTGGAGGTATGTCTTCATGCTGAGTGCAAACACTGCCAAGCTAACTCTGTGCAACCCAGCCACAGAACCAGAGCAGTGCCAGTCCACTACTATCAGTTCACACCAAACAGCTCCAGCCTTAAGCCAACCTTGTTGTGTTCATGCAGCGCTGCACCGAACACATTAAGGTTTGGAAGCCTACAGGGCAGGTTTTGTTACTGTGGACATATCACTCTGCAGAAGTGGTTATGCCTGTGGCCCCTACTGAGGTGGCGAAGCAGTGCTGTGCTGTGTTATGTGAGCATATAGCTGAGTGTAAGCTTGGGAGTCCTTGCATACTATTTAGCTAACACCAGCAAAGCTCTTTTGAGCTGTGTGTAAGAGTTGTCATAAAAGAGCATTAATAACGTGTCTCAAGCCCTAGGTACCATTCTGAGGAACTTTTTCAGAGGTGCTGCTAATGGATAAAAATTAGCTTCTTGCCGATCTTGACCTTTAATCAGAAGCAGAAATCCAGTACATTAATATTTTCCAAAGGTGTCTATGGCCTGCATTGTTTGAAATATGATTTTTATTTTGCATGAGGTCATTACATTTAAAATTGAAAATCTGGTTGTCAGCTATTTGGATTAACAAGTATTACTGGTAACATAATGCTGAAGGCTGTCCAGCTTCTCCCAAGCCAAACCCAAGGCCTTAGGGTTATATCCTGCACTTCTAGTTGTTATTACTTACATGTCTTAAGAATTCTCATGTGATGCAGTACAGTTGTGGTTACTCCAAGTATCAAAGTTATTTTTCTGCATCTCATGGGGGAATCTGTCATGGTGTTTCACAGCTATGTAATGCTTACTTAAGTGTTTTTCCCTGGTACCAGTTATTGCTGTCAATTTTTACCTTTTTCTTAAAAAGCACAAAGGAAACAATGGAATCAGTATAGAAATCTCAGCTCTCAGTGTCATTGATACACATTGATTGTGGAGTTGCTAATGAAACTTCTCAGGGGAAATATCATGAAATAAACCATCACTTTTCTAGTCTGGATGACATCTGCACATCCTGACAGTAAAGTCAAGTTGCTGCGGGTTGACTAGCTTGAAGAGCAGGAGCTGGTCCTGACAACTACAGATTGTACTCAAAATGTAATGTTCCCTTCAACTACAAGAAAAAAGATTGGATGAACACAGTTGTAATGCTTGGCCGTGTGACTTATGTCATTGTGTGATGTGGTTTCAAACAAATGTTTGAGAAACCATCTTTGAAGGCAAAATTGGATTAATGAAGAATTTGTTAAGTATGTTAAAAATAAATGGCATGTTGGGGGAAATAGTGTGAACAAACTGACAGGGTGGAGAATAGGAGGTTTGACTCCCAAAGTCTTCTGTGTATCAGCTGGTGCCATGCTGTTGTGTAGCAGGATGAATGCCTGTTTTTTTCCTTTCATCTTTTTTTCCTACTGAGTGCACAGATTAATTCAGAAGATTAATGATTTGTCTGGCTGTTCCCTAGCAAATAATTCATTATTACTTAATTAAAAGTCACAAAGCTTTTGAGCAATGCGTGATGTTATTATCTACTCCAGTTTTAACCTCTAATATTTAGATACGTGTCTTATTTAATTTGTTTTGCAGGAGGCTGCCAAGTATGAAAAGAAAGTGATGGTGCTGGATTTTGTCACGCCTACCCCTCTGGGCAACTCATGGGGTAAGTTTCTCTTCATTGCAAATCTGTTATAAAGGAGCTTTACAGCTCAGAGACTCTGATTCTCCTTTGAGATCAGCCGTGCTGATGTGAAAAACACATTCTGTCCCTTTCTCTCAGGTCTTGGAGGAACATGTGTAAACGTGGGCTGTATACCTAAAAAACTGATGCACCAGGCAGCCTTACTGGGACAAGCCTTGCAAGATTCACGCAAGTTTGGATGGCAGTTTACGGAAGAAGGTAAAGAAGGAGAACACTTTTTTGCAGTTTTGTCATTTGTGCTGAAAATCCAGAGGCTCTTTTCACAATCAAGTGCTTGCTGCACTTAAGCGTGTGCTCATTTTAACATGAGGCAATTTCAGAGAGATTACACATAAACTTAAGCACTTTTCAAGTCTAAAGCCACGGGGCTTATTGCCTTGCAGCATTTGATGTGTTTATTAATATCTTCTGATCATGTTAGTATTTGATAAGGTTGTTGTGTGAATAAAAACAGTAAGGTACTACTCCATTTCTGAATGTAACACACATCTAAGGGAATACCCCAGAATCTCCCGTTAGAAACTTCCTCATAATTGCAGCCAAGGATTTCCTTTCCATTGGTCTCTGTCACTACTACATAAGATGAATTTTACTTTATATTAGCTCTAATGTGCACGGTTATAGGATTGGGATTTATTTAGAGTGTAATCTGTAGTGGGGAACATGCATAGTCTTCATTTGTTGAGCAATGTCACCTGCTCACAGCATGTGTCAATAGAAAACAATCATGCAGGAAGTCTAAATTTTCCGTGTTTTAAGCTGTATCTGTTCCACTGTGACCCCTGGTGTTGTCTACACTGATGTAATTCTTTGAATTTCGGTAGAGTTACACCTGGAATAAAAAAGGAATAAGATAAAGGTGACTAGGTCATGAAAAAAATCTGTCTGAGAATACAAGGTTCGCTATGGGAAAAGAACTCGCAGACTGAAAGATGAATCTTTCTCTTTTGTTTCTAACAGTCAAACACAACTGGATGACTATGACAGAATCTGTTCAGAGTTACATTGGTTCACTGAACTGGGGCTATCGGGTTGCACTGAGAGAGAAGAAAGTCACGTATGAGAACGCATATGGAGAATTCGTTGGGCCACACACCGTTAAGGTACTCCCTACCCATGTTTTCTGGGTTTTCCTATAGTACTTTCTGAATAGAGATGCTTTTCAAATAGAAGAATTTTTCCCTTGGTAGGACTGCAGAGTACTCACTTTGGACTAATACTTTGTCCACAGGCAACAAATAAAAGAGGAGTTGAGAAGCTGTACACGGCTGAGAGATTTCTTATTGCCACTGGTGAACGACCACGCTACCTGGGTATACCTGGAGACAAGGAATACTGCATTAGCAGGTAAAAACAGGGGGGAATATGAAGTCATTCACCATGAGTAAATGCTTCACTGGTAAGAGAAAGTGGTGAAGCAGGGGCAGGGCTGCTTGGTTGCTGGTTTTCTTTCCTATGTAACTTTTTGTTAGGGGAAAGTAAGCACAGGAAAATAGCTGTAGACAGGTTTTAAGCTGCCAAAAACGCTGGTGTCTAGTAGACATCACAGGACTGTGGGTGGCTGACTAGGTTTGTTCTGTTTCTGACTGATAACAGCAGTAACTGAGAATACGGTAAATCATGTGTGTCCATCATAAAATTAATTTATCAGCTTGCCCTAGTTACCAATACACCCACTTCCTGCCTATTCCTTATGGTCTTTCAGTTCACATACTGAAGTTTTTTTGGTAATGAAGAGCACAGTCTGCTTGGAAGAAACGTCCCTGCTCAAATATCAAGGAAAGCAGGAGTTACAAAGCAGTTAACGTGAAGCCAATAGAAGTGTATTTGTCTTTGTGCATTGAGGCACTCTTGAAACTCAAACCGATTTTTTCCAGCTGCTCAGTGAATTTAGTTCAACTTTTGGGAAAAGTAGTTTCAAATGTCTGGTTAATTAATAAGGCCAAGCAATTCTAGAACAATTTTGACCAAAAAATGTGATATACAGATGAAATCTGTTTTCATATTGGAGTAAATTTTAAGTTACTTAATGTAGAAACAGAGGCTGGAACTACAGGCTTGCGAGTCTATAGCAATGAAATAAATAACTGGCATAATCCCTGTGAAACCAAAACACCATGTTGTGTGTTTCCTTTCTAATAAGTGCTAGCGAAATTAAAGGTAACAGATAATATAGCCTGTAAAGTGGTGCTTTAAAATAACATTAAGGTGGAAAAGTCAGGAATGCCAGAGTTAAAGGCTATCAGATTGAGGCTGTGTGTGTAACCTTCACTGGGTTCCCTGGGGGATAGGAACTATGATGTAGCCTTTAATTACACAATCACATTTTATTCCACCGCAACATTTGCAGAGAGCATCCTTATTTAGCCTTTGCAGTTGTTGGATGAGAGACAGAGAGAGACATTTATTTTAGATTTAAATATTTGGAAAATTGCATTCCCACACTCTGCCTAAGGCTGTGCTGAGCAAATGTGATGCCTCCGTGAATCCCTGCTTCCTTGAGAAGCCATGGTTTTATAGTCTAAGTCCAAAGTTTGATAGAAGGGACATAGCTTGATGAAGCAGTTGAAAGACATGGAAAGCAGGCAAATAAACATGTTTTCTATAATTTCACACTTTTGTCTCTGCTTGTTACTGTAGTTTGCATTAGTTTGTTTTATTGTCTGTGTATATTTGGCACTATGTATAATGCTTTAGCCAAAAGGGTAAGTCTTGAATAAGTGAAGGTGGGATTTTTATCTTAAAGCTGAACCCTTACCTCTTCCTTTTCACTCCTGAGAGCTAAATTTGCAGCAAAACAATTGAAGCAAGATTCAGAGGGGGAAAAACCCCATCAACCTACCTTTTTTTAACAATATGACATAAGTTTCTGTAAAGAAAAAAACCTCAAAATTTTTGTGGTGAATCTGAATTTTCAAACTCTGTGTGTGTGTGTGTGTGTGTGTACTCCTAATTAGAATTTTAACCTGTCATGTACTGATATTGTATTCCAGATGAATTTCCAAAAAATTAAGTTGTTGGATTTTTTTAGTGAGCAGAAAGAGGTATGAAGTCCTATTCTTACAGAAAAAATTAGATATATATAAAACACAATACATTCTTCCGGCTGTCTCTAACTTTCTTTTCTTTTTTCCCTCTTTTTTTTCCAGTGATGATCTTTTCTCTCTGCCTTACTGTCCAGGGAAAACTCTGGTGGTTGGAGCTTCCTATGTTGCCTTGGAATGTGCAGGATTTCTTGCAGGTCTTGGATTAGATGTCACTGTAATGGTGAGATCCATCCTCTTAAGAGGATTTGACCAGGATATTGCAAACAAAATCGGCGAATATATGGAAGAACATGGAATCAACTTTATTAGAGAGTTTGTGCCAATCAAGGTAGGCTCAAAGTGGTATGTGACTACAGCCGATTGCAATATACCTATCATAGTGCTTTAATATTTAAATTATTTTAGTGAATACAAAAGTTGAATTTGCAATACAGGATCTGCTACGATATAGTATGGATTAATTTTTGTTTTAAACTGAGTAAGTCATGAATCTTATGCAATCAACAGGTACAATTTAGTCAGTATTAAAATTTTGTGAGGTTTCAGAACTCATTTTCATTAGAATTAGATAGATTAGTATATATTGCATTAAAGATGTTGTTACTCCTGCTCATCCTGGTCCTGCAAATTCAGCAGTTGTCCTGGAATCTGTGAAACTTCTCACAGGCTCATAATTAAGCAGACACATAATTTCCTGTAAGATCAGGCACATTGCATCACAAATAGTCGTATTTTTCATTCTCAGTTCTCAAATTCTCAGCCAGAAAGTACTGCTTATATGTGCCCAGGACCAGTTGACTCTCCAGTAAATGGGCTTTAGAAGTATCCATCTATATCCTTTACTTGGCAGAGTCCTCAAATACTTGTTCAATTTTCATTGAATTCAGTAGGAGTACTTGTGCAGCTAGTGATGTACATGTATAGGCAAATTCAGGTTGAAAGGCAGGTTAGATAAGCTCTGAAGCTCTTCTGATATAAAGTTGCCTTATCAAAGACTTCAGAGCGTGCTGACAGTATTTTTCATAACGTTTTTTTCACAATAATTAGTGCTTAATTATTATGAAATGGGAAGTAATGTATTAAACAGTTTTCAATTTGGTGTTAAGCCAGCGTGTTACTGAGTTTAACATTTTGGGGATTAAACTGAGTGAAGACTGTTTGTTTTCACCCTTAGCAGTATCAAGTGTAGCTTAAAAAAATGCTCTTGCCAGTTACCATGCTGTGGATCTGACCTTCTCTCACAGAGTGTATGAGAAGTTGAAGTACATGTTTCAAACTTCGTTTTTAGGCATGTTTGGGTTGCAGAAATCCAATGTTGTATGAAAAGCAGGGATTATTTTCTAGCTTTTATTTTCAGATGTAGCTTTTTGTAGGCTCTAGTGGGGGATAAGAAAGGAGGAAGCTGTTTCTACAAACGTATAATTTCAACTAAATGGCAGTCCATCACCCTAGTCCCAAAATTTACCCTGTCCCTTCTCTACATATCTTTGATTTCAATGGGAATAAAATATTTGGCTCTGTTTCTAGCTGAGAATATCCTTAAACTTAAATTGCTGGATATGTTTTTAGTAAATCTCATCTCTTTCAAACGTTGTTTCTGAAGTTATGTGTGTTGTGCTTATTAAAACCCTTTGTAGGGATGTTTGAAGGCAGAAGATGAATTATTGTAAATAATGCTACCGTTGAACAGAAGTAGTTTAACACAGTGATCCTTTAAAGTTGGTAGGATGGCACAGAAGGCTTTCTGAAATTAAAAAAAAAAGAAAAAAGAAAGAGGAGAGCAGAACTCTATCAGGAACTTTGCTTTTTCTGTCTCTAATATTGAATATGAAGTGGGAACTAAGGCAGTTGTTGAAAAGTACTTTTTAACCTGTAGAACGAACACCAACATTTCCAGAATTAAGTGTTGCACACTTACACGTCTCTTGTATGTATAGCCAGCCGCAGGAAGCAGCGGGCACCTTGTTTCCTGGGAGGGTAAGGGAAGAACTGTAGCTGAGGATACCCAGTCCTTTCCTCACAGTCCAGTGAATATTGAGGACAAAAAATAACCCACCTATGTAGCTTTCAATTCCATTCACTTGTTTAGTTGATTTATTTATCAGAGGAAAGAGGAGTGTTTGGGAAAAAAGCCAGTGGTTTTTTGGCTGCTTTATTACTTTCTGGTATATGAGTGGTAGAAGGGGGTGTATATAAAATGAAACCTTCATTTTTTATTACTCTGAACAAAGAGCACAGTTGCAAAAAAATTCACCTTTGCTTCTTTTTTTTTTTTTTTCTGGATCTGTAGCTAAAACTAGGAATATTTGTTTCAGCTGGCTCTGGGGAACTCTGAAGAGGTTTTTTCTTAAGAAGTTTTTTCAGCCATTTAGAGCCAGCTGCTGCCCTCTCCTGCAAGGCCATGGCAGCTTTATGTGTCGGACTAATGTAACTGAAACAGGGCAAAGGGGCAAAGGCCTGTACTGCTAAGGGCTGGGCTATGACAGTGGCTTCCCATGGGTGTAAGGCATAATGGTCCTGTAGGTGAGGTTGAAGAAAATACCTGATGGTGTTTCCAGATCTGGCAAGAGTTCCCTTCCTTCTCACCTCCTCTGTCCCCAGCTGATACCAGCAGCTCACATGGTGGGCTTGGACAAGAAGTTAGCTATCAATCAACTTTTATAAACAGAAATGAGGTCTTATTGTGTTGGTCATAAGAATAAATGTGTGGAGATAAACCAGAATGTTTAAATATGCAAGTGGTAATCACAAATGTAGAGAAAAGTGAAAATATCTTTAGAATAAATGCTTAATATTAGGTCATGGTTAAACACTCTTAACGATAAAATATGTGGTGGGACAAAAATAATTTGCATATCTTTATTTGAAATGAAACCCTTTTTTTCCCTCCCCCAAAATGTTGTAGGTTGAGCAGGTTGAGGAAGGAACTCCTGGAAGATTGAAAGTTACAGCCAAGTCCACAAAGGGGACCCAAATAATCGAAGGAGAATACAATACTGTGAGTCTAAATACCTGAAGAACATGAAATAGCCTTCCATTTAATGTTGAGATTTTGTGGGGTGTTTTTATCCATAGTTAGACTTTTTAAAGTTATTTTAATCATTAAAATATGGTAATTGCACTGAATCAAGTAATTAATGTGACAAAAGTCCCAGAATCCATAGACATGAGTCCTTGCCAAATCGCTTGGTTTTGAAACCTGTTTCTTAACTTAGGGGTGTAGATGAGCTTGGTCATGTGGAATCAATTGCAGGACTTTTCCCCCATGGGATATTTGTCATAAATGATAAGTAATGATTAAGAACAGCTTTCATAGCAAATAAAGCAAATAAAATATCTTCTGGAGTTAGCACAAACAATGGTCTGTGCAAGACCTAAACAAACAGGTGTCATGTCTTCTTCAGACCTGTTGCTGATGCAGCATCTTCACAAAACCCACTAATGCCCTGTGGCAAGTCAGTCACGGAACTTCATTATGCACTTAGAACAGTAAAATTGCACTGTGCAGGTACACCATTATATGTTTAATTGACTGTTTCCATCACACCTCACCCCACTCATTTTCTTAGGCCTTGATGCTGAAAAGGGGGGTGGGGGTGGGGGTGGGGGGAAGTTGTGAATAGAGTATTTGGAACTACACATAATGCATAAAGACAAGCATTTGCCAGCCTGGGATTTTAGACTGCAAATACTGTGTGCCAGTGACCTCATTTACCTGTACAGTGCCTCACTCGTCCCATAACAAGGACATGCCTCAGTGCATCTGAGGGCCAATATTATGGTAAAGTTTAGCAATAATAACAGTGCTGTTGCACAGTGTTGTAATACTGTATTTCCTGGTCCATAGCAGTGAAAGCTTTTTAGACAGCAAATCAGTGTCATCTTTTCATTAAGGAAATATCTGATTTCTTACTGCTACTACATCTTTCACTGAAATGCTGTCACTCCTCATAGAAGGTATGAGCTGTGTGTGATGCATTTTGAGACCTTCAGCTCTGAAGATCTGACATGCTTGGTTGTCTAAAAGACTTGAAGCAGATCTCTGATTCCTTCAGCACAGTTCTTAGTTGTCATATAAGAAGCTTTGTGTAGTTACCTGGGCAGCTGTCCAAGACTGCAGAGCACATAACACTTTTCCTTATGCAAGTATAGGCTGGAATTTGTTTTGCTTGTTAAGGTAGCCGAAGTTGATAGGATGGGTAGGAGTTTGGCCTGGTTTGTTCATCATTCTGAACAAATGTTCAAACAAATAATACTCAACAAATAATATTCTTTGGCAATGACTTGGCTGAGACAATATGTAAGTAAATAATATTTTCTGATCAAACCGAAGGTTACTGTATAGTCTTTTTATTTGTCTAAGCATCTGAGTTTCCTTCCTAAAAAGCCCTTTCCTTATGGAGCATTTTGGGGTCACCTGCTCTTGTAGTGATATGGTATAACAATTTGGTATAAAATTGTGAGGAAATAATCTGACCGTAACTAATTTGTTCAGAATGCTCTTGGGATATTTTTCCAGGGAAAGCTATTCAGCTGTATTTAATGTCACTATTAAAGCCTAAAGCCTGGTATTGTTAGGTCATGGTGGTGGTGTGGCTTGTTTTGAACTCTATGACTGTACAATGGGTAACAAACATGTTCATCTTAGTGTGACCAACCCTTAGATACTAATCCTTAGTACATAATGAAAATAATAGATAGCCACTCGCAAATGCACTTTGAGGTTTTAAAAAATCAGTAATGTGCATTGCTGTTTTGCAGGTGTTGCTAGCAATCGGACGAGATGCATGCACAAGAAAAATTGGTTTGGACAAAGTTGGAGTGAAAATCAATGAAAAGTAAGGACAGATGTCTGTATACCATTCACTAATCAGCTTGTGTCATTTACTGGCGCAATGGTAGTGGTGCATAGACATTTAAATGCTTTGAGGAAAAATTTATTTCCTCTTTGCACACACTTGGATAGAACACTATGTAGCAGATAGCTGTATTTTCTCCCATAGTACTGCTGCATTTGCTTTTTTGATACTGAAATGTCAGTTCCTAAATGCTGGGAGTCAGAAGTGTCTGCTCCATTCTGTCTAGGTTCACATGTCTCAGCTTCCTTCAGTGACTGGGCTTTCTAGGATTTGTCAGTTTTTCCTTGTACTCTTATTCTCATCTTGGTTTCATCTCTACCACCTCTAGGGGCAGAGATCTAATTGTTCCTGCAGGCTTTTAGTGTGGCGGAGTTTGTTTATATTTTAATGTAAATGCTACTATATGTTTATTTTGAAATATAAGGTCAAAGAAGCATTCCTTAAACTCACAGTTGGGGTTCATGATGTGTTTTACATTTTGGAGAAGTTTATTTCTTGCCGTAGAGCAACCCTTGGGAACAACCTGTCTCCTGCAGAGGAGCATTTCATGTTTAATGTAGTGAAGTCGTGTACCAGGGAGTGGAGCTATTGGTAACATTTTCAGTGTTGGTAACTAAAACATCTTCTAGGCACGTGGGGGGCCTAATTGATCTTCCCTTTGAAGAAAAGACGTGGGACCATGACTTGACTTGGTAGTCTATGGAAAAACAGCGCAGAGGGCAGCTTATATATTAATGCAGTGACTGATGTGGCTGAAGGGAACTGTTGTGAAGTTCTAAATAAGTGGAAATTTTGGTCCACTCAAAATTGTCAGACTCGTGTTGTATTGTAGGACAGTACGCATCTTTCGACATCAGGACACCTACTAGTAGCTTAATAGAATGAACTATACAATTATTAGCATGAACTGTGTATTTCTTAATAAGAGCAAAATTGAGGAAGTTGGATTCTAATACACCGCTGGTCCCCCAAGTAACTGTGTGACTGTTTCTGTGCCTGGCTGATTAGGTTTCCCTGTTACACTTCTTTCCTGCAGTGATTTCTGCACTATCTCATTTATTAATGAAGTAGGAAGTATTAATAATTAAAAACTTCCATTAGCTCAGTACACTTATAGCTTGCTAGCTGTCCCTTAAGTAGGGTGTCTGAACAGCTTGACCTGTTGCTGTATAGAAGCCTGAAGGGTAAATTTATAGAAACTGCTTCAGCGACTGGACTGGAATTTCAGTAGTGGAGAAATTCTTTTCTCCTAGAGCTTGAGTGGAAGAATGTCTCTTTCTGTCATCCCTCAAAGTTGCCAGTATACAGCTCAGCTGGTATTAGAGGATATTTGAGGAAGGGATTTATGGTTCACCAAAGAATTGATTCAGGAGATGAATCTCAGCTTCATGGGCTACCCTTACCCAATGTGTACATTCCTGTAGTTCTGGTCAAATTTGCACTACTTTACATTCTTGCCCAAGACTGTAAGATTGTGAATATTACTTCTTTCCCCTCATACTTCAAATATGTGTCTTTCTCTTAAAGCTAAAGGGCCTAACTTGTGCAATGTTATTTATACCTCCAGTCTTCACAGCAGAAGACTTAAATTTTTTTTCTTGTTAATTCATACTGCAGAACAGGAAAAATTCCTGTCAACGATGAGGAGCAAACAAATGTGCCGTATATCTATGCTGTTGGAGATATACTGCAGGACAAGCTGGAACTCACACCAGTGGCGATCCAGGCAGGAAGACTGTTAGTGCAAAGGCTTTATGCTGGCGCAACCAGTAAGGTAAGGAACCAGTTGCCACAAAACACTGTCATTGCTTTGCTTCAAAGTGCAGAGTGCAAGTCTGCTAGTTTATGGAAAACAGTAGGCTTTTAAGGATTAGCTTTGATGATCACTTTAATTTTCCCCTTGCAAAGATATTACTGCAGATATGTTCTGCTAATTGTGTAGGATGAAATTAATAACTTATGGATTAAGCAGTAGTCTCTTTTTTTCCTATTAAGAGGTTTTATTTTTCTCTCAGAGTATAATGATAATAAAATTAACTGAGATCATTTAACTTGTTTTTAACTCTACTGCCTTCCCTAAAAGTCAGCAATCATTCCATCCCATTAACTGCTTTAACTCGAATTCATAGTCAGTTTACTAAACCTACCTATGGGCCCTAAATAGAGTGTAATAGAGGTTGTGATGCTCTTCATTTTCAATATTATTTCCACTAATTTTTTCACTTCTCATCCATATGTTTTCAATGTAATACATAGTTTTGCTTGTAATTGAATATGAACACGAAGGAAAATTAAACATACCAATAGTCTTCACGGATTTATACCTGAGAAGTTGAATTCATCAATTCAGTGTTTACATTTCATACGAGTGCAATTGTAGGTTTCAGCCAAGTTGTGCTAGTCCAAACAGGAGTAACGTGGGTACTCATTTACACCTTATCTTTAAACCAGGAGGAAAGGAGAGTGCCTTTAAAGAACAAAAATCCATGCACCACTGATGTGGGTGCTTGTCTTACCTTCATAACCACAGGGCATGAGCATAAAGGTTTTTCTCTTTTAGAGCCTGCTTATTCATATCAAGTTCAGCTGTCGGCCAGATTTAGAGCTTGATTGAGTTGTTTATTTTAGGTTGTCAGGTATTGCGGTAACAGAATCCTGAATCAGTGTGCATGTCATTACATCAGTCAGGCAAAGTTTAAGAAAACCTTAGTTGGAGCCAGAATTTTTTAATTGTTGCAATGCTATGGATATGTCTTAATTTACATTTTATGCCAGATAACTGTCTCTCAGGGTACAAAAATCCTTATGCTGCCAAAGAAAGCATCACCTCTTTAAGTGAATCCAAGAAATGAGTAACTACTTAGATGGGAACCTGGCTTATATTGCTGTTGTAACAAATCTGGAAAGGGTGAGTGTGTGAAACCTAATGAAGTTAGGGATAGGTGGGGAAAGAATAGTAAGCAGCATCTTTGCTGATCCCCAGTCACAAAGGAAATCACAGCTGAAATCTGTAGAAAATAAAATCACTAAAATTACAGCTGACCAGCCTGCTAGTCTGCTATGGCAGAGTGACTAATTCGGTGGATATGGGGAGAGCAGTGGATGTTGTTTACTTTGACTTTAGAAAAAGGCTTTTGATGCTGTCTCCCATAACTTTCTCATAGATAAAACTGATGAAGTACAGGCTAGACAAGCAGACAGTGAAGTAGAGTGAAAACTGGCTGAACTGTCAGGCGTAGAGGGCTGTGACCAGCATTATGAAGGCCGGCCAGTAGTGGTGTGCCACAGGGTTGGATACTCGGTCTAGTACTGTTCAACACCTTCATTAATGATCTAGATGGTGAGATAGAGAGCACCCTCAGCAAGTCCGCAGATTATATGAAACTGGGGAAGTGACTGATGCAACAAGTGTTTGTGCAGTCACTCAGAGGGACCTTGTCAGGCTGGAGAAATGGGCTGACAGGAATCTCACGGAGTTCAGCAAGGAGAAGTGCAGAGTCCTGCGCCTGGGGAGGTGTAACCCCACGCACCGGCACAGGCTGGGGACCAACAGCTGGAAAGCAGCTGTGCAGAGAAAACCTCAGAGGGGGTCTGGAGGACAAGATGACCGTGAGCCAGCAATGCACCCTCATGGCAGAGAATATCAGTAACATCCTGGGCTGCATCCTGCAGATGCATCCTGGCAAAACATTGCCAGCAAGTAGAGAGAAGTCATCTTTTCCCCTCCACTTGGCTCTGGTGAGGCAGGTTTGGATTTTGTGTCCAGTTTTGAGCTCCTCAGTACAAGAAGGGCAGGGCAAGTCCAGCAAAGGGCCAGGACTATGATTAAGGGACTGGAGCATTGGACACATGAGGAGAAGCTGAGACAGCTGGGAATTTTTATACCCTGTGGAAGAGATGGCTTGTGGGGACTCTTGTATCAGTGTGTATTTATACCTGATGGTAGAAGGTAAAGGAGATGGAGCCAGACTCTTCAGGGGTATAAAGTGCAAGGACAAGAGGCAATGGATTCAAACTGAAACATGGGAAAGTTCCATTTAAACATAAGAAGAATCTTCTTCACTGTGAGGGTGGTCAGGCCCAGAAACCTCTGGGTCAGGCCCAGAGAGAGAGCCTCTAGAACACTCTAAAGCTCCAGTGAAGTCAGGAGTCAATGTTTGCCTCTCATGGTATGTGATTGGGCACACAGTATGAGCCCTAGTTCTGTCCCCCCAAGTGGCTGTAGTTCATGTCTTTGGTTCTTCAGCATCACCTAGGCCACAGCTGATAAAAAGGATGTTTTTTGGATGGTGGTGGTGTCTTTGCAGCATCACCAGCTAAAAATAGCATGCTTTGTAGAAGGAGTTGAACAGTCTACTTTTATCTCCAGTTTGACCTGTGATCTGGCACATTTTTAAAACATGGCACTGAATTTCCTCTTCCTTTTAATCTATGCATACTAATGTCAGTGTGGCTTTAAACTGTCTTTCTGTTCTTGCTCTAGTTAACACCTCTGAGAGGGACAACCCCAAAACTGCGGCTTAATTTAAAACAATTAAGAAAAAAAGAGTTGCTTTCAGAATTATGAATAATCTGACTTTTCTTCCTGTCTTTCAGACTGCTGAATTTTTACCCAGTGTGCTGATTTTATTCCTAATGTTTTGTGGTTTTTTGTTTTGTTTTGGATGCCATACAGTGTGACTATGTGAATGTTCCAACTACTGTATTCACTCCTTTGGAGTATGGAGCCTGTGGGTATTCTGAAGAGACTGCAGTGGAGAAGTTTGGGGAGGAAAACATTGAGGTAAATGCCTTAGTTTCATCTGGATTTTAAGTTCCCAATTTGTAATTTAAAATAATGTTAAGAGTCAATTAAAACAGTGTTCTGTGCTCTGATGCAAGGGCAGCAGATGACTAGGTACGTTTTTGTCTTCCTTGGCAGTTCCTTGACATATTATAAAAATAGTCCCCAATTCTGTTAGCTCTAGTTGCAAATATGTTCTGTTTTTGGCAAACAGGGCTTGAAGGTGGACTGTTTGATTTTTAAAAAAACAACAAAAAAAAAAGGATTTCTTTGTGTCTGCAAATACTTCAGGATAAATTAAAGCTGAGTATGTGCTAGAAGCAATACATTGTTTTTAATGTCAAAGTGGAGCTTTTTGTAGCTACAGTGTGCCAAATTCCTTGCCATGGTGATTTTTACTTGATAAAGCCAAATGTTATGCTCATTTTTCCTGTTTCTTTGGATTATGCAGTGAAGTATGTGCTTAATTTTGCTCACGTGAGTAATCCCTTTTCGTTCACTGGGATTGGCTGGTCAAGAGTGAAATTAGACGTATGTAAGCACTTAGTGCTGGAGGCTGTTCTTACAAAATACTGTACTGACCACATTATAGAAAGCATGAGGGGAGGGAGTCTGACAATAAATTGAGCTTTTATGTCCCGTGAAGATCACCTGAGAAGCATTGTTTGGGGAAATAAGCCGATAAGTGGCAGTTCATGAAGCTGAGAGCCTGCATCCCTCTTAGCTTTGTCAATTACATTTTTTGAATTGGACTGTGGAGAAAAGAAGTAAATATGACTCAAAATGGCAGAGTGTCAAGTACTGTTAACCTGACTACAAGGCAAAGGCTTAAATTCTCATCTGCTCATGAAGTTTGTATATACCCAGTCAAATTTTTGTTATTGAGTCAAATTCTTGCCGTTACGTTTGAAACACTGGACCCTTCTTTGTGGAAAATGCACTTTGGATTTTCAAAGCCATTTTTAAAAATGTGCATACAGAAGCATTTGTGTTCTGGCTAAGTTCTCATTTATTTTTTTCTGACTTCTTTATCATGTCATCATACTGGCTTTTGCTTTTGCAAGCTTCAGTAAGATTATTGAGTCACATCTGTCATTCAGACCTGTTAAACTTCAGTTTCAGGTAGCCATACTTATGAATGCTTTGTGAGCCCATTAATTTGGAAAAATATTAAGTTGTCTTTCCTAGTTTGTGAAGGAATGTATTTTTACTGGAGTTATGATCAATTAAAAAATTATTTCAAATAGTGATCAATTTGAGATTACCTTATAATGGGAGCTGTCAGGAGTTCTGGGTAGAACAGTGCCTCAAAACACCCCATCGTTTTCTGAGATAGGTGCTATACAGGTGGGCGAGCAGCCTTATCTGCAGTTAGGAATCTGTCCAGTGGTGCTGGTTGGGGCAAACAGGAAAATGTGTTGGTTTTTTAATGTACTTTCCATTTTGCAGTGATACATAATACCATCTCTCCTAAACCCAGGCTCTTACCTTTTTCTGCTCTGAGAAATATTTTTGCCTTCATTCCAGGTAAACCCAGAGACAGTACAGCCTTGTGTGAGGGAAGCTTGTAATTGTCTATTTTAATGAAAGCATGGTGAACTGCATCCTGGAAGTGTAATATACTTATGGTTTCCTTTTTCTTTAATTATTGGATGACACTAGCACTTGTTTTGTAGAGGCTTCCTTCTTGGGCATTCATCAAGGGGAACAAGTTTTGCCCTGATTTCAGATATTCCAAATGCTACGTGCATAGCTCATTGTTGAAGATAATCTGGCACTTTTTGGAAGATCATGCTCTCTGCTGTGAAATCACACAACTGTGGTGTTTTTTTTTAACTTGTGTTGTATTTCCAGGTGTACCATAGTCATTTCTGGCCACTGGAATGGACTGTGCCATCCAGAGACAACAACAAATGCTATGCAAAGATAATTTGCAATATTCAAGATAATGTAAGTGCATCTTTCCTTCCAGGGAAAACAGTAGCTATATGTTCATCATAGAGACCAATTATACTACAGCTATAAATAGGTTATTTTTAACAATTACATTTTTTTTCTGCCTTTTGAAATGTAAAAAATATGTATAGTTGTCATGGTTTAACCCTGTCTGGCAACTAAATACCACACAGCCACTTGCTCACTACCACCCCCCACCCCACAGCAGAATGGGGAGGAGAATCAGGGAAAAAAGGTAAAACTCGAGGGTTGAGATAGGAACAATCTAATAATTGAAATAAAATAAAATAATAATAACAATTTTAAGGAAAAAGAGAGACAAAGGAAGAACAAAATCCAAAGGGAAGGGGGAAAAGACAAATGATGCACAATACAATAGCTCACCACCTGCTGACCAATGTCCAGCCAGTCCCTGAGCAGCAATCAGCCCCTCCTGGCCAACTCCCCCCGATTTATATACTGAGCGTGGTATTCTGTGGTATGGAATATCCCTTTGGCTAGTTCGGGTCAGCTGTCCTGGCTGTGTCCCCTCTGAATTTCTTGTGCTGCTTCAGCCTTCTCACTGGCAGAGCCTGAGAAACGGAAAAGTCATTGACTTAGTATAAACATGACTTAGCAACAGCTAAAAATATCAGTGTGTTATCAACACTATTCTCATACTAAATCCAAAAAATGGCACTGCACCAGCTACTAAGAAGAAAATTAACTCTATCCCAGCCAAAACCAGGACAATAGTGATACAATACTTTGTTTATACAAAAACAACCCTTAGTAAAATAGAAAACTCTGCTATTACTGTTGGTATATGGTACATCTTCCATGTACATAAAATAAGTAGAGATCTCTAAAGTCTTAGATATTTCATTAACTTTGAAATGTGAGGGAATCAATGCATGTAAAAATGGTTATTTTTTTAATTTATATTTTTATATATATATATATATATATATATAAATTATTTATTTATTTATTTATATTTTATATTATATGTTTTTCTTATTCTCCCCTCCCCAAACTGGGGCATTCTTTTCTGGGAGATTCTTCTCTGTGAAATTGAGGTCACTCAGAAACCATCACAACTTGTAACCTCTGCAAATCCACGTGTCTATAAAACCCTTGAGCTCGTTCTAACAGGATTAATGTATCTTGCCTGCACAAATCTCATTTAGGGTGATAATGCCAGGATTATCCATGGACTAGGATAAAATTTCCTGGCAATGGAACGTACCATACCTGCTGAAGCACAAGGGAAGTTACTAATTGGTTAAAAGAATTGGTATGCCCCTCTCTGAATGATCATCATCTATTTAATAAAAAAATAGTTGATTTTAATAATATGAATTATTATGAAGAATAATATGCTGTTAAAATGTATTCCTGTTAAGATAGTGGCATATCAGTCATAAAATTTTTTTTAATGTATTTTACCTATTTTCTTTCATCATTAGATACAGATTTATCTTTCTGCAGTCTTTCTAAGCATCACATCACCATTTTGTAAAATTTGCAAACCTGTCTGGTTTTGCCCATCTCCTCCTTCTGGAGGAGTTTGCACTAGTGTGGAAGCTATTTTAGAACCCATGGTTATGTTCATAATCCAAAGTTACTTAAGAAAATGAAAAGGCTTAATGGTGATTTAGTGTTCCATTGATTTGTTTCCATTTCTTGTCCTGAAAATTTGGAACGTGTTTAAACATCTAGTGGTAGAGCTGGAAGTTACCCTGGATGAAAAATAGTTCAGTAACTATTTAAAACCGTAGTTATCTTGGTTTCATTATTACGTATATCCATATTTTTAAAGGAAAATAAGATAATAACTAAAATAGAGTTATCCTTATTAGAGCTTTACTTATGTAAATAAACCCTGTTGTAAATCTCAGTCCTCAGGCCTACTGAAAGAAAAATAACTCTTCAGTGTATTACTGAGTATCCACACTCCCTTATATGTGATATTTAGCAGGAGGAGCAGATAAGTTTTGATGGCCAACTGGGCCACATCTGTGCTCAGCAAAATATGATTAATGCCCTAAAAGCCTCTAAAGCCCGCAGCAGTTGGTACTTGCTAAAGGAGACTTGCTTTTCTTAGAGAAGCAAGCTTTTCTTTAAGAAAAGCAGGTCAGGTCAGCACAGCTTGTTCTGTTGAGTGCTGAGGCTATATGTGCAGTAGTTTGACGTATTTTGCAATTGAACAGTAGTACAGATATGGGAAGTGTGAAGTAATAATATCTTCCTTGTAACTGGATGTCTTTTGGTTTCTTTTGGCAGTCTCTAGGTGTATTATCTCCCAGTAACAGCGAACACTGCAACTAGAGTAGTCGTCAGTTTAGTTATAATACACTTCTTGCCACACCTGGTTAGCCAGAACTTTAGCTTGTGGCCCTTTCCTGTAAGCAACTACCAAACTGGAAGTTCTTCAGTAGATAACGCACCATGTAGCCACCTAGCATAGGCCCTGATGCTGCAAACCTTCATGCAAGGTGTTCGTCTTTACTTAGGCAAGCAATCTGTTGGAATGAGTGGAATAGCTTGCCTGAATAAAATTTAAATGCATGTTTGCAATTTGGACAAACAAAATAATCAAGCATAGACCGTGGTGTGTGTTAAATTTTTATGCTGTTGATGTGAATGGAGGACTCCTGCACAAAACCTTGTAAGGCAGATTTTTCTTGAGTTCTTAGTTGAATCTTCTCCTTTTCAGAGAGAACAAAATTATACCAACTATTTCCCGTCTGTTGGTGCTAATGATAGTTCACATTTGTGTGGTTACATTAATTTGTGGTATGTTTTGTAAGCTGATTAAATTATATACTCTTGAGTAAGAAAACCTCACATGTTGTCTAAAGAGAACTGAATGCATGACTGTGCTTGCACTTGATTATCTTTGCTATTTAGGAGAGAGTCATTGGTTTCCATGTCCTTGGTCCAAATGCTGGAGAAGTCACCCAAGGGTTTGCAGCTGCTATTAAATGTGGGATCACAAAAGAGCAGCTGGACAGCACCATAGGAATTCATCCCGTCTGTGCAGAGGTTTGTATACAAAGTCACCTCATAGCCTGGCTTTTGTAACGTTCTGAGGTAAGGTGTTGGAAATCTGAATAGCAGAGCTCTGTTAAAGAGGTCTGAATTTGGGGGAAGGTAGAGGGGAAGGAAGGACAGGAAATTATCTGGTTTTAACGTTTAGCAATCTAATGTTTAGGTTTAATTTGGGAGATTATATTTTTTTTAGTGTATTCATTTGTGAAATATTTATGGTCTCCCCTAATCCAGTGGTCTCTCTGCTGGGAAGTGTAGATTTTTCCTCCCACTCAAAGATCCATTTACGAAGTCTTCAAATACTATTTCTGCTAAAATGGTTGTCAAAGCTAATTTTTTTTAGATGTGTACTCAAAACAGGCTTGTAAACTGGTGTTGGGAAGGGGACCAGCTACATGACAATTTTTCGATTAAATTCTGCCCTGTTAAAGATCTCTGCTTTAACCTGTAGGCCTTCACTTTTGAAGTGAAGTATCTAAGGCCACACAAACATTTCTTCTTGTGTTTGTCTTGCTGTTCCTCCGTAACGAAGAGCTTAATTTTCTCTAGTGGGTGAGGGACAGCTTCTCCCAGGTGTAAATCAAGAGATGCTCCACTGATTTGTAGTAGCATTAGGACCCATTTATATTAGCTGAGGATCCCTGCAAACTGTTTATGGTCTTTTTACCGAATCTCTGTTTTTACCTGCTTATGATAGCTACAAAGAGTTGTAAGAGTGCACCTGGATGCTGGTCTGCAGAAGTGAGGTCTGCTTCTCTTGTTTTGTGTTTCCAAAGTGATACAATATAAGCAATATAATATGAACTCCATTAATGGCATGGACTGCTAGCAATCTGAATCATCTTCAAAGCATCTGCAATACAGATTCTGCTTTTTTTCTGTAGTATTATCTAATGGTGTTCTTGGAAGCCCTTGAAAAGGGGTTGCAGGTCCTTATCTTACCAGGGCCCTGTGGAGGGGGAACTATGAGGAAGGCATTGAAACCTGTGAACTCAAGTGGAATATTAGCATATGCAGTGTGAAGAGAGGATGGTAGTCATAATTTATTCTGGACATCTGAGCTGCTAAAATTGAAACTGAATAGAATGATGATTAGACATAATTTAGGGAAGTAATTTCAGATAATCATATTTGTTTGAGTGGGGGAGGAAGAAATGGGCTCAGGAGAAATATGCTATTTAAAAGCTCCAGGGAACAGTGATAATTTTTAGTGCCAGTCTTCAAAAGGTTTTTTTGTGCCTGTTACTTAATTTAATCTCTTAAGCAGTAAACAAAAAATCAAAGTGCAAGATGGTATTCTTTAATTTAAAAAATGCTTAAACATTGTTGGGAATTTGTGAGGACTGCATATATCTGGATGAACAGAATAATGGATAATATTGGTGTTATTTTTATCTTACATCCATGTAAAAGCTAAAAAAAATGAAGTCTGATCTGAGCAGGAAAGGGACAGTGTTGCAGGGTCAAATGCTGACATCTTCACTGGCGTTAGTACTAATTCATTGCTCTAAGAGTCTCCTGTGAAATACGGTACTACTCAACTTGAAGAAAACTGTAGGACTGGGGATCCCATTTCTCACTGCTTACAAGTTAGAGCCAGATTTTGCTTCTCTTATTTCAGCAGCATTTTATTCTGCAGAAAACATGAGTTCTGAATGGAGTTTCTTGCAAGGCAAAGTACAAATAACTACAAGCACAGAGTTGGTAGGACCTCAGCTTTATAGGGAATTGCCTCGCAACTTAGACTGTACTGAACCACTTGAAATACAGGTGTGTATAATCTAGCAGCTGTGATGAAGAGCAAGTGTCTTCTGAAAGCTGGGATGATTCTTTGAGTTAGCTAATGATGGCTTTCCAGCTGTTGGATCTAAGGTTTTGTCTTCACTTCGATACCTAACAGATTCTGTCAAAAACCTTGCATTTCCAATAATTATCAAATGACTCCCAGCTGGAGTTAGGGAGCTGTTTGGTCCCTACAGCCATTGGAACTGGCTAGCACACCCACAGCTTGCAGTCGGGCCAAAAAGAAAGAAGATAAATTTTGCACTTTTTAATCTTTGTCTTTCAAAGTGAAATAATAATAAGTGAAGGTAATAAATAATAAATGTCAGTCTGTGAATCAGAATTGAAGAGTTAAAAACCCTGTCTCAAGCCATGCGCTATAGTTTAAATATATTGCTGTTCTTCTGCCATATATATTAGTCATACATTTGTCTTCCTGATTTGTGTGTAATGCTTTACATGCTTATAGAAAGTGGAAGAGATACATCATTTATTGATGTTGTTCTCTGAAGAGCTGCTAGCAGCCTTAATGCAGCAGAGTTCCTACTTAGAGAACTGTAGGGCTTTCAGATCCCCATTATCTTTAGATACTTCCGTGTTATTTGCATAACTGAAATGTGTATGTACTTTATTCTGTGCTAAGTTTATTCTTCCTGAGAGATGGCTTTGATGATAGCTAATTATTGCAACTTTGAACCATTTAGGTAGAAGTGGGTTTGATTTCCTTTTTTCCTCTCTGTATTATTATCTATGCAAAACTATGCATATTTGCATAGTAAAGTTCTAATATTAAACAAGCTTTTGTAGAATTTTTCTTCTTGAATTTTGATACCTTTTAATTTTACAATAATTATTTTTTAATATGTTGTTTTCTTTAATGTGACTTGAGAGCAGTGAGGATTGGACTTCAAACTACATTGACTAAGTGTTTCTTAGCCATTATTCAGAGGATACAGATCCCAGACATAATACCTACATCAGCAATCAGTTCCACATTTCTGTAATAACTAGAAAGGTACAGAGGCAAAATTTATGTTCTCCCCAAATGCTATTGCCTTGGGTTAACTTCACTTTCCCAACAAAGAAGTTATCTTTGAGCCATAAAGACATTTATTCATTAGGTGTACAGACTGAAGTTTATTATTGCTGAGCTTGTTCCCACTGTAAAAACTTAAGAGCATTAAGCAGAAGGTGGTATGAAGCCACATGACTTCCTTAATTTTTTCTTTTCCACTGTATAAGGAAGACCATAAGGTAAATGAAGAGAACAAAGCATATTTGTGTGTGTGCGCACGCGCGCTATTTAGTGGCAAGGATTTTAAATGTATGTTTTTCATTATTCTTTTATTACTTTCAGAAATGGCTGTGGTTTTGAGCATTATGCCCAAGTTGATCTTCCAGAAAAAATTCATTTTAGCCATACTAAAAGTCTTCTTTTTTCTTTCTTTTCAGATATTCACCACCCTGTCCGTGACTAAGCGTTCTGGTGAAAGTACCCTTGGGGCTGGATGTTGAGGTTAAAGACTCCCATTCTTGTTATTGCCAGAGACTGACTTTCATCACAATGTCTGACTTGTGCAATTCAGAAGAACGGTTTTCGGAGAAGGCATCCTCAGACATCTGCGGAAGTGTGTAGATTTTAACTGGGGTGTTCTATCATCCTAAGGAGAAGAGCACTTTGGGAGTTGGTCACTTGTGGTGATTGGCTGACAATTAACAATGCAATGGGAATATTGACTGTCGAGCTGTTGCATAGCAGGGCATTTAACAAATGCTTTCATGAAGTCACAGCCTGAAGCCTGTATTGTCTGGTGGGCAGTGATGGAAGAACTGCTAGCACAGCTGGACAACAGCTGTTTTGTTTTGGGTTTATTCCTCTCTTATTTTCTTACCTGAACAAAGAACTTCTGGACTCAAGAAAATTATCACAATTGCCCCTGTGTGCTCGGTTAGAACACAGCAATTGCTCCTCATTGGTCTCCTCATGAGACCTTTACTAGCATTTTACCAGCTCACATGGCTATGGAGGGGAAGTTGTGTCTACATATTTGATCTTGAGGAAGAAGGTATCTTTGGAAAAAAGTTTAGTACTGTCTAGAATAACATATTTCTTGGCTTCCAAACTGACTCTTTTGTGACTTTTTATTTTAGAGAAACTTACTTGGGAAAACGTTCTCCTTAGTGAGAAAGTAAAATACTTTTTATTGAGGCCTTCTTGTACAGAAAGTTGTTGTGGGTTTTTCACCCTGAAAGTAACGACCATGCATGTAACGCAGATGTGATCTTAACTTTATCTTGCCGTTTATGAGATTATAATTAATCCAATTTGGAACAGACACAATTCCAATGTGGAATAAATTATACTTCCAAGAGCTCTGTGCAACTTTATTAAATTTGAATAAATTCTTCCTTTCCAGATGCGCTATCATACGCTGCACTGTTTCAGGTCTAAATTGGACACTTTGAACACAGCAGTAGTGAAACTCTCCCTCAGATTAGTGGGCCTGTAGAATTGAAAAAACCCAACCAAACAACACTCCGCAAAACAAACAAGCAAATAAAACCCCCTCCCAACCTCCAGAAACCAATAGTGAAACATCTTCTACCTAGACATGGCCTAAAAGCTTATTTAGTTCCATATGTGCTTTGTTTTATATTTAATTATGAAAACAATACTTTACAACAGAGATTTCCATGGAAAGTAACGAATTCTTGAATATTCTTCCTGTGCTAGATAAACTGCATACATATTTATCAAGAAATGGTAAAAAATCCCTCTTTGTGATGGAAATGAATGTGCTTTATGATCTGTTTTTTCATTTCTGTCTGTTTTAGCAGAAAGGTTCAGATTACTTTTATTAAATGGTTCTCAGAAGTTTAGTAGTGTGGTGTAAATAGAGGGTACATTCTCCAGCCCTCTGGGCAGAATGCCTTATGTCTAAATTTCTACCTGGTAACAAATTTATATATTTCTACTGAGATTTCTAGAATAGTGTTACAAGTTATTTTTATAAACTCATGTATAACTGAAGGATTTTTGAATGTGTTTTGTATGGTGTCAAGAACGATCTGTAGTGGTATTTTTCTGGCCAGTTCATTAAATAAATTAAGTATTTGCACAAACAGATGTTTATTTTGATGCCTCTTCCATGCAAAGAGACCAGGTGACAGCAAGCTAACTGGTTTTTTTTAAAGGCCAGAAGAGGGCACCTTGGTAAATCCAGCTGTGATTTGTTTGTCTTTTGAATTGTGAAGGTAGGTATTTCTCTGAGAGACAGGGTTTGGAGCTATTTTATGCGTGGTTTTTTGTGTTAAATGTGTGAGAAGGGCATGCTTAAAAATAAGAAATTAATTAGGAAACTAACCTTCCACTATTTGCACTAGCTGCCATCTGTGTAACTTCTGAAAACCCAGGAGTACAGGTTCCTGAGCTGTTTGGCAGTGTAGCTGTTCATATTTAAGCACATGGATAGCAGCATTTTCAAGCAAGTTTGTAGGAAAGTCAGATCCTGGAGTGTAGGAAATAAAGACATGTATGGGCTTGGCTTTGCAAGGTTGGACCCACATGGATCTGTTCCTGTGGGTCATGTCATCATTAATAACTTGCGTCTTTATACTAGTGGCTTACAATGCAGTAGTTATTGGTTTTAATTACTTTTATTTTTCCTTTAAATTTAAAATTATGAGGGTTTTTTGGTAGGGCTTTTTCTTTTATTTCTCCAGAAGGAAAGTGTTTTCAGGTGTGTATTTCTATGTCATCTATGCATGATGGTAGAGATACAGAATGTATTATAACATCACATAAGGATGTATTAAATGCCAAAGCAAAGTATTTAATGTTTTAAGTAAATTAAGCATACGCTGGGTAATACATGCTTCAGAAGCATGTACTAGAAAATTTAACAAGTTAAACGGTATTTATATTCAGCTCATATTCATTAGTTATTGACATTTTTTTGGAATTCTTACAGAGTGTAAGTGAGTATTATCCTAAGATATTACGGATACAAATGCAGACAACAAACTTTAGCAGGGGTTTAGTAGAGTTTCACTGACAGGCTCCAAGAATTACTCTTTTTTTTCTTTTTTTCTTTTTTTTTTTTATAAGCTCTGCTGCCCCAGCTGATCATTCCCCTTTTATCCCTCTCCCCTTGGTGTGAGTTGTTGGAGCAATCCTAATTTTCCTGTCGGTCTTGTATTCCAGCTTGCATCCTGCCTTCCCTCCTTCAAGACCTGCTGCCTGTCCAGAGTCCCAGCGCAGAAGTCGTACAGTGGGGCAGGACCAGTTTCAAACAAGGTGGATCTCCTGAAGGTATCATGGGCACTGGAGGTTTCTCAGTAGGGTACATGTCTTGCTGGGCCCTGTGGGAAGACCTTGCACTTGTAAAGCTTGCAAACGATCATGTCTTTGGCTGTGCCACTGCGGCACGTCCCTTGCTTTATGATGCCACGTGGCAGCTGGTGGATGACTGTAGGAGAAAAGCCATGGCTCTGTGCTGCTGGTGCACGCCATGCCAGTGCAAGAGTGTGAAGAAGGAAGGGGCCAAATGGCTGAATCTTTGACGTTAAGACTCGATAGCCTCCTTTGAGGTCAAAATATGGTATAAATGTTTGTGGTAAAATGGCAACTCTGCCGAGAATGAAGTTCCAGAAGCTCTTTGTCTTTGATGACTGGCTTTTCTGATTGCTCAGTTGTCCTCTGCATGGGATGATGTGAGACCACTTTCTTGCCAAGGCCTATTTGGCCTCCAGAGATAAAACCTAAAAAAACAAACCAGAAAGAAGGTGCCAAGGGATCTGCTGCACCACTAGCCTCCCTTCTGCATGCGCGAAATAGCAGAAGAGCCCTGAAAGGTTTCTGTCCCAGAGGCGCCATTTGTCTCAGCACAGGGCTTTGGTTTGGGGGCTGCCGGTGCGGGGGTGGGATGGGGGCATTGATCAGAGAGGGTGGGAAGGCATCGTGTGGGGCTGTGGTGTGAGGTGGGAAGGGTTGCAGGTGGGGAAAGGCGAAGGCACGGTGCAGGGCAGCAGCTGCAATGTTGCCTGTGTGGGGTAGCAGAGGGCTTGAGGGTGGGAAGGCTGAGAGTGCTCCCCGGAGACCACCGAGCTGGGGAAGTGCGGGTGGGCACCTGCCCTGACGGGCTGCCTGGTGGCTGGGCCCATCCTGTGGGGCTTGCGGGAGCTTGCGGGTCTGAGCCGGGCGTTTTGCAAGGCTGGGAGGTTGTGACTGAATCCAGAGGTGGCTGCAGAAAGTGCTTGCTGCTGAAGGGTGGCGGGATGCTGCTGGGCGCTCACTGGGGCACTCCTTTCCCTCCCCACGCTGGGTGAAAGCTGCCCGTGAGGGAATGGCGTTGTCCTGAGGGACGGCGAGGCCTCGGGGCCAGGCGTCTCAGGGGTGGCACGAGCGGATGGCTGATCCGGAGGGCTTAACCGCCGGTGCTCAGAGGAATGGCCACGTGCATCAAGGCAAGATGCCTGTGACCTGCTGTCCCACCATGTCATCCTGGTGGAAGGTGTGGCCTGTGGGCTCCCAGGCCTCGCTCAGCCTCACGTGGTGAGGCTCTGGCTGACCTGTAAGGGTCACCTTGCTGCGGAAGCTGCGTGCCGGTGGGTGCCGGGCGCTGCCGATGGGCGAGGGAGCAGCTGCACCTGTGGCAGGGGCCTGGGCAGTCACCGGGCCCTGGGAACTCGCTGCCCCCCAGTATCATCCCTGTTTCCATCCCTCTTGCTCTGCTCCCATGCTCCAGACAGAGCTCTGCTGGGTTGTTGGGGCTTTTCTTCTTATGTTGGGGAAAAATTATATGTTTTCCTTTTATTTGCCAAATGCTCCTGACCCATGCTCTGTTGGGCAGAATACACATACAATTTCTGTTTAATTCCATTGCCCTTTTTATCTTTCTTTTCCTGTGAAACCTTCCTAGTTACGGATTTTCTGAGGGAGTTTTCCCATGACATACTTACCTCTTAAAACTACAAACTAAGCTGGCACACAGGGGCATATGTACCAGGACAGAGGAGGAAGGCCTGCCTTCCCCTAGCAAAGCTGCGTGACCGACCTTGCTCAGGACCACCGATGACTCCTGATCTGCCCCACAGTGTTGGCTGACCGTCAGGTGCCTGCAAGTGATTGCTTTCTGCCACAGAGGCCATGCTGTGCCAGACTCTTCCATGGAGCATCCTCTGCTGCTGAACCCCCCCCCCGCTGCAGCTGGCCATCACGGGCCCAGAGGAATGTCCATCCCCATCTTTAGACTTTAATGGGAGCTGACCTGGGCACATAGTGGCCAATATGCTGCCAAAACCCCACGTCTTCTTTCTTCTGTATATACAGTCTCAGCAATCAATTCTTTGCTTGAAAATAGGTTTTACTCTAGGTTAGGCACAGAGTAAATTGAGCTCTGCCTATCGCTTGCTTTCAAAAACATGGTAACGCATTTAGCCTAAAGATCTGGTTTCCCTTTTAATGTCAATGTAAACTGACAGGCAACACCACCCACGATGAGAAATGCACGTGTGCCATGTGGTGTGACGTGAGGCAGACATAAGTGACTTGCATTTGGGTTTGACCCAGAGTTGGGGTCACTTCCCACTCTGGGGTTTCTGCTCCGTTATATGTGTATATACACACACACACATATGTGTGTGTGTGTGTATATATATATATGCACGCACGTATAGTGTGGACTGTGGGATGGGGTGACCCAAGGTCCCTCCAGGAAAATTTTCCCTTGGGTGACTCTTTGGCGTTGCCTCATCAAGGAAGGAAGGAAGTTCCCAGAGAGAGAAACTGCATGACATCAGTGAACGCTATTCAGTGTCATAGAGTAACCACCTCTTGTGAGGAGCCTGGTTGTCCCAACACCACCAGTGTATCTAAAAACAAGAGTTCATGACTTGTAGTAACTTCCCCCAGGGTGCATGGACACCGTGGTGGAGCCGTGTGCGGCAGAGGGCATGGCAGGTCAGCACTGTGGTGGCAGAGGCAAGGAGGATGCAGAGAGACTCACACTGTCCTTGTTTGAGTTTTTGTTGGCTCTGCAAGCACCATTTCTCCCTTAGCTCTACAGCTGCTAAAAATAACCACCTTAAATTAATGTCTTATATTTGCATTAAACTGTTAAACTCGCATTGATCACTGCAACACCGCACACTGAAACTGCTGTTTATTGCACATTTATAGCTTAAGTGAGGTTCCTCAAGCTTTCTTTTTGGTAGCTGAAGTGAGACAGGTAGTACTGATTGCACAAGCATTTGCTTTCTCTTAGGGCTGCATTTTCTTGAATTAGAACCTCAACTTAGCTGAGCTGGATTTTACAGCTTGTGAATTGCGAGCATGTGTGTCTCCCAGAGCTCCGGCAGGAGTCACAGGTCTGGCTGCTCTAAAGTCAGGCTGGTGCCTGCTCCTTGAGGGTTCAACCTACTCCCGGTCTGGCCCCCTGAGGCTGCTGGGGGGCACAGGGGCTCAGTGCTTTGCAAGGAGCAAGAGATGGCTGCTGATCATGTGGGCTGAAAGTTCCTGTTTCTACACCTTGTTCCTGTGTTCTTGAGTGATGCCCCATCAAGTGCATATCAAACTAAGGGGGGCAAATGCGGTGTTTGATTCAAAATGTTTCCTTCCAGCAGCAGGCTTTAATTCCCTGCTGTGTGGAGCTGTCATTTCTCCCGCTTCATCATTAGCTTCTCATTTAGACAGGCTGAGTAATGGCCATTGCAGTTCTATCTTAAGTACGCACCATGTCGTGTCTGCTTGAACCAGTGTGGTGAGGCACTTGTGGAGGCTGGGCCAGGAACCTGTGGTGCCCTTGGCCAGCGTGCTGGTCTCTCTTGACTCCACCTCTCTGTCCTCTGGTTTGCAGGCTGTGTCACATCTCCTGTGCGTGGTGGGAAGTTCCCCTTGAAGGGTCACGCTGGACAGGGTCAGCTACAACCCAGGAAGGGTATGAAAGGTGCCTGTGCCTGAGATGAGCAGTGTTCCCTGAGGGCTTCAGCACTGGACTTGTGGGTTATTTCTGGAGGGTGTTTGGTGAGTAGAATCTGTCCCAGGACTGGCACAGGTGAAGGCAGCCTGTCGAGGCTAGCTCTGCAGATAACCTCACCTCAGGACCACTCTGAGCAGCTCTTGCTGCAGGGCCAGAGAAGGAAACAAAGCAGAGATGCTGCTAACCCTGTTAAATGTGTTATTTTAATGAGTCTGACAGATGGGTATCAGCCTATGTTTATTTCTTCACTATCTGAGGTACGATGTTAAAAGAAAACAAGGGAAAATGTATGTGAGCCATGGCTCTGTGCTCGGATAGCTATTGGGCTTGGTTTAATGCCTTGGGCCAGTTAAAGCACAGTTGTTAGGCTGGGACACTAGGTGTGAAATATGTCAGGATGTGTGCATGCATGCCTTTCAATTTAGGAAGATAAAAATGAAAAATGCATGTCAAAGCAAGAGCTAAACTCTTGACGAGGCAGGGTACATGTGCACGAACTATCAGCTGGGTATGCTCTGAAGCACCTTTGAAGGTAAAGTCATGGTGGAAATCAAAGCAACCCAAAAATAAAACTGGTGGGGAAGTTGCCGTGAAGCACCTTAAAGTAGTGTCTCTGTTTTAGACATGCTGCCTCCTACAAATTAGACAGAAGAAAAGCAATGCACTCGGGAAATGTGAGATGCTAGATTCTCTTAGAACAGTAGGAATGGCACCAACTCCTATTTAAATGTTGCAGAGCTTTAAACCTCTGTGTTGATACATATTTACTTTCGCTTTAATCTGCTTCTCTCACTTCTCCCTTTGTTTCTTTCCCAGTTTTTGCTGTTTTAGACTTGTCTTGGGGAGTTCTCCTGGCATGTGTTTTTAGCAGTCCTAAAATCATAAAACTTGTGGGAATGGCAAACAAGGAGCAATGATTTGACATTTCTCACCGTATGAGAGCTACGGCTAAAGCAGTCAAGGAAGGCTGGGGGGGTTTCTGCATTACCCATAACTAAATGGAAGTCACTGCCACAGGATTTTATAGTCTAAAAATACATCTATGTTGAAAAAGATTTAATTGTATGCACACAGGGTGGGAGGTTAGTGAAATAATGATCTGGCTGTAGCTTACAGTGCAGGATGCCCTTAAACCAACAAGTGCTTGAAGCTTGGGAGGGAAACCTGCAGGAAGCATCACTCTGTATATGCAATGTGGTTTTTTAATACAACATTTAACTAATCTTGTCTTGGGAAACGTGATATCAAATTAAAGGGACCTATGGCTAGGCTTTTCATGCTTAGTATTCCCCTCCTTGGGGTCTGGTTTGCCCAAGCCTCACAAAACACATTTGTAATTCCTTGGTCTTTTTGAGGCTTAAAATTTTCATGTCTCAAAGCTTTCCAGTTCCGAGTTCTGCTGTGCTCTCTGCCCTGGGGATGAGTCGGAGGGAGGATGATGTGACAGCTGAACTGTAAAGGTTTGTACTTGGGCCTGCTTCTCAGAGACACCTCCAGCCCGCTCAGACCTTTGTGTCCCTCAGATGGCATCTTCACTTGCCACTTCCTAGGGTTAGCATTGAACTTCCCGAGCTGCAGCATCGCTACGGGAGAGCCCACCCTTCAGCCTCTCTCAACCGAGCCAAGAGCATGTCTTTTAGATTCTCAGTGAGCAGCCCAAAGTAATAAGGGGTGCACTTAAACTAAACCTGTGCAAACCATATTGAAATTCAATTAAATATTCAGGATTTTTTGAATAGTTGAACTAAGCTGGTTTAAATGGCATCTTTCATTAAATTTCTGCAACAGGCAATACTGTTAAGGCTTTTTCTTTAAAGTATAAAATTAAGCATTTTTTAGTGAAGTGTTGAGTTTATGAAAGATTTGCTTCCTATGAGAGTTACTATTAGCCCCGCAGTTTATGCGCAAGGTGTTTAGTTTCCATTCTGGAGCCATTCTAATACAGTGCAGATGTTGCAAGGTATGTTTGTCCTGTCACTAAAGAGTATTCAGTTCTCCCTCAGCAGCGACGTGAGCTGAATCAACAGCTGTGGCATGCAAAAATGGCATTTTCCAGCCTAAGATCTTTCAGCCAAGAGAGCTGTAACAGTGCCTCTACACGCGGATGCTCTTTTATGCGGCTGCTGGGGAGTCCCTTATGTGTCTGCCCTGCCTGCTGACATCAACCACCATGGACACAGGAGGATTACAATATTTGTCTCTGGTGGGTGATTTGTACTGGAAACTGCAAGCTCAGTTACCTACGGAGCTCACTGCTGACATGCTTTTGTGGAGAAAGGGGCCCTCCCTGGCTGGCCCTGCATTCATCGGTTATTCAGTCTGGTGGGTTTTCTTTTTGGTTCTTCTCCCCGTCTTTCCTGAAAGAGGAACCACCAACACAAAAAGGTGAAATAGGTTAAGAATCCAACCCATGAAAAATACAAATTGTTAATGTGTTCTGCCCTCTTTTCCCCTCCCCCAGGGTAATTATTTGAGGACTGAAATGGCTCATCAAGCAGTCAGATGAGCAGTAGAGGAAGTGATGGAGTAGGAGGACAGGAGAACAGGGTCAACCGTTTTGGTGACAGAACTAATCTAACAGATCAGCTCAGCCCATTTCACCTCCAGAGAGAGCAAAATTCAGTGTCTAATACCTGTGGAGTGGGAACTTTCTTCTTTACCTTGTCTGGTGGAATTCCAGTACATCTCCATGTAATTTTAGTTTTAAGGAAGATTTACTCTGTCTTTCAGTTCATACTGGTTTGGAAGAAAATATTTAACTGGAACACTATTGCTCTTTGCAGCTCCAGGATAGTGTGGGTAGGCTATCTAGAGCCAGAACGACGGTGTCTCCATGGCCCAGTGGCTCAGTAGCTGCTTTGTTTGAAAGCTCTTCCACACAAGCTTCTTGACTCCATAAGGCATGAGTGTCTAAATATGCAACTGCTCTAAAATAAAAAACCACACAGAAAATCTCTACTGCTAGTGATTAAGGCCCCATCTGTAATCAGCACATCTACTGTAGAGCACAGGTTCTCATTCTTGAGTGCTGGTTTCCTACCACTCAGCCAAAGGACAGGAGGTAGTTTTCTTGCTGACTTGGAGTGAACGAGATGGTGGCCCTGACCCACAGCTTCAAAGAGATGCTGGTGGTGTCCACAGGCGGGGCTGGCCATCTCTGTTCTGGGACACTAGGCTGCAGGGCAAGCAGCCACAACAGCAACTCAGTGACTGCAGAAATTCTGTAGACCTTGCAAATTTGTGGGGTTGCTGGAAATTTAATCAGCTTGTTTCCTTGTGATTTCTGCTCATACTTGCTGTTGAGCCTAAAATCCCACAGATACAGTCTTTTGGTAGCATTTGGCCCTTTCTTTGCAGAGGGTGGAAATGTAGAGATTTGTGGATTAGTTCTCAAGGGCATAGAGACAGAGAGAGACGTATCTTGCCCTTGAAGGTCTTTGTTGTTACATTTTAAATAAAATTTTATCTGAATTTTACATGGCATGGGAGTTTGGCACAGAGAACCATCTTTACCCACCTGATCCATGCCCATTCCTAATCACCAAACTTGATGGCAAACACTCAAAGAGGATGATGTCACTTAAGTAGTATGTCGTACTGAGACTGCAAAACTTCTTTTTCCTTCAGTGGCACCAGTGGTGTAAAACTTACACAGTTGGGAGGAGGCTTCTCTCACACTGAGGTAAGTCGGAAGTGGAAGCCATTTAAACACAATGCAGATTTTTGTATTATTTTTGTTACCATTCCAGTGTCAGCCAAGACCCAAGTTGGCTTGGCATACAACAGTAGCAGTAACAGTCCAAATTTCTAGGTCATCTTGTGCTCTCAGCACAATTTGGAAACTGCAAATGTAAGTGTCGAAGACAGATGAAATGTCTTGCTGTCTGAAGATACTGGTGTCTTTCCACAGGTTATAGCAGAAGCCACCACTACCACTTCAGATAAACACCTACTTTTTAAATGGCTAAAGCCAAGCCAAGACAAATCCCACTCCAGGGGATGTGAAGCCTCAGCAGAACTGACTGCTTTGGACTGTGATATAATGATACATACTGGAGGTGGATTTCTGTGCTCTAAGTGGAAATGAGCCATCTCCATGGATCAGTTACTTAATCCTGTTAATATAAATAGCGAATTTTTGTTGTGATGGCACCAACCTCATTCCAGCTGGCATTAAAAGCTGTCGCTCTGGTGGGCAGACAAGCTGAGTTAGGAACTTGCCACAGGAATTGATGTACCTCTCGTGTAAGGCAAAACTGTATGTCACAACAAAGCATCATGCAGAAATACCCAGCTCTGTCTAAATTACACCTGCTTCTCAGCCTGGGCAGCGCATTCAGCCAGCGTGGCTAATACCACTGCTACTACCCAAGTCCGAGGGTGTCAAAGCTAACTTCAGTATCTCTGCTTGGTGCTGCACTGTGCTATGTTGTTTCAGAGCACAGGAGGAGCTGGAAGAGAGGAAGGCTGCAGTGTGCTGCAAACAGGAAAACCATATCCTCGATCAGGCAAATCAACACACTGATTTTGCTCTCAGCTGCATCAGATAAGGGATCTGACTTCTCCCACTCCTGCCCTATGGTCAGTACCCAAGGCTGACCCTATGTTGATTTCTTGCAGCCTTTCTTCCAAAACTTGTCTTTATAGGATTGTTAGTTTGTTGTTGCCAGTAAGAGACAATCTTTTCTTTCAATGGGCTCTAAAGACCAAATGGTCGAAGCTTGTATGACTTGTTAATTAAAGTCATAGTCAACAAGCATAAAATTGTACACAGCCACCCAAAGAGGGTGAGACTGTACTTGCCAGTCTGTGCAATTCAACATGCATTTTAAGTCACATCTATTAATAAGCAACTTGTTTACAGAGAACAGACCAGTAGAGCAGTTTATAAATTTAATAAAAGTTTACAGAAACTTTTTTTTGGCTTTTTCTTACCTTTCTCTTAACAAGCTACTCTAGGAGCCACAGCAGAGCTGTCATAATCAACTTGCCCGAAAATTGCTGAAAATCACCCACAGTACCTGACCCTCTGGTATATTTTTATATTGGTGTGTTTCCTACAAGAAATCACCAGTTTAGTACAAGTCCAGAGCGCTCCCGGTGATGCAGCTTGGCATAAAGACAAAGCGCTCTGGGAGTACCTAGGCACCGGCTAACAAAGGCAGCACCCCACAGGCAGCATCCTCCTTTCCCTTCAGAACCTATGTGGAATTAGAGCTTCGTTTGCTTTTGCATGTGGAATTAGAGCTTTGGTTACAAAATCTATGAAATAATTCTGTTTGAGTGTTAACTCAGCAGAATGAAATCTTGTTTTATGGAGGATATATTTGTATCTATTTTAAACAATGCTACTTTTTCAAAAGATAAAAAATAGCATTACTATTCAGAAGTGGAAAATTACATTATTATTCGCAGTGGAAGATGTCATTGCTGTGCTGATAGCTGTTGACAGGTACTTGTTGTGGTTGTATGCTGTGATGTGCTAATTATTCTGAAGTTCAATCAGATGGCATTTTGTGTTTTCATTTCAACTGTAAAAACACGGTATTTGTGACATGTTGACAAGCACGTGTTTAATTGCTCTGTGGGTATCTTCGAAGCTCATGTGTTTTCCACTTACTTTGTGAAGAAAGGTGCGTAATTAGCTCCAAGGCTACAGGGTATGTTGCTCATTATTACATTTTCATTTCCTCTGCAGTGATAAATACAGGATGGTGACAAATATGAAAACCCATCTCTGATGCTGAACGCTACTTCAACTGGATTGCAAAGGTGGAGAGTTCTGTCTGATTTTGCAAATCAAGGTCATAAACCACCCATGGTGAGACCCTCTCTTCCTTTGCAACTTCTCTCTGCCTTGCTTCCTCTCACAGGTCTAGAGTCAAAAGAAAAGGATCCAAATTAAGTAGGCATTAAAAACGTCACCTAATATGTATCTGGGGACAGACTCTATCATTTGTACTGCTCCAGATTATATCTGTCTTCTTCCTTGCTTGTTTCTTTCTGGCTGTGTTTGTTCGTCTCATCAGTGTCAGGGTTATGGTGTTCAGTGATGAAACAAGCCAAATGTTATAATTGCTCCAGTCCAGCTGAAAGCAAATGAATTGGGCAGGTGTAACTAGAAATAGTGTTGGGCTGTCTCTAAGGTGAACGTCGCTTTCCCCTGAACTCAGGGGGTCTGGATCTAAATACCACAGCTATTGACTATGCAGGTACAAAATGCACATCCATGTTTAGATACTGAATCTTGTCCCTAACAGGAGATCAGGATAGATGTTTTCTCAGTGCTATATGAGCTGTTAGTCTGCAGCTGTACAGGCCTGGACACAGTGACTCTGGAACTGCCTTCTGGTCCTGCCTCTTATGGACCTGCCCAGTATTGTGAAGCATGGTAATGAGGCAATTCACAGAAGACTGAGCTCAATGTTAAAGTGATTTACGGTAGTTCCAATTTTCACTGGTGCTGAAAGCTGCCATGTTGAATCCTAGCAAGAAGAACTTTGAATAAAACTACTAACCAGGATGGGATTTAGGAGAAAAAAGCATCAAGATTACTTACTCTTCTTCCCTTGCAAGGATATTCTTCAGTTGCTCCTCAGATCAGGAGGGAGAAGATGATGAAGGCAGTGGCCTTTGTGTGCACATATGCATTAGGTTGGCATCAATCAGGATTCATTACATACAATTGCACAGAAATGATAATTGTGACACTTGGGTTTATTTGGGTTTTTTTTTCAGAATTCATTATATGGATAGTTTTAAAGACAAATACATAAATCTCTTTCCTCAGTTAGAAAATAGTTTAAGTGTGTATTAGGTTAATTTTTTGTTTGCGGCTTGGTTAGCAGAGCCCCTAAGCCAGCCCTCCAGACCCAGGGGTATTCAGAATCATGAGACCAGCCCCAAAGCTACTGCTCTGCAGCTGGGCTTGGTTTTGTCCTTTCAGAAACTGTCTAGATCAGAAGTATCCCTGTCCCTCGCTAAATGGTTCATACTTGCTGAGAACCTACGTGACAAGGAGAAATGACGAGCTAGTGGTAAAAATTGTTGTGGCCTTTCCTGCTTGGTTGGGAAGAACCAGGTATGTTGTTATAACTCGAAGAACTTTCTTCTGCTCTCCTTCCCTGTACTGCCGTCCCTTGTTGGCTTGTTTAGCTGCTGCCTGAGATCAACCTGCCTGTCCCCTGTGGTGGCGCATCAACATGCTCCATCACAAGTAAGTTTAAACATACCTGTTTGAAAGGGAGTCTGGTTAGGTATGGCCACATGAAGGTGGGTGCTGGAGCTCGCCTTGTGTTTCATCTGTGGTGTTCAGTGATAGAACATTAACAATTTTAGGGAAATTTAATGTAGAAGGACAGTTCTGCCTCATTAATTCTCGCTATATTTAGAATTCAGAACAGCCAAAGTGTTTGAAGGAGCAGTCAATCAAGCTGTTCTCTTCTCACTCTTCCGCTTTAACCTTACAGGTGCCTGCCTTTCCTTGGCTAAACCTCTTATGCTCCAAGCCAGCTGGGAAGCAAAGCAGGGGCTCATCTGAAAGGAACAAACTTTGGGCCTCAATTTCAGTATGCCTTCCCTGTAACTTGAGCTGGGGGAGGAAAGGATCTGCCATTCCACTTACAAGCCTATGCAACACCACAATGAGCTTGCCAGGATCGTCCAGCGAAGAATATGCAGCCAAGTTTTAATATTTATAGCCTAAATAAAAGAACAGAGGAAATAATTTGATTTAAAACACAACAAAAAAGAAATCAGACATATTTCTCCTGTTCCTTTCTTTGCTGGTGCAAGGACCAGCCACTGTGCTACGAGAGATATCTTCATCTGAGCCTTCTGCTTGTCTTTCAAAATGACCATAAAGTTATTCCCTTCTGCTTTTCTGCCTCCTAATGCTATTTCTTTAAAAATAGTTTTCTCCTCATAAGACTATGTCAGATGGTTTTGATGTGTAGGCTCTTACTCTGATACTTGAGGGAAAATGCATGAATTTGTTTTCATACACTGATACATTGGCGGTGATCACATTACGAATATACGAGCTATTCCCTGCTCCCCCCTGCACTGTGACAGTTTTTGAGTATAACAGTTAGTGAAATTAGTATCTTGTGGCAGAATTAGGAAACATGAAAATAATTACCAGTGCAATTGCCGTGGCTCTCTTGTGGCACGTGCAGTTTAATGTCTTTAGCTTGTTCAAAACTGTTTTACAGTCTTAGCTCCCTGTATTATGCATTTGCCTGTATTTATTAGACAAACAAGAAAGTGACTCTTGTCATCTGACACAAGAATGATGTTTTCCCTTCCCTCCAGACTGATAGAAAGGAACCAGTTCAGGAGTTGTGGACTTTTCTATATCTCTATTTTACATTAGGTTTGTTTATTCCTATCAGCTTGAGGATGTCCAACGCTGTTATTCAGAGCAGCACTATGCACAAAAGCAGACAGGCAAAGGTGTGGAAGTTTCTATACACACACACACAGACACACAGTGCCAGAGCAGGCAAACAAGCCTGTAATTAATCAAATTTTATCTCGAATGTGCTGCACGAGAAGAAAATATTACTGCTGTGTGAGAGCACTTGGGGGGAGCTGCCACACTCTGGAGATGGCGGGACCATAGAAACAGATAAATTGAAGTTCGTGTTGCTACAGCTTGTACTATACCTGTTCTGCATATGAATGGAAAGCTTGAGTCCCTGCACTTATCATTTTGGCACCCTTCCTACTTTTAAATATTACTTTGTCAAGCCTCTCAGCTTTTTAAAATACAGTGACTGCAGTTTCCCAAAAGGCTGAGGAATACAGGGGGAGAGATGCTTCTTTCAACCAGTTCTTTTGTTGGTATTTTGAGACTGTACTGGCATAAGCACTGATAAATGTTTGCTCTTTCAGAAGCAGTCTGACCACTCATGGACTTGCCCTCCTCCTTGTCTGGGGTGTTCAAGAAGGAGTCAGTGAATCATCCTGCTCCTCTGTGGTGGTCTCTAGCCTTTGTGGTTACGACCTGGCCTGGCTGCCTTCATGTTACGAGGATTCAGCAGTCCAGTGACGCGGTGGATGCTTGCCAGCCCTGAAAACCATCACATCTCCTGTGAACGACTCATACCAACATCCAATATGCAAGCTGGCTCTTTTGAAAAACTGAAGGTACAGACATTACCAGTATTATTACCCACGGTAAACTGATAACATTTCACCTGTGGGTTGTATTGAAAGGGAAATAACCTATACAGCTGGTCCTTGGCCTATGTACAGTTCACTGGAAGTACTTCTGATATACCAAATCTGGCATACTGGAGTGATATTCTGCCCCATAAATAACTGTTCTGTAGCAACTCAGGGTAGTTACATATGTATGCTCATAAGATTTATGGTATTTTCCTACAGAGGGTTAGGAGAACTAGCATATTTGCAGTAAAGGCTGTGATATTTTTCTTCCTCATAAATATTTGAATTGTTTGCTTAATCGATGCAGTACTTGTAGATGCATCAGCTTAATTTTATCTATATTCTGTTAACTCAGGCTTAACAGAAAAGGTCCTCATTGACTGCCATCTGGAAAACATTTTCTGTGCAAAGTAATTTGAGGTCCATCCTTGCTTTATCAAGAAACGCATTCAAATTGCTTTAGCGGACTAGAAGATAACCCAGCTGTATCTCACAATGCAGATAATGAAGCGGAAAGGTAAATTTGATAGTGGTTGTTGTGGTTTGTAGCAAAAGGTATTTAAGGGTTCATATCTGGACCCTCCTATCCTAAGTCCTTGCAATAGAGCAACCCCAGCAATACAAATGACAAAACCCAGCCATAGCTGCAGTTGTGGCTGTGGAATAATGGGAGATGCCTAGAAAATGTTAATGTTGTTGAGGCCCGGAGTTTTCAGCTTGTGCTGATCTTGTACAAAGTCACTGTTGCCTGTTATTGGGCACTGACTGCCTAGAGCATCACTTTAGAGGGAGCTGGCCCCATCAGTGAGGGTCAGTAGCACATCCACATGTCTGCATATTTAACCTTATTCAGGATGCTCAGAAGTGACAATGAGGAAAGTCACATACCTGTTCCCTGGTGTGGGAGCTGGGAAACTAGCTTGTGTTTTTTGATCTCGGTTTTTTTTTTAATTTTATTCTCATCTTCCCACCCTCACACACCTGACTGATGCTGAATACAGCGCATCCCCTGGGGAATGTAACATTCATTTTTAGTAGGGAAATGGTCTTGCAATCATAAAAAATTGATGGCTGTCTGAAGCAGCAGTTAATCTTGCTTGAGAACTGCATCATTAACCTACAGCACAACATACACATTACAGACACATTTATAAATGGGAGAGAGTGTAGACTTCAGTTTCTAATTTCCTTCTTGCGGAGACTCATAAAAATCACAGGGAAAACACTGCCTTTGACATACTGCCACGCCAGACCTCTCTGCTTCTGTAGCTCCTTTCAGAGGAAGGATGACTCTGTGGCCATGTCAGTGGGCTAGGACAGAAAGAGAGACCTTTTTGCTCTTCCTTAGTCAGGTGGGTGACTTTGGGATCTCTGTAGTGATGCCAGACATCGTGTGGACATCTGACTATCACCAAGTGCAGCAGCCCAGAGCTGGGTGCAAGCAATCTGTGGTGTGAATAGCTGGGATTCCAGGCATGAAATGCTCAGCCTGTCAAGCTTTGGTCACCAGATGTCTTGGCTGAACGTGGACACCCAGAAAAATATTGTTTCTTATCCTCACAAGTTTCTGAGATGCTATTCAACTGGGGTGTTGAATTTCCTGTCTGATCCTCTCAGCCCTCACAGAAGGCATTTGCCAACTCAACCATCTCAGTCAAATAACTTTGAGTGATACCCATGATGTGACCTGAAGCAGTAGGTCCGTCCTGAGCCTCACGTGAGGTCACATCACTTAGCATAGGAACCAAAGGTGGGGAATATGCAACACAATGTTGGGTTCTCCCTGCATTGCATTTACTGTAAACTGTGGTCTATTATCTTCATCCACAGCAGTAAGCCCCCAAATGCATGTCCAGAAGCACCAGGTACTCTCTCCAAGTCAAGGAGAGCTGGTCTGCGTGGATTTCCTAGCTCAAGACAGACCTGTTTCCCCATGAACTCGCTGTCAGCCGTGTCCTGATGCTCCACTTCTTCACCTGTGAAAAGACAGCAATAGTTTCTCCTTTGTCCAGCTTTTTGTTGAGATTGAACAAATTTTATCATTTATACATTATGTAAACTACATATTAAGCTGATAATAAATGAATGAACTTGGACCAGTTTGCCCTAGCCAGTGATTGAGACCTGCTGTTTGTTATGAATTGGTAAACTTCTCTGTAAGGCATTTTGGGTTTGGCTTTTTTTGACTGATAGATAAACAAGAATTGTTCTGTATTTTTCAAGTGAAAGACATCAGTTAAAATAAGAAAAAAAACATCATTATTTCACAGCATCCCACTTCTCAGGTGCGTTCAACCCCTTTCAAAAGTGCAGTGCCAGAAATGTGGCTAAATTTGTCCAGCTATGAATTCTCCCCAAGATGACCCTGTATCTTTGAAAGGGACTAGAAGGTCACAGCTAGCAATCTGATTCTTGGTTACTCCTAAATACAGTGGAGTTAGGGTTGCTCAAGAGGAATCTTGCAAGTTAGAGGAAGAATTGGAAAAGCTTCTGATCTGTGGCAAAGGCGAGGACTCCAAGTTTTACTGCGGCTGGGTGCCTTAAACTATACACTTTGTTGTCTTCTGCCTGTTTTTGAAAGACAGTGACATTGGCTGGAGCCGTGAAGAGTGAAAAGCAGTAGCTGAGAGCTCACTGTCACCAAACATCTTGTCGAGCTGTGTGCACGTGTCATTTGCATATAACCTCAGAGGTGTTTCCTGATAAGATGCAATCTGCTTGCCGTTCTGAAAGTTTAAAAATGATGGCAACAGTACTCTGGTTATGCTGTGGCCTTACATACTTTTAAAACACATAGGTAAGTGGACAAAACCAAAATTTTCCAGGATCTGTTGAGAGCTTTTAATTGAAAGTCTTATTTCTCAAGCATACTCGTAAAATTTCCATTCCCCCTTGTACATTCACTATGGAAATTAATTTGGTACAGAAAAGTTATTCTTGGCAAAACAGAGATCTGTCTTTGGGAAGTTTCATAGTGCAACCAGTCACTAAAACCAGACTTTGCTGTCCCAGCAGAGCATACCTGTAAACAACTGGGAGTGAATAGACAGCTTAGAAATTTCCCTCTTCCTAGTTTTTATTTTTTGTTTAGAAAACAAGCAAACTGGGAAGATTTCTTTGCTCAGGGAAGGAGAGAACTGAAAGTTCTAGTGAGAGTTGAGCTTAGCGCTGTTAGGAAATGCGTGAATTACATTCAGTTCTACTGATGCCCTGTATACCTGATGTACAGAAGCGTGCTATTTATCTGCACCACTCCTAAGTCGTAGAATAAAAGTATTTTCCTTAAACCTCCAGCTTGCCCTCTTTAACCACTGACATATAAATCTTAAGAGACTTGCATATTAAAGAAAAAATCCTGCAAGGCTGTGCCTGTCAGTAAACAGAAGGGAGGACATTTTGGCCCACAGATCCACAAGTGTCTTCACAAGCTCAGGGTGTTGCATTCAGGGTTTTGCTGGACCCATGTGTCAGCACTGGTGCCATTTGGGGCTTGTCTCTTTGGCAGAGTCAAGCATGCAGGAAAGCTAAGCTGTGATCTTGTAACATCCACTTTGCTCTGCATTTGTTTGCTGCGCAGGCACTGCATGTGCTTTGTGGGGCGGGGAGGTGGGTTACTTTGCTCCTCATGCCATTCAAGTGCAACCATGTTGGGAGTTAATACACTGGGCACTGTAACTGTCTTGCTTGCTGCACACAAACTTCTCTGGAGGTGCTCTAAAGGCGATATGGACATCCTCTGTGAGGGAAGAAGTGCCTGTTCCCAGCATGTGCTTGTCAGGAATATTCTGGAGTCCTGCTACTTGGCTGAAGGTTGTGGGTACTGCAATAATACAAATGGTAATGGGTGACTGGGGCTTTTCTCTCAGCCTGGACACTGACCTGCTAAGTGACTGTGGAGAGTCATCTCATCCTGCCCCTGTGTCTTGCCTTGTCTTGGTCTGTCCTGTTTTAAGTGTCGCAAGAAATAATTATTTTTAATCAAGTAATCACAAAAAAAGAAAAATATTTTTCAAATTGTTAGTAATGGAGGCTATGGCAGATTCCCCCTTTGGAGCAAACTTGTTACAGCTGTATATAAGCATCAGAAAGGGACTCAGCCACTTGCAGGTGACAGTGTCAAAGCTGTGTTGGGAAAAGATGGAAGGTGTCACCTGAACAGAAATAAAAGCCCTAAGAAGTTTGTGTGCTGTGGATTTTCTCCCATTAATCTCTGCTTTCAAAGTAGCTGAGGACATCAGACGCTGGTCTTAACTTCTGCATTTAACAGGCTTTGCACTCTACATCTGTGCAAGTCGTTATCAGATATTGGCATCCCAAGGAAATATAGAGGTGCTGAGCATGTTCTGTGGACCTGAGGCTTACTGTATCGCCAGCACAGCTTGTAATCTCCATAGGGATGGGTCAAGTGCTTCTGAGCTCACTGTTCCCCACTGTGCCCATTCTCCAGATCCTAAATATCATAATAGGATTAATTCCTCTCTCATGTGAGGTAGATCCTGCCATCTTTCAGCAGCAATACAAGCTCCACAATCAGATCTTTGCAGAAGTCCTATCTTGGTCAGACCTATGATAAATGGCAAGTTAGTGGGTCCTGACTGTCCAGCCTGGTGATTCTCTCCAGAGAGCGAATAAATTTGCTGTTGGCAAGGGGGGCTTCTGTACTGCAGGCAAATATCTGCCAGAAACCAAACTGAGACCAAGCCAAAAAGAATTACTTGTGGTTTAAGAAAGTATGTCAGGATTTTGCCCTGTGGGCCTCAACAAGAAAGAGAAAAATCCTTTACCTCGCTCGAGATGGAAGCTTATTTTTCTTGTTACAAATTAAATAAAAATGACAGAAGAAAGTATAGTGAGTTATTAGAGCTGGTAGCTCACTCTGACCTTTTCCACTCCAAAATCTAATCCCAAAAAAGCAGGATTCCTGGAAATCTAATTTTGCCTTCAAGGCTGATTAATTATTTGATCATGCAAGCGTTGGCCAGCCAAACAGTTTACCTTTCCTGCATGGCTGCTGTTCCAGTTAACAATGTAGCCTCAGAGAATAGTCATTTTAGAGTTTAAACTGAGATGCTGTAGAGAATTTCACACATTACAACTGTATTCACTCCCACACCTGTTTCTTAAACAAGCAAAAATAGGTGTCTGTATAAACACAAAGAAACATACAGCTTTTGGAGGAGTAGGGTATTATAAACAGTTACTTTGATTGCTGGTGATAATGATAGAAATTTTAATGCTGTTTTACATAGCATCCATTGTTTTTAAGTGATGTATGTTCAGGACCTACAACCACGCAAAATATCTTGGTGACAGGATGGCAAAGCCAAGTAGCTCCAAGTGCTGAAGGAAGAAGGCACTTTAGGCACAGGTCACTGGCAGGAGACTACTGCTATGACTCTAGCACAGGGTGAGATAAGGCAGAGCATCAAGCTGGGGGCCAGGGTAACCCAGTGATGCTGGTAGCAGGAGCTGCTACTTGCTGACTTCCACTGCTAAGGCTTCCGACCAGACAGCAGCCCTTGCACCAGCCTTGAGGAGTCCTCTGCATGGGAGCTGTGCTGTGGAGATAAGATGTGCCACTGTGCTTGCAGTCTGCAGGCACGCAGCCTATCCTGCAAATGCACAGTCTTGTGAAAATTGTACCATCTCTTCCTTAAAGTGGACAATACTGGGTAAAAAAGGCAGTTTCTTTGACTCAGCGTTATGGTTTTCTGCAGTGCCAATGGACAAGTGCAGGGATAGGTATGGCATGCATTTGACATCCTGGAAGTTTTTGTGCCCAGAAATTTTGCCAAGAGGAATTTCAAAATGTTGAATATCTGGAGTTTTGAGATGGTTACTGGATGGAAGACCACGCACCACTACGGGCCACACCACATACATGCACTTATTTCTGCCCCAGGAACTGTCCTTAGGTGTCTGGATATATTTGTCCCTAAAAGATAGTGAGGCATTGGGATAGTTTATTGAGGAAGACTGTATTATCTTCAGTGCTGGAAAAGGTCTTTTAGAAACAGCTGGAAAACTGTCCATCAAGCATGGTGTGTGCCTAGTTCATCTCTGCAAGGATCAGGTTCTTTCCAGCTTTGCATTCATGAACTCTATGTACAAAAAACTCCTCAAGAAATATGGGGATGCCACTGTGGGCATCTGCCTTGCAGCCTCCCTGCAAATAAGATCTTCTCTGGCAAGAAATGGCAATCCTGAAAAAACCTCCTACTCTTCAGAAAAACCCTCTTTGTAACTTGTCATGCAGCCCTCTCAATGACATTTCTCCGTTTCTGCTGAGACAAGGGCTCATCTGTAATTCTCAGTAGAAGTAGTCCACATTATAAATACTACCTTCTCCCCTGCCAAAAGGTAAATGTGGGAACAGCAAACTAGTTAAGAAAGGTAATCTGTTACAAGCGTGTTTCTCTGTACGACAACGTGGTTTGGAGAATATTCTGTTTATGAAGAGCACTTTCTCTCAATGGTGACTCTCTGCCAGGGAGACTAAAATACTCTGGTGTGGGCTTCTCCCTCAGCACTTTCTGTATCCCAAAGCCATTACACATCAGTTCTCAGCGTTGTCCATTTCCCCGTCCTACTCTGCTCTGGTTGTGGCTTATGGGCGAAGCTCATCTGTTCTGAGCTCAAGTTAACTGTAGCAGAGCGTACAGCTCCAGCACAGACTGGAGACATTTTGTATCTTACACATCTCTTCCTGATCTCCTCTGTGATCCCCTGAGAAAGATGCAAAAAAGGAAACATTTCCAAAGGATTTGTAAAGTGTGGGGCAAGGAAGAATTTCCAACTAACCCCCTCACCACACTTCTGGTCAAAACTCCCAAACAAAGGCCATGTGGATGATCACGTTTAAATTAGTAATACATGAGAATGTTTACTCTGAAATTACAGGGAATACCCGCCAATTCCTTTTTCAAGCTGTACACATGGTAGGAAGCCCATTACTTCTAAAGCAATGCCACAGTACCTGTTGAGGGGTTTGTTAAATGCCTCTGTACCTTGGTGTGGAGCAGCTGCAGGGGGTGGTGGGGGTGGGGGTGGTGCTGGTGATGGTGGTCTACTCAGGTCAAGACCTGGTTTGAAGATTTCGGTGAGCGTGAGATCACTGGTGCTGTGCTGACCCTGAGCTACTCCACTGCAACAGCAAGGACCGTTCAATCTTACTAATGTAAAATGACAAAAAGAAGAGACAGGCTAAAGGAAAGCTTTTACTGTACAGCATCGTTTACACAGACATGGTCACCTTCAGCACAGCATTGTTACACCGCTGCTTTAGCAGCTTCAGACTTTGTCCAAGTGGAAAAAAGCCCTCAGACCTTCACCGCCACAAAATACCATTTAGGTAAAACAAGCAGACAAAGCTCCTGTATCCCTGAAAGAAGCTTTGGGTTGTGGATAATTATTTTGGGCATGAGGGAGGTGGAAGCAGCCGAGATTACTACTTTTTCCCCCTCTCTTTTTCATTTTCTTTTTGCGCAGCAGCTCAGATTTCAGGAGAAACCTTCCAGTGCATTCTACGGAATTACTTGCTGGTCTTTCCGCTTTCAGTGGGACCGATGTGTGTCCACAGCAGACCACGGTGGCCGTCGCACCCGCCCGCTGGCCGCCCGGCGCCGAGCGATGGCCGGCGCGGAGGGAGCCCGGCACTTCCTTGCC